>CM064495.1:25004732-25065266 GCA_032716605.1 Paralithodes platypus
CCACATCCCCCCCCCCCTCCCCCCCGCTTCAGTTATCACCTATTTTCGCTGTTATTCCTTATTCGTAGGTATATTTTCATGATGCTAACATTAGCAGAACTGTTCGGTGGAGGTGCATGTGCATGTGCCTAGCGTATTGTGTTTGCAGAGCTATATGGTTGGGATGAATGAGTCCTCAAGCTTGAAGGCCTTGCAAGAGGAGAGTGTGCCTCACCATTGCCTCCATATTTCATGAATGGGGGCTGCTCCATGTTTATCTTTCGCGATTTTGACCAGAAAAATTATATTTTCCACTTGTTTTCTGTTTGTGTACAGGTTACTATCTTTCATAGTGAAGGTAAAATAGGCGCATATGAATAAGTAATAACGAAGATTATATTCGTAAAGATGATGACGATTATAGGAATGAATGGAGCCTATGGGGATGTGTGGTGGAGTGGTCATGTCACTGGATTGGTAATCCCATGGACCCGGGTTCAAGCCTATATGTCAATGGGAAGATATTATTGGGATTGAAATTTGTGCTAGTACCTAGTATCGGTGCCTTATCACAAAGGCCCACCAGAAATGCCAAGAAAATACCCGTCATTGTTCCCTGATTAAATAACTATTCTATCCTATCTATCTATCTATTGCCTGACGCCGTGATCCCCGAAGGGGGGGCCCCGAACGAACCGCCCCCATGCCCCTCTGTCCCCAGTCAGCCGACGCCCCTCCCCCCAACCAGCACCGCCTTCATTTCATGTAGTTCCTTCCCACTCCATCCTTCCACCTCATAACAGTCTACCGCTCCGCCCTCTTATCCCTCCACCTCGCTCTCGTACACCCTTTTAGTCATTCCTCTCGCTTTCCATACGTTCCATGATTGCCGAACCATCTCAGAGTTGTTTCTTTTCACACTTTTCCAGCAACATCTACCTCCACACCCACACCTCCTTCTTACTTCCTCATTAGTCTGTCTATCCCTCCTTGGTAACTCCGCACGCACTCCTTAGGTAATTCATTTCCACTTGCTCTCACTCTTGGTCTGAGTCCCTCTCAACCAACGTCCATGGCTTTCGCTTCTTCCCGTAAGTCAGTGGGCGGATTACCACACTGTCATGCAAGGACGTCTTCACTTCCATACTGACCACCCTATTTCTTTGTTACTCTACTGACTACTGCCTTTTAGCATTCCTACAACCCTCTTCCCCCCGTTGTACCCTCCTCCCGCACCTCTTCCTCCATAGTCCCATCTTTACTCAACACACTGCCCAGATACTTAAAAGAGTTTGACGATCTCCATAGCCTGACCGTTCAGCTTCACCTCAACACTCACATCGTGACTTCATTCCCCCCCTTTTGTTTTTCGAAGACCATAACCTGCTCTGCTCTTCCCCGTATTTACCTTCAAATTCCGTTTTTTTTCCGCCACACTGTTCCAAACTCAGTGTACCAGACCCTGCAACTCCCATCATTATATCACTCATCAGAACTGTATCATCCTCAACAGCAGTATAGGTAGCTTTCCACTCAATTCCCGCTCCCTTTTCAGCGATACACCAACAATCCACTGCTCTTTGATAGTAATTTCTTTTCATACTAACTCGCATCCAATATACAGTAAACAACAACGGGGACATCACACACCCCTGTTTCAAACCAACATTCAGGTCAAAGAACTCGCTCCTGCTCACTCCCTCAACACATTCGTAACTCTGGCACGCCTTTGCACACCCTCATACATGCTCTTCAACTGGCTTTCAGCAACTTTGCCCTCTACTCCGTATATTCTAAGTACTTTTCCACAAACCTTCCTTCTATCCACGTCTGTCATAGGCCTTCCGCCAAGTCCATAAAGGCAACATACACCTTTTGTTTCTTCTCCAGATACTTCTCCACAACACAATTCAGGGTAAAAATCTGATCTACACATCCTCTTCCCTTCCTAAAACCTCCCTGCTCGTCGCCTATTCCATTTCTCCATTCTCACTCTCACTCTCTCAATCACTACCCTACTGTATACCTTCCCTACTACGCTTAGAAGACATATTCCTCGGTGGTTACCACACACTCCTCTTTCCCCTTTGCCCTTATATAGGGGGACTATTATGCCAGTCTTCCAGTCATCGGGTGCACTCCCCTTCTCCCATGCTAGTTTGCACATTTTCCATACCCATTCTATCACTATCTCACCACCATACCTCAACATTTCCCCACACACTCCATCTGTTCCTGGTGCTTTCCCCAACTTCACTCTTTTCATGGCTTCCCACACTTCTGACCTCCTGCTCCCCACCTCCTCCTCCACTACTTCTCTTCTTCTTCTCCCTCCCATACCATATCCAGCTATGTTTGCTGGCTCTTCATTCCTTTCATTTAGCAACTCACTGAAGTACTCCCTCCATCTTTCGACTCTCTCTTGCTTCTCGGCTAGCATTCTCCCATTCTTATCTTTCACACCCTTACTGTTTCCCTTGCTACCTTCCCTAACTTTCTTGACTTCTTTCCAGAACAGTTTCTTACTCTCCCTCCATTTTACACTCAGATTCCTTCCAAATTCCTCATCTACTCTTCTCTTACTTTCCTTCACTACTCTCTTCACCACCCTCTTACTCTCCACGTACCTCGCTCGTTTCTGTCTCTCGGAATCTTCATTCCCTCTACTACCCAACCACTCTGTGGTTGTACGAGAGCGAGGTGGAAGGACAGAGAGGTAGAAGTAGACCAAAAGAGCGGTGGAAGGATGGAGTGAGGAAGTATATGGATGAAGGCAGTGCTGGTTGGGAGGAGGGGCGTCGACTGACTGGGGACAGAGGTGCATGGGGGCGGTTTGTTCGTGGCCACCCCTTCGGGATCACGGCGTCAGGGAATCGATAGATAGATAGATAGAGATCGGCACGTATAGTCCGATCCCAGGTCTTGCTCGGTCCACCCCTTGGTGCAGCTCCCTCCACAATCACAGACCTGCATCTTTTCACCCAATTTTGTTCATCCATTCTCTCCACATGTCCATACCATCCCAGTCTACTTCGCATATCCTCGCTGATACTCTTTATACCTAAATGTCTCCTCAGGTCATTCATTTGTTATTCTATCCTGCAGCCTGGCCCCACACATCCATCTCACAATTCATCTCATTATGTTTCCATTCTGTTGACATCCTCTACTTTAGTGGCCCATGTTTCTGAGGCATACGTCATTGCACTTCTAACACATGAGGCATACACCTTTCCCTTCAGGGGGAGAGGCATTCTTTTCATGGTTCAATATTGGCAGCAGTTCTCAGCAGTTCTCTGAACTTGTCCAGCCACATCTAATTGTAGCGACGGTGGGCAGCCTCGGCCCCACCACCGGCAGAGAGGGTATCTCCTAGGTAACAAAACTTGTCCACCAGCTCCAATGACTCATTTCCAAAATTCACACCCACAGGGATCATCATTTAAACACAAGCTCGCCCTTGCACACTACGCACTCAAATCTCTCTATTTCTGACTTATCCTTCGGCAGGGGTCCTTTTATTCTACTCAGCGCTTACCTCCCATGGTGCACCCAACATCGACAGATGCTACATCAAATCGATTTATAGCTCCCACACCCTCCACACACTGCACATGGGAATGCACCGCTCTTTTCCACATTGCCCCTGTCTCAATCTACAATGCATAACTTTGGTTTTGTTAATATTGACTCTAACCTCTGGACTGCGGCCAGACTCCTAGGAGGTTCTATTGGGCGTATGCCGCCAGACTCTTAAGATCCATGACCTAAAAAAAAAAACGTTTAAAAACACCCCAGTGACACTCAAAACAAGCAATTTGTGTTTAGGTGAGATAATTCCCCTCCATTACTTTCTACCACTCCTACACATGTGTCCAAGCCCTTTTTCCCCTTCTCCTCAATTATCAGGTATTCTCTCTTATTCCGATATTTATCGAGTATTTTTCATGCGAGGAACGGTGGGGAGAAGAGAGGTGGTGGAGGAGTGTATCTCTGACCCTCCAAGCCAGTGAGAGCTCCCCTTGTCTCTCAGTACCATCCGACAGAGAGAGGGAGGGTGTTTGTCTGTCACTGCTCAAGGTCAGATTACGACAGCGTAAAATGTACGATTTTCACCACCCAATTACTGTTACCACTTGTTTTATTGCTTTTCAATGTTCATATGTTCAAATTACAAGTAAAATAGGCGCATATGGATAAGTATTAATTATATATATGGTAAATTTACAATTTTAGTCAGGAATGAATCAGAATACAGTACCTTCGCATTCAACCTTCGCTTCACTTTCAAATACCATAGCTGCGCAGCTTAGAGGTTAAACCCTTTGCTCGCCTGCCCTCTCTCCATCTTCTGAATTTGGCCTCAGCATCTTGTACATTGTCAGCTATTAGGACTAAATCGTCTGCATAAAATAGTTCCCACAGGAGTCCGCCTCTAAAAACTCTGACAGTGCCTCCAGGACCATAATAAAGAGGAGGGGGCTTAACACTGAACCCTGATGAACTCCAATGCGGACGGTCAACTCACTCAGTACACCTTTCACCCTCACCGCAGTTCGCGAGTCCTCATACATCTTAATTATCACACGCACCAGCCACTCTTCCACACCAATTTTTCCTCATAGAGCCCACTGCACAACATCTCTAGGCACCCTGTCAAAGGCCTTCTCCAGGTCTACAAACACAAAGTAAAGATCCCTGCCTTTTAGTAAGTATCTTTCCTGTATCTGCCTGACTATGAAGAAAGCATCGGTTGTACCACATCCTGGCATAAACCAAACTGCATGTCATCAATGGAGATGCTTTACCTGATCAAACCCTCAAAGACTCTCTCACAGACCTTCTTGATTTGGTCAAGCATTTTCAATCCCCTATACTGTAATTACCTCTATCTAGCGTATCCCCTTTTTCTTTGTATATATTTACTATTACACTTTTGTGCCAATCCTTGGGGATTTTTTCATCTTTAATAATGGTGTTTATCAACTCTGACTAAACTGACACCAGTCTCCCCTGAGGCTTTTATCATCTCAGCGACAATGTCAGAGCACCCTGGAGTTTTACCGTCCTTCATTTTATTGATTGCTTCGCTCACTACAGGCTGGGTGCTATCAAAGGAGGGGGTCCAGATATTGTTTTTTCGATACTAAGCTGTTCCTTATCCCATTCAAACTCTACATTTAGCAATCGTTCATAGTGTTCTTCCATGCTTCTTTGATTTCATCTTCTGCATACACAATCTTCCCAATGTTTCTAACACACTGATCACCTGTAATATCCATACTGTAATTTTTAACTCGCCTAGCTAGGTTGAAGATCCCATTGGGAGTGTCAGTGTTTACACACTTGTTCGAGGACCAGGTTCTTAATGCCTCTTTTAGTATTGTAAATAACTCTTGTGGCAGTTTGTTTAGCTGCCTGGTATTCCTCCTTGCTGCCTCCCTTCTTCCATGCTTTGAAGCATCTCCTTTTCTCTTTCACAGCATGTTCTACCTCATCGTCCCACCACCAGGAGGTCTTATTCCTAAGGTGACCCTTTCTTTTCCCACAGACTTTGTCAGTGGCAGCGAGAAGGCTATGCTTAAGGAAATTCCATTGACTATTTACATCGCTAGGCCTAGCTTCCTTATTTCTATTAATTTCCTCCAGTTCACTATGAAACCTATCCCTAACTTCCTTGTTCTTCAGCAGCCACACTCTCCTTTTGGGCATGTATACCTTCTTGCATTTAGGATCTCTGTATAAGCTCATGTCACACACAAGTATCTTATGCTGGGGGATGCATTCTTCGCTCGGGATGACCTTTACATCCCAAACCAGTTTCCAGTCTTTCCTGTTAACCAAGAAGTAATCTATCGGCTACTGGAGACCCCACAGTTATATGTAACCAGATGGCTCAGTCTTTTCTTGAACTTTGTGTTACACACAACCATGTTGAGTGCAACGCAGGACTCCAGTATATATTCACCTTCCAGATTCCTCCTTCCGTAACCATTTCCTCCATGTACTCCCTCATATCCATCTGCAGATGCTCCCACCTGACCATTGAGGTCCCCTCCCAGGTTTGTTATTTCATTATCCGAGAGGCCTGAAATGACACTGACGGTGTCATTCCAGAAGTCCTCTTTTATCTCTTTCTGTAGGCCAGCCTGTGGGGCATATGCAGATATCACATTCAGAATTCTTTCACCAACTTTTAACTTCAAAACAATCAGCCTTTCATTATCTCTCGTAATCTGAAGCACACTTTCCGCCCACTCTTCAGCCACCAGAACACCCACTCCTCCTTTCGCTTTATCAGTCTCAACCCCCTTCCAGTAGATCCTATATCTTTTCTTTCTTCCAACAATCCACTGTGCCCCATACCCTTTCCAGAGTGTTTCCTGGGCACAGCAGACGTCCACTCGCCTCTTCTCACACATCTCAGCCACTTCATTTGCACGCAGGTTCAAACCACCAACATTCACACTAGCAGGTCCGAGACTCTGGGGGGCATTTGTCCGTATTCTGTGCGGTTTTGGATCATTGGACTTACGTTGTTTCTCTTTAGGTTGTTTATTCATATTTGGTGATTAGGCTGGCAAATTTGCATCACCCTTCCCCCAGAACTCCGGCTCCAGTCTACCCCGGGGACCATTCCCAGCACCTTCCCCCAAGAGATTACAAGGGGTTAGGATCCAGTGGCCTCGGTGTGCCCCACCAGAACCAGCCGTAGGGACGCACCCCGTGCGCGTACACGGCACTACGACTGCTCTGGTATTTTTCACCCAATGACAGGGCAGACTCCTGGAGCGCTACCACCAGGTTCGGGCCCCTATACTGTTGGGCGGAGAGTGCCAGTCCGGAGAAACACTACATACTGTACCTTCTGGATCCATTTCGTCCAGGTTGGGCTCAAGGCGCCAGGTCCGGGTCCGGAGGGAGCGACATCCACCACCAGTGTTCCGCCATTAGCAACTTTGACAAGAACAGCACTGTCATATGAAATAATGCCAGCACCACTAACAAGGCTTCATTGTATAGTAATGGCTGTTGGTCCGCAAGTCTAACGCCATCCCCCCTATTAGTCGCTTTGTACGACACGCAGTAGGATGCGTGGGGCATATTCTTTTTTTCCTCCACCATAAGTGAAGGCCCCCTTACCCCCTGGGGGGGTAACACCACCACCCGTAGGTAAATTGTTGGTGGTTTATGTCTAGCTTTGTATTTGTCTGTCTATCTTCACATACACTAACTCCACCAATATGCACACCGACAACCAAGTCAAACTCATATCATAGGTAAATCATATACCATATATTTGTTAGTAGTCTTGGCAAATCCAACGTCAAGGCTATTAACCTAATTGCAATGACGACTTGTCTATTTTGACTGCTATGTCGTCATTCCAACCGCGGTTAAAAAGAAAACGTCTAGAGTCTACTCCTTATCTTGCTCTAGGAGACGTTGTACATTAACCAAAACTACCACCGAAGGTGAAAAAAGCATAGAAGAGAAGAAAAAGGGGTTTACCTTAGTTACCGCTTAAGGCCCATCCCGTGTTCCGTCATATGCAGATCCCTGTCGAACGTGCGCATGAGCGACCCTCTCTTGTCATCATTTTTTCACGCGCTCCATTGAATGAAGTTGCTTTTGTTGTGCTCCTTTAATTCACCCTGTTTAGGTTCGTTTCGGCTTATCTGGCCTTCTTTTTTGTTAGACAGATGTTACGTGATCTAGGGCACACGTAAATGGGCTCCTAAGTGTGTATAATGGAGACGCGTGTGGAAATAGCCTACCGAAGGTACGGGGGCGCCTGGCGTTCCTCGTATATGTTTTTCATTCTTTCTCTTTTCATATTCTTTTTTCCTGTTAGTCTGGGCATAGTTTAGCTTTTAGCTTACTTTAGCCTAGCTCGTTTTCTCATTCAGGACTTGCTATGCCCCTATGAGTTTTCATTTTTCATAGCCTAGGTGTACCGTTGGTAAACAATCTGAGATTTCGTTGGTGGCGGTGCTGTTTGTAGAGTTTGTGTCGGCCGCATTATTAGCGTTATTCCCGAGTCCCCCCTTTCGAGTCCTTCACTGTGTCTCAAGGGCCTGGGCGACAGGTGGTTCGTGATACTCCAAGGGTACCCCACGGGGGCCCCTCTTCCACACCACAGGGTTTTTCGCCCCTGACACATTCTCTGCTCACGGCTAGGCCACCCTTTTTCTCACCAGTTTCATTTACTGGTTTTTGTTTTCTCTTCCTCTTTCACCTCCATCCTTTCATAGTCTTTTGCCCAATCCAGGGGTACCTCACCGGGGCCCCTGTTTGTGCGAAACCACCCTCCCTGCCACTTCTCCTCATGGGCTTTGCTCTATCTCTGTGGGTTGGGTGGTTCCTGGGGGATGTGCCTCCTCTCCCCTGGTGTGTCTTTCTTGCCTCTCCCTTTACCGGTTGAGTCAGGATAAATTCAAGGAAGACACTGCTCAGCTTGATGGCCATCATTGCTTGGAGTTCATAAGGAGATGACGCATTTTTTGTGGCCTTTTTTGGTATTCCCTAGACGCTCCTCTCGCTTTTTTTTCGGCGCCGGACCATCTCGGCCGGTCCCGCAATTTTTGCGGGGCTTGATTCGGTCCTCTGGGACATTTCGGCTCCCCGCAATTTTGCGGAGATCGTTTGCGGGTCCCGCAAAATTGCAGGAGGGTGGTGTCGGTACGGTTATGCCTCCATTGGCCCGCAAATTTGCGGTAATAGTTGGCTTTCACTATTGACCTTTTTTTTTTTTTTTTTTTTTTTATGTCATCTTGTTGCCTGAAAGTGTATGGTGTATGCACTTTACTGGTGTTTATAGGCCCTGCATGTAAGATGTTGAGTGGTGGTTAACACTTTCTCCATCTTTGCAGGTTCTGCTAGTGCTCTTCCGCCTCGGCCGCCCTCCTCACCTACCTCTGTGCTCCCAGTTTAGGGTGAGTACGGATACCTGTTTGCATGTGTGTTCCTGTTTCCCCATGCTCCTTCCCTGGTTCTTCTTTTGGACATTCTCTCCACTTACTCCTTCGACGTGCTGATTATGGTGTGTGTTCTTCTAGTGCAGGTAGGCTGCCTTGCTTTCGCCTTGGTTGTCGCTCCCCGTGCTTGGAGAGCCACAAGTCCTGCTTGCGCCACTCGCTCTGTGTGTCCTCTACGGCCTACCTCCCTGCTCTGTGTGGCACGTGTCTGGCCCTGGTGGTTGTGCTGCTCCATGGCCCTGGTTCCTCGGCGGTGGCTGTGGCCTCTGCTTCCCTTCCGTCGGTGTGGACGATGGTCTCCCGCCACATTAGGACTGTGGGCCACCGTTCCCCGGCCTTTGTTGCCGACCGGATCCGCGTCGCCCTGGGTATCCCTGACCCGACTGAAGGCCGTTCACCTGGCCCTCTTCCTGCTCGGGCCCTCTCCCCTGGGTCCCGCAGCCGGTCGTCCCATCGTCGGGGGGTTCCCCGGCTCCGTCCACGCTCTCGCTCGCCTCGTCGTCCTCCTGATCGCCTTGCCGACGCCCATCGCCCTCGTCATGGTTCTCGCCCTGAGGCCGGGGTTAGCGGCTCTGCCCCTGTGCTCCCTCCCCTGGCCTCTACGGATAGGGGCTCTACTCCCTTCCCCAGCCCAGACGACTTCCTCTTACGTTGTCCTCTCCGCGCGCGGTTGTTCATGCTGTAGCTGGCCCTCTGCTCCCTCCTCCTACACTGTCCAGGAGGGTCCGCCTGGATGTCGTTGCTTCTCCTACTTCACCTGCTTCAGTGCCTATTCTTCCTTCACGGTCTCGTCCCACGGTGGTGGTCTCTCCCTCCTCCGCCTCGGTGTCGGGCCGCCCTGTTATCTCAGCCCCGGGGATCCTTGCTCTGTTTCCCCCCGCGGCTCCTTCTGGCCTCCTTTCACCCGGCCAGCCTTCCCACTCCCGTCGTCCTGCTCCTCCTCATTCTTCTCTTCCTGACCTTCACTTACCGTCTCGCCAGGGGGGTACCCCTCCTCTTGCCTCGGTGGGGTTTCGCGAGGTTTCGGGGTCCCCTTTCTCAGGAGCTGACGTGTCGCTGGAAGAGGGGGAATGGTGCTGTTTCCCCCTCGGCCGTTCGTGATCGGGGACGAGTCCCTCAACGGCGACACAACCGTCGTCGCTCGCCTTCCTTGGGCCGCGACGCTGCTGGTTCGTGTCGTGGGTCCCGCTCACGCTCGCCCCTGCGGGCCGACCAATCTGTGGGGAGTGTCGCCTCTCTCGGATCGATTGTCGGCTATGCAGGGCTGGGTTGTGTCACGCTTCGTCGGGCGCTTGGAGTCGATGGAAGACTCCCTCTTCTCGCCCTTCTTGGCGGTGACTCACCCTCAGCGCCTCACCCTACCTACCCCTGCTACGGTCCCCCTCCCTTCTGCAGGCCTACGCTCTGGTCAGACTTCAGCCGCCCTGACATCCTTCCGGCTGTTCAGTCCCTGGCTGTGTTGACGGGTCTGTCCTCCTATGGGACAGGTTTGTGCGACGCCGGTACGCCTGGCTTAGCCATCATGCTCGGTCACCCTCTCCCATTGGAGGCATGGTTTGCTGAGGCCTTCGACTTCACACACCGATCCGTCGACGGCTCATTCTTCCGTCCCTCCCCCGGAGTCATCACTGATTTTGCCTCCTCTTGTGTCTGTCGGCGGGTTGGACGGCGCGTTCTGGTCCTGGATGAGCGCGCCCGTTCTTGAACTTTGTTCTATTGCTACCCCGTTCTTCTCTCACCCGGATCAGCCCTCTGTCGCCACGGTTTTTCCCTTGCGACAGAGGGTGACGGACTTATTGTCTTGTCTTTAGGTTCCCTCCAGACGTCTGTTCACCACCTGCGGCTTTTCGAGGCATCTGCGCCAGGCGATCTTCGCGAGGGTTTGGACCGCGTTCAGCGGGTCCACCTTCGGCTCGCGGTGTCTTTGGTTCCCGAGCTGAAGGCGGTTTTGTGCGCGGCAACTCGGCAACGCCCGACGGTACGGTCCTTCGTTCTGCCGGCCGGCCCCCTTGGGTTATTCGTCAGGGTTTGTTGTCCTCTGCGCTATATACGTCGTTTTTTTTTAAGCAGGATGCTTGGGAATGCTACGCTTCTCTGTCGGCGGCCCCTGCTTCCGACACGCGACGCCGCGCTGTGTCGTTACGGACCCTGCTTACGTCACGCACCGACGCGCTGTGCCGCGCGCGGGGTCTTCTCAGCCCCGTCCTTCTGCCGGTCCTCTTCGGGGTGCTGCTGCAAGTGCTGCCGCCTTGCACGGGCGCAGGACTGGGACGTTGCTGGCCAGTGCGTCGGTTCCGCCTCGCACTTCTGTTTTTGCCCCTTTCATCCCCTCCGTGTCGGGGCTGGCCGGCCTTCCACTTCCGGCCGCCCTTCGAAGGGGTCAACCCCGCGCCGGCCTGGGGTTGGGGTGGCCCGCCCTTTTCGACGAGGTTGGGGGGGGCGGGGGTAGAGGAGGTCAACGTGGCGCTCATGCCCGCACGGCCCGTACCGGGGGTACCTCCACGTCAACACAATGTGTAGTTCTCTGGGTCGGCCTCCTTGTTCTCCTTCTCGCCTGACCGACCGGGTCGCTCCCCTCCTCTCGGGTGCTCCCTCGGGTTGTTTTCGCCCTTGCGCCCCTCGGTAGCCGCGAGGGACGTTGGGGGGCGGGGGGTTGCACGGAGGGGTCTCCCCTAGAGGTGGACGTCCAGACCCCCACTCCGCTCTTGTCACCGACGCCGGCCCATCTCTTCAGAGGTGGCCCACATGTTCACTTCCATGCCCGAGCTGGGTAGCGTCGAGGGAGTTGACCGCCGGTCACCCGGTTTTCCTCTCCCGTGTCTTTCTGGTACTGTCGACGAACTGCGACGCGATGCGACCGGTGGTGGATCTGTCGGCCCTCAACGGGCACATCGTGCACACACGGTTTCGGATGCTGCCGGTACCCCTGGTACACCTGGCCCTGTGCCCTCTGTCGTGGGTAGTGTCGCTGGCCCTCCAGGATGCGTCTTGGCTCGTTCCTCTCCATCCTCGCTTCCGGCGATTCTTGGCCGTTCGGACTTCCGATCTTGTGTTCCTGTTCGACGGCCTTCCCTTCGGTCTCCACATCGCGCCGCAGATCTTCTCCGCACTGGTGGGGCAGGCTCTGGGTCCTCTCCTCAGGAGCGGGCTCCAGATCCTGTTTTCCTTGGCCGATTGGGTGGTAGTTTCCGACGCCCTAGGACTGTGCATTGGCGACGCCCTCACAGTCGTTCGCAGCATCGCACGGTTAGGGTTCCCCTTCGATGTTCCCAAGTCACGCTTGACCCCGTTGCGTGTTGTGCCATGGGTCGGTCTCGCATGGGTTTTGTCCGGCGCTACGGTGACCCGGGGTCTGCCGGCCGCGGTGCACCTTCGGTGGACGGTCTTCGCCGTGTTGCACTCGGTCTCCCTCCTGGGGTGGCTCTGGGACTCGTTCGTGGGTTTGCTGCATTGGGCCGCTCTGCCCCTTCCCTTAGGGAGCCTCTGGCTATGCCGCCTCCTCCTCATGGGCACCGCGGTGTTTCCGTTGCCCCTATGGATCGGCTCCTGCCGCTCCCGCGTACCGTTCGCCGACGCTTCGGTCGCTGGGTTGCTCGGGGCTCGCTCTCTGCGGCTGTGCCCTGGACCGAGCCCCCCGCCGACGGTCTGGGTAGCCACAGCTCCGTCGAGCGAGGTTGGGTGAGGTTCCCAATCGAACCTGGGACGTCCACTTCCCGGCAGATGGGTGGGTCTCCCTCCTCTTACCCGTCTATGCCCTAGGACTGTTGGTTCCTTTGTTCTTCCTGCGGGACCACGCGCTGGCCCTTCGGGGTCAGTCGGTGGCCTTCGGGTTGGACACTCAGACAAGCTGTCCCCTGTTTCCTTATGCGGGGGTCCTCCAGGTCGTTGACTCTATTGGGGGTCTCGGTGGAGTTGTTCTTCCTCGCGGACCGACACCCCTTCTCCTTGCATGCCTCCTCCCTGCCCGGGCCTGCCACCCTTTGGGCGGCCGCCCTGTCGAGAGGGCAGGGCGTTTCTTGTAGAATGGGCGATGAAACGGACTGTGTTCGCCGACCTCGCGGCTTCCTGAGGTGTTCTGGAGGTCGCCTTGTTCGCATCGGGGGTGCCGCGCCAATTGCCTCTGGACCTCTCCCTCCGACCTCGCGCTCCGGGGGGGGTCCGGACGCTTTCATGGTAGCCTGGTACGGGTGGCGGTCGATATACATCTTTCCGCCACCAGACGCGCTGTTGATGCGCCCAGTCCTCGCGAAGCTGCGGCTGTACCACGGCTGCGTCTGGCTCCTCGCGCCTCTGTGGCCGGCACGGACTTGGTCCGCCCGGTTGCCGCGGTGGTGCCCGAGTCCGGTCCCTCTACCTGTCTCCGGCTTCCACTTGGGCTAGGTTGGGGACCTGCGGACCTCTTTGGCCTTCGCATCGTGCTTGTTCATGAGGCACGGTGGCTCCCGGTCCCCGGCCGGGCCCTGACTGACTTCCTGCAGCGTTCCTGGCCGTCTTCTCCTTGGGGGACTTACGGGTCCCGCTGGAGGTCTTTTACTAGGTGGCTACAGGCCCCTCGCCTGCCAGTTGGCTCTCCTTCCCTCGTCCTACGCTCCTTGTTTCACCTCTTCCGTACACGTCGCTTTCCAGTTGACGCTATACGTACCCACTTGTCTGCCGTCCGGGGGGTTCTTTGGGTCCGTCGCTGGGCTGGTCGTTCCGCCACAGGAGCTGGATTCCTTCCTGACGGCTGCCTTCCGGGATCGACCGCCTCCGCGCCAGGTCCCTCCGCAGTGGGATCTGGGGCGGGCTCTGGTCCTTCTGGCTTCCCCCACGTATACAAGGGCCGCTACGCCGGTTTCGTTGCTCGGGCGTCCACTCTTCCTTGTCGCTCTGGCCACTGGGGATCGGGTGTCTGCACTAGCGGCATTGTCACGGCCCCGGGACTGCGTGCGATTCTCCCCGTCCTTGCATGGCGTCTCGTTCGCCTCCTCCCCTCCTTTTGTTACCACGCATGGGAGGGAGGCCCCCGTTTTCCAGCCTTTCGCCGTCCAGGCTTTACGGCGTGGGCGTCCTCGCCATGTGTTGTGCCCGGTGTCAGCCTTGCACTCCTCTGTTGCGTCTGTGGCGCCGCCTTCGGGTACTGCTGTGTGGGTGTCTCCTCGGACAGGTGGGAGGCTCTCGCAGGTGCAGATGGGCCGCCACGTTTGTCGGACCGTTCGTGCCCGTCACCCTGTTTGTAGGGGTTCTGCGCGCGATGTCAGATCCTTTGCTGCCTCCTTCCGGTTCCTGCCACGTCGATCCTTCCCTGCCATCGCCTCAGCGGTTTTGTGGTCTTCTATCACTTCCTTCATCTCCTCCTACCTCTCCGTGTCCAGTGTTCGACCCCCTCGGCCGGTGGTTGCTCTCGGGGGTCGTGTTTCCTGGTGCTCTGGCGAAGATCCCTGGTCTTCCCCCTTGTCCCTCGTTCTTTTCCTTTGTTTTTTTGACAAAGGGGGGGGGGGGGGTGTACGGGTTTGCAACACTGGATTGCAAGTTTGGGATTATGTATTGTTCCAGTACATAAGTGTTTTTGCCACATTGAAAATTGTGTTTTGTTCTTGTGTTCAGTGTTTTTGTTGGTTTTTGAAGAAAAGGGATTTTGGGTACAGTACCTTTTTGGTTTCAGACAAGTCTATGTTTTTGCATTACTATGAATGACGGGCATGTGTTAAAACTGTTCTTTTTAGCTACTCCTCAGTTTTTCACTCTTTTATTAAACTCTCTTGTTTAAATTGTGTCTTTGTCATTCGTAATTTTGTTTTATGCATTGGTTTTTTTGGTAGGTTGGGCTTGGATGTCCTCCTCCTATTTGTTATGCAGCCTTGACGTTGGATTTGCCAAGACTACTAACAACTTGGGAGGTTTGACGTACCTCCCAACCTACCAAATAGGAAAACCTACTATTTGGTAGTAGTCTTGGAAAATCCAACGTACATAATACCCTCCCTCACGCCGGACCCCTGCCCATCCGCGTTCTTCTGCTGACGTGAGATGTGATGACAAGAGAGGGTCGCTCATGCGCACGTTCGACAGGGATCTGCACATGACGGAACACGGGATGGGCCTTAAGCGGTAACTAAGGTAAACCCCTTTTTCTTCTCTTCTATGCTTTTTTCACCTTCGGTGGTAGTTTTGGTTAATGTACAACGTCTCCTAGAGCAAGATAAGGAGTAGACTCTAGACGTTTTCTTTTTAACCGCGGTTGGAATGACGACATAGCAGTCAAAATAGACAAGTCGTCATTGCAATTAGGTTAATAGCCTTTACGTTGGATTTTCCAAGACTACTACCAAATAGTAGGTTTTCCTATTTGGTAGGTTGGGAGGTACGTCAAACCTCCCAATTTCTATCTATTCTCATATATCTCTCTCTCTCTCTAAATATCTATCTATATCAAGTGTCAAATGACATTCTCCTTTAAAGGGTCCAGGTACATTGAGAGGAGGACTAGTGAGAGCAGTGCGGAGTAAGTAACTTGGTAGAGTCTTATCAGTGAGGTCATAATTGGTAGGTTGGCTGGCAGTGGGTATCATGAGAATGACTTGGTGAAAGGTGAAGCATATTGAAAGTAGGCCTATGTAAGTCCGTATCCTAAGGACCTAGGACAAGTCTGTAAGTCAGTAACCTGAGGACCTAAGACAAGTCTGTAATTCAGTAACCTGAGGACCTAAGACAAGTCTGTAAGCCAGTAACTGAGGACCTAAGGCAAGTCTGTAAGTCAGTAACCTGAGGACCTAGGACAAGTCTGTAAGTCAGTAAACTGAGGACCTAAGACAAGTCTGTAAGTCAGTAAACTGAGGACCTAGGGCAAGTCTGTAAGTCAGACTATCTAAACTCAAAAGTGGAACACATTCTATCAATTTCTCCTTTCTCAGAAATCTGCATCTTAGGAAATTTCAACGTTCACCACCGCCAATGGCTCTCCTCTTACACTGCTGACCAACCTGGTGAACAAGCCTACGTCTTTTCTATCCTAAATGACCGGATCGCCTCGGAGATCGGCCCACCATTCTTGACTTATTTCTAACTTATAACCCTTCTTCTTATACTGTCGATCTTTTCTCTCCTTTGGGCTCCTCCGACCATAAACTTATCTCTGTCACCTGTCCTATCTCTCCAGTACGGCCACCCGATCCTCCCAGCCGGCGGCGCTTGCAGCACTTTGGCGCTGTCGACTGGGAGGCTCTCCGGCAGTACTTCTTTGATTTCCCATGGAATTATTTCTGCTTCCGTGGCTGGGGACCTTCGGAGAGTGCTGAACGCATTATCGAGGTAATCTTATCGGGCATGGAAGCATACATTCCATTCTCTTTCTCTCAGACTAATGCAAACAAATCTTGGTTTACTCACGCCTGTTCTACTGCTGTCCGCAATAAGGGGGAAGCATTTAAACGGTACCGACGCCTTGAAACTCAAGAATCTCATTCTTCCTATGTTTCTGCCCGGAATCAAGCCAAATCTGTTCTTAGACTTGCCAAACATTCTTTCATCAATAATAAATGCACTGAACTATCCAACTCTAGCTCTTCCCAAGCTTTCTGGCATCTAGCCAAAAACTTCTCCAACAATTTATCTTCCTCGTCTTTCCCTCCCCTTTCCCACTCTGATGGCACAACCATCACTTATTCCTCTGACAAAGCTGAACTCTTCGCTCAAACTTTTGCTAGAAACTCCACCTTGGATGATTCCAGTGCTATTCCTCCCTCTCCACCCTCCTCTCTCCTACTTATGCCTAATATCCTAATCTCTTCTGAAGATGTACTGTACTTCCACCCTCTCTGGGGTTAATACTAAGAAGGCGTACGGTCCGGACGGTGTTCCTCCTGTTGTACTAAAAAACTGTGCTTCTGTGCTGACTCCCTGCCTAGGCAAACTCTTTCGTCTCTGTCTCTCCTCTAACGTCTTCCCTTCATGCTGGAAATTTGCTCTCATTCAACCTGTCCCAAAGAAGAGTAACCGCTCTCAACCCTCCAACTATTTTCCAATTGCCCTCATCTCTTGTATTTCTAAAGTTTTTGAAACTATTCTTGCTTCCAAATTTCTTAAGCATTTCTCTTCTCACAATCTGCTCTCAGATTGCCAGTATGGCTTCCTTTAGGGTCGCTCTACTGGTGATCTTCTTTCATATCTTACAGACTCTTGGTCATCCTCCTTTCGGGACTTCGGTGAGACTTTTTCTATTGCACTAGACATATCGAAGGCCTTCGATAGAGTCTGGCACAAATCTTTAATTTCTAAACTACCCTTCTTCGGTTTCTATCCCTCCAAATGTGCCTTTGTCTCTAATTTGAATAATTTCCTTTCCGACCGTTCCATAGCTGCAGTTGTGGATGGCCATCGCTCACTTCCTCACCCTATCAATTCCGGTGTTCCTTAGGGCTCTGTCCTATCTCCTATTCTCTTTTTAATTTTCATAAATGATCTTCTCAACTGTACCTCAAGTCCCATCCATTCATACGCAGACGACTCAACCTTACACTACTCGATTAGTTTTCCAGAACGCCCCAGCCAGCAATCCCTCAAAGACAAACGTAATGAAGCCATAGAACACTTATCTTATGATCTAACTACTATTTCCAATTGGGGCAGAGAAAACCTTGTTACCTTTAATGCTTCCAAAACCCAATTTCTCCATCTATCTACCCATCCGGAACTCCCAGCAGACTATCCCTTATTCTTCAACAATACAAAAATCAATCCTTCATCTTCTCTCAATATTCTTGGTGTCTCTTTTTCTTCTGCTCTCACTTGGAAGGACCATATTACCAGTCTTGCTAAGGCAGCCTCCCAGAAGCTGGGTGTACTCAACCGCCTCAAGGGGTTCTTTACCCCTGCACAGCTTCTTGCTCTGTACAGGGGCACAGTGCGTCCTTGTATTGAGTATTGTTCACATGTGTGGGGAGGTTCCTCTCACCCCGCTCTCCTAGACAAAGTTGAAAGGAAGGCCTTTTGTATCATTAACTCCTGTCCACTCACCAACTCTTTGCAATCTCTCTCTCTCCGCCGCAATGTTGCATCTCTCGCTATTCTATCGCTACTATAATAATCAGTGTTCCTCAGAGCTTTCCCAGTGTATACCACCTCCTGTACGTAGAACACGTGGTACACGTCTTGCAACACAATCCCACCCCTACTCTGTGCAACTCTCCAACCCAAGAGTGAAACTTTACTTTCAAACTTTCTTCTATTCAACAGCTGAGCTCTGGAACTCTCTCCCAGAATCAGTCTTTCCCTCTTCCTATGACTTGAATTGCTTCAAACTCCATGTGTCCAGGCATTTTGGTTCGAACGTCTCTTGATTTTGGCCCTGTCACTCTTTCAACTATGGGGGAGGCACTCGCTACAGGCAGTTCTGCCTTTTGCCTCCCTCACTCACATAGAAAAAAAGAAAAACAAAAGAAAAAAATCTGAGGATCTACGACAAGTCTGTAAGTCAGTAACCGGAGGACAAGTCTGTAAGTCAGTAACCAGAGGACAAGTCTGTAAGTCAGTAACCTGATGACCTAGCTAGGGCAAGTCTGTAAGTCAGTAACCTGAGGACCTAGGACAAGTCTGTAAGTCAGTAACCTGAGTACCTAGGACAAGTCTGTAAGTCAGTAACCCGAGGACCTAGGACACGTCTGTAAGTCAGTAACCTGAGGACCTAGGACACGTCTGTAAGTCAGTAACCTGAGGACCTAGGACAAGTCTGTAAGTCAGTAACCTGAGGACCTAGGACAAGTCTGTAAGTCAGTAACCTGAGGACCTAGGACACGTGTGTAAGTCCGTAACCTGAGGACCTAGGACAAGTCTGTAAGTCAGTAACCTGAGGACCTAGGACAAGTCTGTAAGCCAGTAACCTGAGGACCTAGGACAAGGTCTTGAGAAGGAATCTCAGGTTCTGGGGATTTATTAGGGATGCTACTCGGGACTGCAGCTTGGAGAATGACCATCAGATAATCAAGACATATCCGTGCAAAACATAGAATTGCCTTTTCAATTGATACCATTATTATTACCGATACTTTTGTCCAGAATAGAATCATGTTTTATGCCCAAATGACAGTATATTTAGTGGGATAACAACATATACCTACAGTATGTTTTAGGCTAATTTAGATATGCAATAAGAATATATCAGGTATGGTTTTAGCCAAATACTTCATTGGGTTTTCTTTGGTTTTATTAGGAAATTAGTCTTTGTAACTGTACAATAAAAGGCAACTTAGATTAGTTTAGACAAGGGGCTTTTCTGTAAACTTTAGTATTTCGAGATAAGAAAATACTAATGTAAATATATAATTGATTAATCCTGTGAAGTAATGTAGACTATGTTAACACTAGTATATATTGATGAGACACTGTAGCACTCTCCAATTACACAGCCCGTAGCCTAGTAGGTAGAGCTCTCGTCTCACACACGAGGGGTCGGGGGTTCAATCCCCGGCCAGGCGGAGACAAATTGGGCTTGTCTCCTTTCATGTGTTAGCCTCAGTTCACCTAGCTGTAAATAGGTACCTGGAATAAGTGGACGACGTTGTGACGTCCCATCTGGGGTTGGCAAAAATGGTACAAGGCGAGATGGGTATCATATGGTTCACCTAAGCTGATGGCTACCTAAGCCTTCGGGCGAGACGGTACCGTCTATAGTGAGAATGGTACCATACAGATCCACCCTAAGCCTTCGTTTCCGATGTCGCCAATTGGCTAAAATACAGACTACACACACATCCACAGCCATTCCAACAGTACATAAAACACTTAACATGCATTTCACGCAATACATTCCCAGTTAAGGAGGCGCGATAATAATGAGCTTAGCTCGCATTGCGTGGATTCCCCTTGACGAACAAGTAACTGAGTAACTGAGTAACTTATTTACTTTATGGAAGGTGTAAGAGGACCCTCAGTGAGTGAGGTCTGATATGCTACTGACTGTTCTAGCGAGATGCTTGGCTGAAGATGAGTGTCACACAGGGCCGGATTTATAAGGGGGCAAAGGGGGCAATTGCCCTGGGGCCCCTGCCAGAGGGGCCCCCCAGACTAAGAACTTCATAAAAAAATAATAATAATAACATTAGTTTTATTATTGATAAAGCGAAAGGAGGAGTGGGTGTTCTGGTGGCTGAAGAGCTTGCGGAAAGTGTGCTTCAGATTACGAGAGTTAGTGAAAGGCTGATTGTTTTGAAGTTGAAAGTTGGTGAAAGAATTCTGAATGTGATATCTGCATATGCCCCACAGGCTGGTCTACAGAAAGAGATAAAAGAGGACTTCTGGAATGACACCGTCAGTGTCATTTCAGGCCTCTCGGAGAATGAAATAACAATCGTGGGGGGGGGGGGGGGACCTGAATGGTCACGTGGGAGCATCTGCAGATGGATACGAGGGGGTACATGGAGGAAATGGTTACGGAAGGAGGAATCTGGAAGGCGAATATATATTGGAGTCCTGCGTTGCACTCAACATGGTTGTGTGTAACACGAAGTTCAAGAAAAGACTGAGCCATCTGATCACATATAACTCTGGGGTCTCGAGTAGCCAGATAGATTACTTCTTGGTTAACAGGAAAGACTGGAAACTGGTTCGAGATGTAAAGGTCATCCCGAGCGAAGAATGTATCCCCCAGCATAAGCTACTTGTGTGCGACATGAGCTTATACAGAGATCCTAAGCACAAGAAGGTATACATACCCAAAAGGAAAGTGTGGCTGCTGAAGAACAAGGAAGTTAGGGATAGGTTTCATAGTGAACTGGAGGAAATGAATAGAAATAAGGAAGCTAGGTCTAACGATGTAAATAGTCAATGGAACTTTCTTAGGCATTGCCTTATCGCTGCCACTGACAAAGTCTGTGGGAAAACAAAGGGTCACCCCAGGAATAAGACCTCCTGGTGGTGGAACGATGAGGTAGAACATGCTGTGAAAGAGAAAAGGAGATGCTTAAAAGCATGGAAGAAGGGAGGCAGCAAGGAGGAATACCAGGCAGCTAAACGAACTGCCAAAAGAGATATTTACAATGCTAAAAAAGGCATTAAAGACCTGGTCCTCGAATAAGTGTGTAACACTGACAATCCCAATGGGATCTTCAACCTAGCTAGGCGAGTTAAAAATTACAGTAGGGATATTACAGGTGAACAGTGTGTTAGAAACGATAATGGGAAGATTGTGTATGCAGAAAATGAAATCAGAGAAGCATGGAAGGCACACTATGAACGATTGCTAAATGTAGAGTTTGAATGGGATAAGGAACAGCTTAGTATCGAAAAACCAATATCTGGACCCCCTCCTTTGATAGCACCAGCTGTAGTGAGCAACGCAATCAATAAAATGAAGGACGGTAAAGCTCCAGGGTGCTCTGACATTGTCGCTGAGATGATAAAAGCCTCAGGGGAGACTGGTGTCAACTTAGTCACTGAGTTGATAAACACCATTATTAAAGATGAGATAATCCCAGAGGATTGGCTCTAAAGTGTAATAGTAAATATATACAAAGGAAAGGGGGATGCGCTAGATAGAGGAAATTATAGGGGCCTGAAAATGCTTGACCAAATCATGAAGGTCTGTGAGAGAGTTTTTGAGGGTTTGATCAGGCAAAGCATCTCCATTGATGATATGCAGTTTGGTTTTATGCCATGACGGGGTACAACCGATGCTATTTTCATAGTCAGGCAGCTACAGGAAAGATACTTACTAAAAGGCAGGGATCTTTTCTTTGTGTTTGTAGACCTGTAGAAGGCCTTTGACAGGGTGCCTAGAGATGTTGTGCAGTGGGCTATGAAGAAACTTGGTGTGGAAGAGTGGCTGGTGCGTGTGATAATTAAGATGTATGAGGATTCGCGAAGTGCGGTGAGGGTGAAGGGTGTACTGAGTGATGTGTTCGCAGTCCGTGTTGGAGTCCATCAGGGTTCAGTGTTAAGCCCCCTCCTCTTTATTATGGTCTTGGAGGCACTGTCTAGAGTTTTTAGAGGCGGACTCCCGTTGAAACTGTTTTATGCAGACGATTTAGTCCTAATAGCTGACAGTATGAAAGATTCTGAGGCCAAATTCAGAGAATGGAGAGAGGGCATGGCGAGCAAGGGTTTAAGAGTCAATATTAAAAAAACCAAGGTTATGCATTGTAGATTGAGACGAGGCAATGTGGAAAAGAGCGGTGCATACTCATGTGCAGTGTGTGGAAAGGGTGTGGGCGTTAACTCAATTCAATGTAGCATCTGTCGATGTTGGGTACACCATGGGAGTAAGCGCTGTAGTAGAATAAAGGGACCCCTGCCGAAGGATAAGTCAGAAATAGAGAAATTTGAGTACGTAGTGTGCAAAGGCGAGCTTGTGTTAAGTGGTGATCCTGTGGCTGTGAATTTTGGAAATGAGTCATTGGAGCTGGTGAACAAGTTTTGTTACCTAGGAGATACCATCTCTGCCGGTGGTGTGGCTGAGGCTGCCACTGTTGCTAGAATTAGATGTTTGCTGGGGGAAGTTCAGAGAACTGCTGCCAATCCTGACCATAAAAAGAATGCCTCTCCACCTGAAGGGAAAGGTGTATGCCTCATGTGTTAGAAGTGCAATGACGTATGCCTTATAAACATGGGCCACTAAAGTAGAGGATGTCAACAGAATGGAACGTAATGAGATGAGAATGGTGAGATGGATGTGTGGGGCCAGGCTACAGGATAGAATAACAAATGTTGAGCTGAGGAGACGTTTAGGTATAAAGAGTATTAGCGAGGTGATGCGTACAAGTAGACTGGGATGGTATGGACATGTGAAGAGAATGGATGAACAAAATTGGGTGAAAAAATGCAGGTATGTGATTGTGGAGGGAGCTGCACCAAGGGGTGGATCGAGGAAGACCTGGGATCGAACTTTACGTGCCGATCTCAAATCCAAGAACTTGACAAGTGAAGTAACCCTTAACAGGGTTGCCTGGAACGCCGCCATTAGGACAAGAGACTGAAACTGCACGTATGTGTGGAACACTCAGTCCTAACATTTTATGTATGTAACAAAGACAGGGTGCCAGGGGTCCCCCCCCCCCATTTTTGAATAGCTTGATAAATTGGTAACAGTAACATACTGAGAAAAATTAGCAAACAGTGTTAATCTAAAAAATATAATCATAAATGGGTCTATCATACAATGATGATGATTAAAAAATGTAGGTAAGGTAACAGCCATTTAATTAACACCTATGTAATTCATGGTCAGCATGAGCTGATGCTACTGAAGGCCTTGTAGATGGATACAACTCTATTCAAAATGTCCTCAGAGATAGTGAAAGTGACTTGGAGCAAACACCTGAAGGAAGACATGAAGCTCGGGCATTGGGAGACAAAATGGACTGTCTTGAAACTGCTCTGATGGCTAAGATCTGGAACATAATTCTTGTATGGTTCAACAGTACAGTACAAGTAAAGCTTTCCTCATTTGATGTTGATCTGAAAAAGGTGATGGATCTAATTGATTCTCTGGAAAAGTTTCTGAAATCTCTTTGAGATAAGTATGAAGAGCTGGAACTGGATGCCAGGAACTTGTGTGGCAACACAGACTAATAATCAACTACAGGCAGGCCAAGACAGAGAAACAAGCGATATGATGCAAACCCAACATCAGTCTCAGAGGAAGTTGTTTTTTCTCTCAGAGAAAAATTCAGATGTGAAACTTTCAATGTAATTTTAGATCCGTTGTCTGTTGCTTTACAACAACGCAGAGTAGCATACCAAGCAGTGTATGACAGGTTCAAAGTAATAGTTAACTTATGCAGTCTATCTGATGCAGAGATAAAAACTGAGGCTAAGAAACTTACCAGTGCTTTCCCTCAAGACTTCAGTAGTGTGTTTGTTGAGGAAATTGTCCATTTTGCAGTCTTTGCTAAGCTCAGGTCATGTCTCACTCCATCTTAGCAGGCGGTTTTACTACATGATGAAGGGCTTGCTGATACCTTTCCAGGAGTTAATGTAGCCCTTAGAATATTTGAGCATGATGGTCACTAGTTTTTCGGGAGAAAGGTCGTTCAGCAAATTGGCACTGATAAATAATTATCTGAGAACCACGATGACCCATGAAAGACTAAGTGCTCTGTGCCTACTGGATGTCGAGACCAGTGTCCTCAAGATGATACAGTTTGATGAGTTAGTTAAAGACTTTGCAGATGCTAAGTGTAGAAAGAAAGACTGTTTGTAGATATTGTAGTGTGATGCATAAATGTAATGTATGACTTGCCAGTTCCAATTACCTATGTAATGTGTAATTTGTAAATTTGGTGATTTGCTGCAGGCTGGACAGATTTTGCAAAACATTTACTTATCCCAGTCTAATGACTTCAAAAGCGTATTTGCCAGGAACCTGTTTTTGACTTGCTCTTGTATATTGTTATGCATTGTTATTGAGTGTGATTCATTTTAAACTTTTGTTGCTGATCGTGAATAGAAACAGGATAAACTAAACTTTATTATTCTTTGGCTCGGCTGTTATTTAGTGTGAATAAAATCATATCTTATACAGCAGTATAAACAAAAGAAAAACTTAGCAGTGATATGCATGATTTAAAGAAATAGAGGCAGAAATAAAACACTTCATACCTTATCTGATCACCAGTAATTTATATCTCTATGGCCTATATTACAAACTGGAAGTTGTAGTCAAAGTTATTCTTACAGTCAATACAATTGAGAAAAATAAAATCAGACTTCTTCTTTGGAAACAACTTATATTTTTTGTTTCGAAGAAATGCGGTTTATCATTTATTTTAGTTCACTTTTGTATTTGTCATGTAATTTAATTTATATGTTGAGGGGCCCCCGAACCTGAAGTGCCCCGGACCCCCCAAGGTCTAAATCTGACTCGCTTGGTGTAGTGACTAGCATCTCGGACTTCCACCCAGAAGGCCCGGGATCACGCCCACGCTTGGCGCATTAAATATTTTTCACAAGCACTGAGTCGTTACCATCCCTCATGAGCAAGGGGATGGGGTAGTAGTACAGGACCCCAATGGAAATACGCCTAATCGGCCTTATTGGGCTATCCTTAGTTGGCTTAGCATGCACTAGCTTTAAGAACTATTATTATTATTAACCCCCCTGGGGGTTAGGGAATAGAATATGCCCCACGTGCCTTCTGCGTGTCGTAAGAGGCGACTATAGAGGTTGGGTCGGTGGGCTTGCGACCCCCACCCTGAAAAAATATCTAAGCAAAGAAAAACGAACGAACAGCCTCGGATGCGGACGGAACCTACGTTGACGAACCAAGACCGACTAAGGACATACCTTCGGACATTCTGAAAATGGCTACGTGGAATGTTAGTGGCATGAATGATGGCACAAAAGAGAGAGAGGTTCTGGAAGTGTTAGTGAATGCCAGGCTGGATGTATGTGGAATGACAGAGACCAAATGGAAAGGTTCAGATGTGAGAGAGTGGGAGTGTGGAATGGGTGTGTGTGAAGGAACAGCGAGAGAAGGTGCATGTTTGTTTGTAAGTAGCAAATGGAAGGAATGTGTAAGAGAGTATGGGTCTGTGGGTTCAAGGATTGTGTGGGTGAGAATGAAAGTAGGAATACAAACGTGGGTGATTGTATGCGTGTATGCCCCGACAGAGGATATACTTGAAAGAAAGAAAGAGGAGTTCTGGATGAATGTGGAGGCGTGCCTGGAGAAGTTTGACAAGAACGAAGGAATATTTCTGATTGGGGATATGAATGGTAAGGTGGGTGATAGAAAAGTTAAGGGAGTGGTGGGAGGGTGGGGGGTACCATCAGAGGTGAATGGGAATGGTAGTGCACTTGTGGACGTATGTGTGGGGAGGAGGCTGTGGATAGCTAACACCTTCTTCCGACACAGAATGATCCACAGGTACACGTGGAAACGAATGTTGACGATGAAGGATAAGACAGTGGTGGAACGAAAGTCATTGATTGATTATGTATGTGTGGATGAACGAATGAAGAAATCTGTGATGGATGCTAGGGTGTATAGGGGTATTGTCTGATCATTATGTAGTGGTAGCTAAGGTTAGGATACAAAAGAAGTGGGTGAGGAGAGCTGGAGGGAGGCGAGAGGAGGGTGGAATGGTGAGAAGGGTGGAGAGGTTGCAGGAGGAGGAAGTCAGGGAGGAGTACAGGAGAGCAGTGGAAAGACGACTAGGTGGGTTCGACCTGGAAGGTATGGAGGAAGTGGAGGAGATGAGCAAGGTGTTTAAGGATGAGATCTGTGCAACATGTGAGGAGGTGTGTGGAGTGAGGAGAAGAGGGAGGGGAGTGAAAGGTACAGCATGGTGGACAGAAGAGGTAAGAATAGCTGTGGAAGAAAAGAAGAAGGCATATAGAGAGTGGTTGGGTAGTAGAGGGAATGAAGATTTCGAGAGACAGAAACGAGCGAGGTACGTGGAGAGTAAGAGGGTGGTGAAGAGAGTAGTGAAGGAAAGTAAGAGAAGAGTAGATGAGGAATTTGGAAGGAATCTGAGTGTAAAATGGAGGGAGAGTAAGAAACTGTTCTGGAAAGAAGTCAAGAAAGTTAGGGAAGGTAGCAACGGAAACAGTAAGGGTGTGAAAGATAAGAATGGGAGAATGCTAGCCGAGAAGCAAGAGAGAGTCGAAAGATGGAGGGAGTACTTCAGTGAGTTGCTAAATGTAAGGAATGAAGAGCCAGCAAACATAGCTGGATATGGTATGGGAGGGAGAAGAAGAGAAGTAGTGGAGGAGGAGGTGGGGATCAGGTCAGAAGTGTGGGAAGCCATGAAAAGAGTGAAGTTGGGGAAAGCACCAGGAACAGATGGAGTGTGTGGGGAAATGTTGAGGTATGGTGGTGAGATAGTGATAGAATGGGTATGGAAAATGTGCAAACTAGCATGGGAGAAGGGGAGTGCACCCGATGACTGGAAGACTGGCATAATAGTCCCCCTATATAAGGGCAAAGGGGAAAGAGGAGTGTGTGGTAACCACCGAGGAATATGTCTTCTAAGTGTAGTAGGGAAGGTATACAGTAGGGTAGTGATTGAGAGAGTGAGAGTGAGAACGGAGAAATGGATAGGCGACGAGCAGGGAGGTTTTAGAAAGGGAAGAGGATGTGTAGATCAGATGTTTACCCTGAATTGTGTTGTGGAGAAGTATCTGGAGAAGAAACAAAAGGTGTATGTTGCCTTTATGGACTTGGAGAAGGCCTATGACGGAGTGGATAGAGAAGGTTTGTGGAAAGTACTGTACTTAGAATATACGGAGTAGAGGGCAAGTTGCTGAAAGCAGTGAAGAGCATGTATGAGGGTGCAAAGGCGGCAGTACGTGTGGAGAGTGAGCAGAGCGAGTTCTTTGACCTGAATGTTGGTTTGAAACAGGGGTGTGTGATGTCCCTGTGGTTGTTTACTGTATATATGGATGGAGTCATGAAAGAAATACTATCAATACTATCAAGACGTGGGTCAAGTGACCCACGAGGAAAAGCTAACCTTCTTGCGGATATTTTCTCCACCAACTCAACCTTAGATGAAATAAATCAAGATGTCCCTGTACTTAATTTTAATTCGCCTGAAATTCCCTCACTTAAGATCCACACCAGACATGTCAAAACTATTTTGCAGAATCTCTCGGTAGATAAGGCTCCTGGTCCAGATGAAATTCCTCCAATAGTACTTAAGAATTGCTCCTTGGTGCTCGCTCCTGTATTGGCAAAATTTTTCCGTCTGTGTACTCATACCTCATGCTTCCCAGTACCCTGGAAAGAAGCAAACATCCATCCAGTTCCTAAAAAGGTGCCTCTTCAGATCCATCAAACTACAGACCAATAGCTATAACTTCCACTCTTGGTAAAGTCTTTGAAATTATATTAAATAATCACATAATTAAGCATCTTGAGAATAATAAATTAATCAGTGATAGGCAATATGGTTTTAGACGATGTCGATCAACTGCAGACATGCTATGCCTTCTTACGCATCAAATCAACCAAGCTACAGACCAACATGGTGAAACACATACAATAGCACTGGATATATCAAAGGCATTTGATAGAGTCTGGCATCAATCCTTATTGTCGAAGATGTCACACTACGGCCTTGCATCATTAGTTCCACTAATTTCTTCTTATCTTCATAACAGAAAAATACGTGTAATGGTAGATGGCCTTTATTCTCAATTTCACTCAATAAATGCTGGTGTTCCCCAGGGATCAGTTTTGGCCCCAATTCTGTTCCTCATTCATATCAATGATCTCATATCTACCACTCATAATCCAATACATTCCTACGCAGATGACTCAACACTCCACAGTTCCTTCACATTTACCAATTCTTTCACCCAACCCGATCTTATAAACTCAAAAATAAACACTGCAATTTCTCTGAACCAGGACCTTTCTAGAATTAATGGATGGGGACAAAAGAATCTAGTTTCCTTTAATGCACAGAAAACCAAGTACATTCAATTTTCTAACCGACAGAATCTCACTGACTCCCATATATTTTTTAATGATGTAAATATTCCCACTTCCCCTAGTATTGACATTCTCGGTGTAACATTAACTACTAACTTGAGCTGGACACATTATGTTAGAAGCATTGCTAAGAATGCCTCTAAAAAACTGGGACTCCTGTACAGAGTTCGAGAATTCTTCACTGACGAGCAGTTGGCCGTGATATATAAAAGTCATGTGCGTTCTCAGATGGATTACTGTTCACCTCTGTGGGGTGGAAGTGGAGTGGTTGCATTGAGGCAGTTGGACAAAATTCAAAATAAAGCTATTAGATTAATCAATAACCCTGCAATCACACAGGACCTTCCTACATTATCCATACGAAGAAACGTTGCATCCCTTGCATTATTCTACAGATATTTTCACAGCAATTGTTCCGAGGAACTTGCTTCAATTGTGCCGCCTCTCCACATCTTTCCCCGTAGAACTAGGGCAGCTGAGAGCGCCCATGAATTTACACTTTCTCCTCCACAATGCAGAACTTCTGCTTATCAGAATTCATTTATCCCAGAGCTACTACTCTTTGGAATTCACTTCCCTCGAATTGCTTTCCACAAACTTACAATCTACAAATGTTTAAATCCAGTTGTTACAAACATTTTATGAATGGAGGATGCCTTTAGGCACATGGACCTTTTTGTTTTATCTGTGTTTTTCCTTCCTCCGTTCATTGTCTCTTAAAAAAAAAAAAAAAAAAAAAAAAAAAAAAAGAGCAGTGGATGTTGGTGTATCACTGAAAAGGGAGGGAATTGAGTGGAAGCTACCTATACTGCTGTTTGCGGATGATACAGTTCTGATGAGTGATAATGAATGGGAGTTGCAGGGTCTGGTAAATGAGTTTGGAACAGTGCGAAAAACGGAATTTGAAGGTAAATGCGGGGAAGAGCAAGGTTATGGTCTTCGAAAGGGGTGAAGTCACAGAGTGTGAGGTGAAGCTGAACGGTCAGGCTATGGAGATCGTCAACTCTTTTAAGTATCTGGGCAGTGTGTTGAGTAAAGATGGGACTATGGATGAAGAAGTGCAGGAGAGGGTAAGGGGAAGAGGGTTGTAGGAATGCTAAAAGCAGTAACAAGAAATAGGGTGGTCAGTATGGAAGTGAAGAAGTCCTTGCATGACAGTATGGTAATCCCGACACTGACTTACGGAAGCGAAGCATGGACGTTGGTTGAGAGACTCAGACCAAGAGTGAGAGCAGTGGAAATGAATTACTTAAGGAGTGCGTGCAGAGTTACATGGAGGGATAGACAAACTAATGAGGAAGTAAGAAGGAGGTGTGGTGTGGAGGTAGATGTGCTGGAAAGTGTGAAAAGGAACAACTTGAGATGGTTCGGCCATATGGAACGTATGGAAAGCGAGAGAATGACTAAGAGGGTGTACGAGAGCGAGGTGGAGGGACAGAGAGGGAGAGGTAGACCAAATGAGAGGTGGAAGGATGGAGTGAGGAAGTACATGAACGAAGGCGGTGCTGGTTGGGGGGAGGGGCGTCGACTGACTGGGGACAGAGGTGCATGGGGCGGTTCGTTCGTGGCCACCCCTTCGGGGATCACGGCGTCAGGCAATAAATAGATAGATAGATTATTATTACAGTGCTCCCCCACTAAATGCGCCTTCAGTAAATGCGGATTCCCTATATGCGGTGGCTAATCAGAAATAATATATTTTAAGGACTCGGTAAATGCGGCTCGAAATTCTGTATATGCGTTTTGGCCGTTTTGATTCAAGGGGAAATACGTACTTCCCGCCATATTACCGAGTGTCGCCTACCGAAAATGCGGCCGATAGATGGCGGGTTGGGAGCGGTAACGCATTCATCCCAATGTTAAGGTCATGTTTTTGCCCCCAAACACTACATCTTTGGTACAGCCACTTGACCAGCAGTCCTCTATCTAAGGTAATTGGTGTTATATTTGTTGTTTTATTTGATACAGTATATCTAATGTAAAGTGTATCTTTCTTTCAGAAATGGTTATTGGGTGGGTTATCGGGCTAAAAAGGGGTTAGTTCGGAGGGGCTGTCTGACCATAAGCATTTATTCCCATTGATTATTAACTCCACAATATGCGGATTCCGTAAATGCGGCGCATTTTGCAGCCCATATAGGCGCATTTACTGGGGGTGCACTGTATTATTACTCTGGTGTCACCCTGTAGTGTGACTCCGACCCAATACTAGCCATATTACTAGGACTTCCTGGATCACCTCAGGGTTCATGGGAACAGTGCTTGCCATCACAAGGAAGTGGTTGACATACAACTGACATGGCGTGTATTCTCTAAAGGGAGATTTACTAAAAATAATATTACAGTACAGTATATCAATGTAGGCGAGTTCCCGGATCACCTCAGGGGTCATGGGAACAGTGTTAGCCATAACAAGGAATTTGTTGACGTATAACTGACTTAGTGTGTATTCTCTATAGGGATATATACACGAACTAACTTACAGTTTGTCAAATGTAGGCTAACAAGTTATGTGAAATATCCCTAGACTTAATTATAATATATACAGTAATGTAGTACTGTAGTATTACTGTATAGTATATACTGTATTTACCTAATTGCCTAATTGTATTTACCTAATTGTAGTTTACAGGAGTTGAGCTTAGCTCGTGTTGTCCCGTCTCTCAGTCTACTTTTTATCAATTTTTTTCTTGAAAATATGGATGTTCCTTGCCCCTACCACCTCCTCCAGCCCATTCCATTTGTCAATACATCTATAGGGGAAGCTAAACTTCCTGATATCGTTCTTGCAGGTAGGTCTTTTTACTTTGTAGCTGTGGCCTCTAGTTATTCCTGTATCCATAATTAATATATCCTCCCTATCCAGCCTCTCCGCCCCCGGGTACATTTGTACATCATTATCATGTCTCCCCTCTCTCTCCTCTCTTTTAGACTCGGTAGATTTAATTTGTCTAGCCTCCCTTCATATGGCAGTTCTCTGAGACTTGGAACCAATCTAGTGACTGCTCTCTGGATTCTTTCTAACTTGTGAACATGCTTCTTTAGATGCGGGGACCACACCACTGCTGCATACTCCAATCTTGGTCTAATCATACTCTTCATAATTTTCGCTACCATGGTCTCATCCAAGTAGTTCATACTGTACTGTATGTGTGAATATGTGTGCAGCACAACTATATGGGCTGCTACACCTGTATTTGTGACATTTTCTGGAAGACCCAGGTGAGTGAGTGAGTGAGTGAAAGAAAAAGAGAATGAAAGACAAGACTTTTCCTAGCAATATTCCAGCAATTTTTATAGCTAATAACAGGCCGTAGCTCGATTGGTAAAGCGTTCGCCTGCTAACCGTGAGGTTGACGGTTCGAGCCTCGGGCCAGCCAGTGTGTTATTGGCAGACATCAGTGCTGTTGGTGAACGGAGCGGTCTAGCAATCTGTGGCAACTATTCACTAAGTCCCTGATTCATCAGGGCACCCACCCTAGCCTTGCTATTCAGCAGGGAGTGTATGGTGGTAAAAACTGCATCATCAACTAATAGTGCAGTGTGGTTTTATGGATATTGTAATCAAAAGATTAACAGTATTTTTGTGTACTTATGACAGTATCCGAGAGTCCCAGGTGAGTGTTCTACCCACCTCAACACCTTCCCATGGTGGTGGTATTACTGCCACTCCGACCCCCAGTACACCTGCCCGGAACCCCTCCATGCCGGGGTCACGTCGTGGGTCTACAGCAACCTTCTCTGTCAACACTGGTCTGGCTAAGATGTTGAACGAGCGTGGTACCACTAAACATGATAACTTCGCTCCCACAGCTACACCCGCCAACAGTCCCACTGCCTCACGTCCTGGATCACCTGAGCCACAGGCCTACAAATTGCCAGGTAAGAGTGTGTGTGTGTGTTTTGTGTGTAGCTATGAGTTCTCTTGACCTACTGTATAGCCTACCGTATCAACTACCAAGTGTGTAGATGTACCTAAAACTTCTTTTGACCTATACAAACTACCTGATCAAGATATATAATTTATTCAGTTGTGTGTGAAGCTATACTTTCTATAGACCTGTAGCTCTAAAACTGCAGTAGTAATTATTTAGTATGTATGTACAGTAGGGTCCCGCATAAAACGTGTTCAGATAAAACGAGTCTCGATTAAAACGAGCAACCTAAAATATTAATATTTAATTTTCGATAAGAACGAATGTGATCACATAAAACGAGTCTGCCGCCAAAGTGGGGCAAATCCGAGGAGTTTTCATATAGAGCACCGAAATATCGTACAAAACGTACGAAATATCGTACGCTCCTGACGGAAATTTACGCTTACAGTGAACATTGACGATATTGGACCACCAAAATGCCGTGTTCACATAAAACGAAATCGCATAGAACGCCCTCGTTTATCGACCAATTTCTCGTTTTATGTGAGACCCTACTGTATGTATGTACAGTTTGCCGCACAAGTCCTGTTTTCACCATCTCAGTGAAATTGTAATTTGGCAGCGTCGGACACACCTCCCCAACCCCCCTCCCTCACTACATCACCTACTTGCCATCCCTCCTCTCCTCTCTCTTCCACTGCCCGGCTCATAGTATCTCACGGTTATGAAGTAGGTGTGTTGTAAATCACTTGAACCATTTACTTTCATTTCATTATACTGTATTGATACCCTAGCTGTAAAAATTATATCAAAAAGTTTCTTAACCCCTTCCTTACCGTCAATATCCTTTTTATTATATTCTGGCTACCACTATTCGATTTTATTCAGTTTAGGAAGGATCTCTAGTAATTATAAGGCTTCGAACTATCTCAATTAATGTTTTTAATAACAACATCTTCCTAAGCTGCATAAAATCATCTAAATATGGATAGAATGAAATATAACAGACGTCGCTGGTACAGAAAGGGTTAACAAAGTTATGCCGAGTTATAAATTTGTATTCGTATTTCATAAAGCAATGCCTGGATAAGTTACGCATGAAGCATATTTCAGACAACTCAGAAAGGGAGAGAGAGAGATGATCGTAATTCAATATCTATGACATCTGGCAATATATACAGTATATAGATAGATATACCTTACTTTCCAAACTGACTAATTCCTTGAACGTAACGATAGTGCGTTGTTATGTGTGCGATTAGTTTGCTTGGGAAACAGATTTACTTGCTCATGTAGTAAGCGTTGTTTCCACATAGCGATTTTGATTAGTTATTTTGCCTTTATATTGTCTTTGTCCAAGTTTTGGTTTGTTTAGTTTGCAAGTTTTACATTTTAATTATGTATTCCCATTTCACTTGTGAATCGGGATATTATAGATTATATGTATGCGTGAATATTATATAGTTCTTTCCTAAAACCTTATTTCCAATTATGTGGTATTATTGAGATATGAATGAGCAATAAATACGCGATGTCAGAATCATAACCAGCAAGGAGAAGTATAGTAATTATCGAGTTTTAATGCATCAATAGAGAAGCAGAACAAATATCGGTAGTAATGCTTACAATAACTCATGGCACTGTAAATGTTGCTAAAAGAAATGTATTAGGTCATGTATAATCCCATATAATATTTGTGTTTTATCTGTGTTTGTTCGTTGTTTTGTCTTGTGTTTTATGTTTTCCTGTTCTTGCTCTGTCTTGAGTCGGCCACCCACAAGAAAATACCAAAAATAAATAAATAAATAAATAAATAAAATAAAACAGAGGAAAATAAAAATTAAAAATAGGAAAAGTGGGAATTGGGCCTGAGCAGATAGATAGGTAGATAGATAGATAGATAGTTACTATAAGATAGGAATGACAAAATCAAGTAGGTAATTCTAAAATACGTTGAATACTGAATATTATACTGAAAGACAAACTCTGACAACCAAATATTCACAAACAATACACACAAACATAACCGAGTATAGATTAAACAACATACAGAAATGAATATATGAGGACACATTTCAGGACTCTCTCTCTCTGTTGAGTGGTACTTGAAAATTAGACAGAATGGATAAAAAACACCATCTGAGGAAGAGCACTTTATTGACAATGTTTTGCAGATAGCTTCAGATGAAGCTATCTGCAAAACGATGTCAATAAAGTGCTCTTCTCAGATGGTGTTTTTTATCCACACACTCTCTCTCTCCCTCCCTCTCTCCGTCTCCCCTCCCCCCCTTCTCTCTCTCTCTCTCTCTCTCTCTCTCTCTTTCTCTTTCTCTTTCTCTTTCTCTCTCTCTCTCTCTCTCTCTCTCTCATCTTGAATATGGTGTTCATTTCTGGTCCCCGTATCTCAAGAAAGACATTAAAAAACTCAAATTTGTCCAGCGTAGAGCAACTGAAAAACAAGCCATATTATGAAAGATTTTTTTAAATGTGTTCTCGCTAAAGAAAAGGAGGTTGCGAGGCCAATTTCTCGAGTGTGTTAAGATACTTAAAGGATTTGACAGAGTAGATAATACTGTGCACTGTTCACGATTAATAACAATCGGCGGCACACAATGGCGGAAGGCGGATGCAAGTTTTTGAGGCTCCAGCATATGTTCATGGGAATGGATAAGTAATTCACGGAATATCGAGTGCATACGGGGCTAGCAAGGAGAGGGAGGATTTGTGAAGTGTTTGGAGGATATATTGGTGTGGTGCAGCATTGCCAGGTGGATTTGGCTAAAATATCGTACCAAATATGTCAAAATTCGTATTTGCATCAATATTATCGTACAAAGTTTTCATCATACAGTATCATGGATTTCACCTATACAGATCTATTTTCTAGAACTAGTTATCAAAGCTTAAATGAAAAAACACAATAACACAGTTATTTAATTCTAAAATTTGAATGGTAGGGAAACAAAAATATGTGGTGCACTAATAGTAGTAGCAAAATTTCTGTAAAGTTTATTAAAACCAAATATGCTGTGGGAGTAAACTCTAGGACTAGCCTACATAGACTTGGCCTCCAGAACGCCCCAAAAATGTATCATAAAGGGGGGCAAATCGTCACAATATTGGAGGGATAGTCCGAGACATTCTTATGAATTTTTCATATACAGTTATTGGGAGGTTTGACGTACCTCCCAACCTACCAAATAGGAAAACCTACTATTTGGTAGTAGTCTTGGAAAATCCAACGTCAAGGCTATTAACCTAATTGCAATGACGACTTGTCTATTTTGACTGCTATGTCGTCATTCCAACCGCGGTTAAAAAGAAAACGTCTAGAGTCTACTCCTTATCTTGCTCTAGGAGACGTTGTACATTAACCAAAACTACACCGAAGGTGAAAAAAGCATAGAAGAGAAGAAAAAGGGGTTTACCTTAGTTACCGCTTAAGGCCCATCCTGTGTTCCGTCATGTGCAGATCCCTGTCGAACGTGCGCATGAGCGACCCTCTCTTGTTATCACATCTCACGTCAGCAGAAGAACGCGGATGGGCAGGGGTCCGGCGTGAGGGAGGGTATTATGTACGTTGGATTTTCCAAGACTACTACCAAATAGTAGGTTTTCCTATTTGGTAGGTTGGGAGGTACGTCAAACCTCCCAATTTGTTAGTAGTCTTGGCAAATCCAACGTCAAGGCTGCATAACAAATAGGAGGAGGACATCCAAGCCCAACCTACCAAAAAAACCAATGCATAAAACAAAATTACGAATGACAAAGACACAATGTAAACAAGAGAGTTTAATAAAAGAGTGAAAAACTGAGGAGTAGCTAAAAAGAACAGTTTTAACACATGCCCGTCATTCATAGTAATGCAAAAACATAGACTTGTCTGAAACCAAATAGGTACTGTACCCAAAATCCCTTTTCTTCAAAAACCAACAAAAACACTGAACACAAGAACAAAACACAATTTTCAATGTGGCAAAAACACTTATGTACTGGAACAATACATAATCCCAAACTTGCAATCCAGTGTTGCAAACCCATACACCCCCCCCCCCCCCCCCCTTTGTCAAATAAAACAAAGGAAAAGAACGAGGGACAAGGGGGGAAGACCAGGGATCTTCGCCAGAGCACCAGGAAACACGACCCCCGAGAGCAATCACCGGCCGAGGGGGTCGAACACTGGACACGGAGAGGTAGGAGATGAAGGAATTGATAGAAGACCACAAAACCGCGGAGGCGAAGGCAGGGAAGGATCGACGTGGCAGGAACCGGAAGGAGGCAGCAAAGGATCTGACATCGCGCGCAGAACCCCTACAAACAGGGTGACGGGCACGAACGGTCCGACAAACGTGGCGGCCCAGCTGCACCTGCTAGAGCTTCCCACCTGTCCGAGGAGACACCCACACAGCAGTACCCGAAGGCGGCGCCACAGACGCAACAGAGGAGTGCAAGGCTGACACCGGGCACAACACATGGCGAGGATTGACGCGCCGTAAAGCCTGGACGGCGAAAGGCTGGAAAACGGGGGCCTCCCTCCCATGCGTGGTAACAAAAGGTGGGGAGGAGGCGAACGAGACGCCATGCAAGGACGGGGAGAATCGGACGCAGTCCCGGGGCCGTGACAATGCCGCTAGTGCAGACACCCGATCCCCAGTGGCCAGAGCGACAAGGAAGAGTGGACGCCCGAGCAACGGAACCGGCGTAGCGGCCCTTGTATACGTGGGGGAAGCCAGAAGGACCAGAGCCCGCCCCAGATCCCACAGCGGAGAGACCTGGCGCGGAGGCGGTCAATCCCGGAAGGCAGCCGTCAGGAAGGAATCCAGCACCTGTGGCGGAACGACCAGCCCAGCGACGGACCCAAAGAACCCCCCGGACGGCAGACAAGTGGGTACGTATAGCGTCGACTGGAAAGCGACGTGTACGGAAGAGGTGAAACAAGGAGCGTAGGACGAGGGAAGGAGAGCCAACTGGCAGGCGAGTGGCCTGTAGCCCCCTAGTAAAAAACCCCCAGCGGGACCCGTAAGGCCCCCAAGGAGAAGACGGCCAGGAACGCTGCAGGAAGTCAGTCAGGGCCCGGCCGGGGACCGGGAGCCACCGTGCCTCATGAACAAGCACGATGCGAAGGCCAAAGAGGTCCGCAGGACCCCAACCTAGCCCAAGTGGAAGCCGGAGACAGGTAGAGGGACCGGACCCGGGCACCACCGCGGCAACCGGGCGGACCAAGTCCGTGCCGGCCACAGAGGCGCGAGGAGCCAGACGCAGCCGTGGTACAGCCGCAGCTTCGCGAAGACCGGGCACATCAACAGCGCGTCTGGTGGCGGAAAAATGGATATCGACCGCCACCAGTACCAGGCGACCATGAAAGCTTCCGGACCCCCCCCCGGAGCGCGAGGCCGGAGGGAGAGGTCCAGAGGCAACTGGCGCGGCACCCCCGATGCGAACAAGGCGACCTCCGGAACACCTCAGGAAGCCGCGAGGTCGGCGAACACAGTCCGTTTCATCGCCCATTCTACAAGAACGCCCTGCCCTCTCGACAGGGCGGCCGCCCAAAGGGTGGCAGGCCCGGGCAGGGAGGAGGCATGCAAGGAGAAGGGGTGTCGGTCCGCGAGGAAGAACAACTCCACCGAGACCCCTAATAGAGTCAACGACCTGGAGAACCCCGCATAAGGAAACAGGGACAGCTTGTCTGAGTGTCCAACCCGAAGGCCACCGACTCACCCCGAAGGGCCAGCGCGGGGACCCGCAGGAAGAACAAAGGAACCAACAATCCGAGGGCATAGACAGGTAAGAGGAGGGAGACCCACCCATCTGCCGGGAAGTGGACGTCCCAGTTCGATTGGGAACCTCACCCAACCTCGCTCGACGTATCTGTGGTTACCCAGACCGTCGGCGGGGGGGTCGGTCCAGGGCACAGCCGCAAAGAGCGAGCCCCGAGCAACCCAGCGACCGAAGCGCCGGCGAACGGTACGCGGGAGCGGCAGGAGCCGATCCATAGGCGCAACGGAAACACCGCGGTGCCCATGAGGAGGAGGCGGCGTAGCCAGAGGCTCCCTAATGGAAGGGGCAGAGCGGCCCAATGCAGCGAACCCACGAACGAGTCCCAGAGCCACCCCGGGAGGGAGACCGAGTGCAACACGGCGAGGACCGTCCACCGAAGGTGCACCGCGGCCGGCAGACCCCGGGTCACCGTAGCGCCGGACAAAACCCATGCGAGACCGACCCATGGCACGACACGCGACGGGGTCAAGCGTGACTTGGGAACATCGAAGGGGAAATCCTAACCGTGCGATGTCGCGAACGATTGTGAGGGCGTCGCCAATGCACAGGCCTAGGGCGTCGGAAACTACCAACCAAACGGCCAAGGAAAACAGGAGCTGGAGCCCGCTCCTGAGGAGAGGACCCAGAGCCTGCCCCACCAGTGCGGAGAAGATCTGCGGCGCGATGTGGAGACCGAAGGGAAGGCCGTCGAACAGGAACACACGATCGGAAGTCCGAACGGCCAAGAATCGCTGGAAGCGAGGATGGAGAGGAACGAGCCAAGACACATCCTGGAGGGCCAGCGACACTACCCACGACAGAGGGCACAGGGCCAGGCGTACCAGGGGTATCGGCAGCATCCGAAACCGTGTGTGCACGATGTGCCCGTTGAGGGCCAACAGATCCACCACCGGTCGCATCGCGTCGCAGGTCGGCGACGGAAACAGAAAGACACGGGAGAGGAAAACCGGGTGACCGGCGGTCAACTCCCTCGACGCTACCCAGCTCGGGCATGGAAGTGAACACGTGGGCCACCTCTGAAGAGATGGGCCGTTGTCGGTGACAAGAGCGGAGTGGGGGTCCGGACGTCCACCTCCAGGTGAGAACCCTCCGCTCCCAACGTCCCTCGCGGCTACCGAGGGGCGCAAGGGCGAAAACAACCCGAGGGAGCACCCGAGAGGAGGGGAGCGACCCGGTACGCCCAGGCGAGAAGGAGAACAAGGAGGCCGACCCAGAGAACTACACATTGTGTTGACGTGGAGGTACCCCCGGTACGGGCCGTGCGGGCATGAGCGCCACGTTGACCTCCTCTACCCCCCCCCCCCCAACCTCGTCGAAAAGGGCGGGCCACCCCAACCCAAGGCCGGCGCGGGGCTGACCCTACGAAAGGCGGCCGGAAGTGGAAGGCCGGCCAGCCCGACACAGAGGGGATGAAAGGGGCAAGAACAGAAGTGCGAGGCGGAACCGAAGCACTGGCCAGCAACGTCCCAGTCTTGCGCCTGGGCAAGGCGGCAGCACTTGCAGCAGCACCCCGAAGAGGAGCGGCAGAAAGACGGGACTGAGAAAAACCCCGCGCGCGGCACAGCGCGTCGGTGCGTGACGTAAGCAGGGTCCGTAACGACACAGCACGGCGTCGTGTGGCGGAAGCAGGGGCCGCCGACAGAGAAGCGGAGCATTCCCAAGCATCCTGCGTAAAAAACCCCGACGTATATAGCGCAGAGTACAACAAACCCTGACGAATAACCAAGGGGGCCGGCCGGCAGAACGAAGACCGTACCGTCGTGCGGTGCCGAGTTGCCGCGCACAAAACCGCCTTCAGCTCGGGAACCAAAGTCACCGCGAGCCGAAGGTGGACCCGCTCAACGCGGTCCAAACCCTCGCGAAGATCGCCTGGCGCAGACGCCTCGAAAAGCCGCAGGTGGTGAACAGACGTCTGGAGGGAACCTAAAGACAAGACAATAAGTCCGTCACCCTCCGTCGCAAGGGAAAAACCTTGGCGACAGAGGGCTGATCCGGGTGAGAGAAGAACGGGGTAGCAATAGAACAAAGTTCAAGAACGGGCGCGCTCATCCAGGACCAGAACGCGCCGTCCAACCCGCCGACAGACACAAGAGGAGGCAAAATCAGGGACGACTCCGGGGGAGGGACGGAAGGAGAGCCGTCGACGGATCGGTGTGTGAAGTCGAAGGCCTCAGCAAACCAGGCCTCCAATGGAGAGGGTGACCGAGCATGACGCTAAGCCAGGCGTACCGGCGTCGCACAAACCTGTCCCTTAGGAGGACAGACCCGTCAACACAGCCAGGGACTGAACAGCCGGAAGGATGTCAGTGCGGCTGAAGCCTGACCAGAGCGTAGGCCTGCAGAAGGGAGGGGGACCATAGCAGGGGTAGGTAGGGTGAGGTGCTGAGGGTGAGGCACCGCCAAGAAGGGCGAGAAGAGGGAGTCTTCCATCGACTCCAAGCGCCCGTCGAAGCGTGACACAACCCAGCCCTGCATAGCCGACAATTGATCCGAGAGAGGCTACCCCCCCCAGATTGGTCGGCCCGCCCGCAGGGGCGAGCGTGAGCGGGAGCGAGACCCACGACACGAACCAGCAGCGTCGCGGCCCAAGGAAGGCGAGCGACGATGGTTGTGTCGCCGTTGAGGGACTTGTCCCCGATCACGAACGGCCGAGGGGGAAACAGCACCATTCCCCTCTTCCAGCGACACGTCAGCTCCTGAGAAAGGGGACCCCGAAACCTCGCTAAACCCCACCGAGGCAAGAGGAGGGGTACCCCCCTGGCGAGACGGGGGGTACCCCTGGTCAGGAAGGTCAGGAAGAGAAGAATGAGGAGGAGCAGGACGACGGGAGTGGGAAGGCTGGCCGGGTGAAAGGAGGCCAGGAGCCGCGGGGGGAAACAGAGCAAGGATCCCCGGGGCTGAGATAACAGGGCGGCCCGACACCGAGGCGGAGGAGGGAGGGACCACCACCGTGGGACGAGACCGTGAAGTAAGAATAGGCACTGAAGCAGGTGAAGTAGGAGAAGCAACGACATCCAGGCGGACCCTCCTGGACAGTGTAGGAGGAGGGAGCAGAGGGCCAGCTACAGCATGAACAACCGCGTGCGGAGAGGACAACGTAAGAGGAAGTCGTCTGGGCTGGGGAAGCGGGCGGAAGGGAGTAGAGCCCCTATCCGTAGAGGCCAGGGGAGGGCGCACAGGGGCAGAGCCGCTAACCCCGGCCTCAGGGCGAGAACCATGACGAGGGCGATGGGCGTCGTCAAGGCGATCAGGAGGACGACAAGGCGAGCGAGAGCGGGGACGGAGCCGGGGAAACCCCCCGACGATGGGACGACCGGCTGCGGGACCCAGGGGAGAGGGCCCGAGCAGGGAGAGGGCCAGGTAAATGGCCGTCAGTCGGGTCAGGGATACCCAGGGCGACGCGGATCCGGTCGCCAACAAAGGCCGGGGAACGGTGGCCCACAGTCCTAATGTGGCGGGAGACCATCGTCCACACCGACGGAAGGGAAGCAGGAGGCCACAGCCGCCGCCGAGGAACCAGGGCCATGGAGCAGCACAACCACCAGGGCCAGACACGTGCCACACAGAGCAGGGAGGTAGGCCGTAGAGGACACACAGAGCGAGTGGCGCAAGCAGGACTTGTGGCTCTCCAAGCACGGGGAGCGACAACCAAGGCGAAAGCAAGGCAGCCTACCTGCACTAGAAGAACACACACCATAATCAGCACGTCGAAGGAGTAAGTGGAGAGAATGTCCAAGAAGAACCAGGGAAGGAGCATGGGGAAACAGGAACACACATGCAAACAGGTATCCGTACTCACCCTAAACTGGGAGCACAGAGGTAGGTGAGGAGGGCGGCCGAGGCGGAAGAGCACTAGCAGAACCTGCAAAGATGGAGAAAGTGTTAACCACCACTCAACATCTTACATGCAGGGCCTATAACACCAGTAATGTGCATACACCAATATAGTATCAGGCAACAAGATGACATAACAAAAGTCAATAGTGAAAGCCAACTATTACCGCAAATTTGCGGGCCAATGGAGGCATAACCGTACCGACACCACCCTCCTGCAATTTCGCGGGACCCCCCAACGATCTCCGCAAATTTGCGGGGAACCGAAATGGCCCAGAGGACCGAATCGAGCACCCCGCAAATTTGCGGGACCGGCCGAGATGGTCCGGCGCCGAAAAAAGCGAGAGGAGCGTCTAGGAAATACCAAAGAGGCCCAGAAAAAAGCGTCATCTCCTTATGAACTCCAAGCGACGATGGCCATCAAGCTGAGCAGTGTCTTCCTTGATAATATCCTGACTCAACCGGTCAAGGGAGAGGCAAGGAAGACACACCAGGGGAGAGGAGGCACATCCCCTAGGAACCACCCAACCCACAGAGATAGAGCAAAGCCCATGAGGAGAAGTGGCAGGAAGGGTGGTTTGGCACAAACAGGGGCCCCCGTAGGGTACCCCAGGATTGGGCAAAAGGGTATGAAAGGATGGAGGTGAAAACAGTAAGGGAACACAAAAACCAGTAAATGAAACTGGCGAGAAAAAGGGTGGCCTAGCCGTGAGGAGAGAATGTGTCAGGGGCGAAAAACCCTGTGGTGTGAGGGAGGGGCCCCCGTGGGGTACCCCAGGATAACACGAACCACCAAGCGCCCAGGCCCTTGCAACACAGTGAAGGCTCGAAAGGGGGGACTCGGGAATAACGCTAATAATGCGGCCGACACAAACCCTACAAACAGCACCGCCACCACGAAATCTCAGATCGTGAACCAACTGTACACCTAGGCTATGAAAATATGAAAACTCATAGGGGCATAGCAATTCCTGAATGAGAAACAAGCTAGGCTAAAATAAGCTAAAAGCTAAACTATGCCCAGACTAACAGGAAAAAAGAATATGAAAAGAGAAAGGAATGAAAAACACACACGAGGAACGCCAGGCGCCCCCGTACCTTCGGTAGCTATTTCCACACGCGTCTCCATTAAACACACTGACGTGTGCCCTAGATCACGTAACATCTGTCTAACAAAAAGAAGGCCAGATAAGCCGAAACGAACCTAAACAGGGTGAATTAAAGGAGCACAACAAAAGCGACTGCATTCAATGGAGCGCGTGAAAAAATGATAACAAGAGAGGGTCGCTCATGCGCACGTTCGACAGGGATCTGCACATGACGGAACACAGGATGGGCCTTAAGCGGTAACTAAGGTAAACCCCTTTTTCTTCTCTTCTATGCTTTTTTCACCTTCGGTGGTAGTTTTGGTTAATGTACAACGTCTCCTAGAGCAAGATAAGGAGTAGACTCTAGACGTTTTCTTTTTAACCGCGGTTGGAATGACGACATAGCAGTCAAAATAGACAAGTCGTCATTGCAATTAGGTTAATAGCCTTGACGTTGGATTTGCCAAGACTACTAACAAATAAATATATACAGTAAGAGTGTAGTTTACTTATTGTAGAGATAGTTTATACAAGGTTGTATGTATGTACAGTAGGTGTGTCCTTTGTCTACTGTATGTATGAATAGCCTACAGGTGTTATGACTGGTTATATATATATTGTGGAAATCGGTGTTTATGTTGATTTCAACTTAAATACAATTTTTCTATATTTGTTTTACCATTTGTTCAACAATTTTCAAATTATTGTAAATAGGCACTGAATTATTGTACAAATTCCCGAATTATCGCATTATTGTACACCTGGTATTGTACATTGTACAAATGGTCAAATTATTGTATTTGTACGATAATTATCGTACGACTGGCAACGCTGGTGTGGTGGAGGGGTGATATACTGTATAGTGAAATAAGAGTGTGTAGTGACGGAACAGCGGTAGTATTGTGAGTTGTTGAGTTTGTAAACAACATGGCGGAGGGAATTTCGGGTATGACGGAGGCGGAAGAAAAGTTACAACGTTTTCGTGGGTTCAAGAGCACAGATAATAAGTTAGAAGAGGTTATTATTGTTGTGAAGGATTTGGAAAAGTGGATGAGTGATACGGAGAAATGGAAGGGGGATATTGGTGAGAAAGTTAAGGCACTGGTGTAATGTGTAGTGTGACAGGTGGGGAAGGGAATAGGCCTAGCGAAGGAAGTGAATGCAGAGGCGCATTTTTGAGAGCTTTTTGGCTTAAGCCTGGCTTCCCGCTTAGGCTTAAGCAAGAGCAGCCGCGCAAAAATGGTTTGGCTCGACTTCGACCACAAGTCACGTGACATAAACACAAACACTGAAAATGGCGGAACAACAAGACGACCTAGTGGTCTGATCTGGTGCCATTGTAAAGGTTTGTCCCTTAATTGTTCGGGGAGATCACCTTTTCAACGGCCCCCCCATATTTGTTATTGATTAAGCTTTTGATTATTTACTGATATTTCAACTTCTTTTGTCTTTTTGTCCAAATTTATGTCTATTTCCTGTTTTATTATTCTCTGAATAGTATGTCGGCTATTTAATTATATTATTTGTGTAAGGCCTATCAAATAGTTTGCTATAGGCCTAGGCCTAGTCCGTACATTATAGGCTACTGTATAGGTTGGGCAGAAATCGTAAACCCCAACCTCTCATAACTCAAAAGGACTACACCGTAATCGAGCTAATATTTCTACCAACTAGGCAGACTTGGCTAGGGATTATGTGAATAAATTGACGACTCATTTGCTTAAGCCTTTTTTGAGTTACAGAGGTTTAGAGGTTAGGATTTCGGCCCAACCTCTAGAATGAACGGACTATAGTGTTTGTATATCTTGGTAACGTTCACAATATAGTACAAAATTATCCAGTGTTATGACAATACCCCGGCATCAATAACACGATTTGGGAACTAGAAGGATTTCTTTACACACACAGAACGAGTATTTTCCAGATCGGTCCTGGATGATTCTGCCAATAGCCTACTGTGTGTCCTGTAATAGTGCATATCAAGCTAACTATAATATTGAGATTGATAAGAGATTGATTAGAAAGGTTGAGGCGCATGGAATAGGTGGGGCGTTGTTGGGATGGATTAGGTCATGGCTAATTGGTAGGAAGCAGAGAGTCAGCATAAATGGTACGAAGTCAGAATAGGGAGCAGTCAAAAGTGGTGTCCCCCAGGGATCTGTTATTAGTCCTCTGTTGTTTGTTATATACATAAATGACCTTGATTTAGGTATAACTAGTAGGATAAGTTAAATTTGCAGACGATACCAAAATGGGGAGAACAATTGATTCAGATAGAGATATAGAGTGCCTCCAAAGGGATCTAGATACCTTACACGACTGGTCAGTAAATTGGCAGATGAAGTTTAACAATGACAAATGAAAGGTATTAGAGATACGGAAGGTGCATACAAACGTTAATATAAACTAGCTAATGTGGAATTAGAAAACTCGAATTGTGAGAAAGATCTAGGTGTGTTTGTTAGCAATGATTTGAAGCCTAGACAACAGTGTATATGCCTAGGAAACAAGGCAAACAGGATTCTCGGGTTCATCTCAAGGAGTGTGAGTAACAGAAACTGCTGATGTTATCTTAAAACTTTACTTGTCATTAGTGAGACCCATATGGATTATGCTGTTCAATTTTGGTGTCATTAATTACAGAATGGACATAGATTCATTGGAGAGAGTACAACGTAGAATGACAAAAATGATCCATATATTAGAACTTCTGTATAAAGAAAGGTTGAAGAAATTAGGCTTATTTCGTTAGAGAGACGCAGAGTTAGAGGGATGATAGAGGTGTTCAAGTGGGTTAGTGGGATTAACAAGGGGACATGACAAATGTACTAAAGCTCAGTGATAGCGAAAGAACTCGTTACCAATGGTTTCAAATTAGATAAATTTCGTTTCAGAAAAGATATAGGCAAATATTGGTTTGGTAACAGAGTTGTAGATGGGTGGAATGGACTACCAAATGCTATAGTGGGATTAAAAACGATAGGGAGCTTTAAGATAAAATTGGATAAGCATATGGACGAGAAGGGTTGAGTGTGAAGGGGGATCAGCAGGGTTGGCCCAATCAGCGCTCTGCAGACCCCGTAATCCTGCGTTAATCTCTAACCGTTTTGGTAAGATGATCCTCAGGGTATTGAGTGTTGAGCCTATATTGGGCTTTGTAATTGGGGTTGTGTGGGACAGGGATCTGCCTTGCTTAGGGCAATCGGCTTTCTGCAGACTCCCATTTTCTTATGTTCTTATGTTCTTAATAATAGAATATCATTATATAATATACGGTATATATATATATTACATTACTTATCTATTCATCGTATATACTCATTCTGCTCTCTGTGGTATCTAACCAATCCAAAACAATGAAAAAACAAAAAAACAAAACAGATATTGTTTACAAACAATTCCCGCTTAAGCCAAGGTCCCAAAGCAAGCTTTCAGGGCGGATGAGAAAAGTCGATCCTTAAGCGCGGCTCGAGTTTGGCTTAAGTTTTGTCCTCGCAAAAACGAATTTCGCTCTTGGCTTAAGTCTGGCTTAAGCCAAAACGCTCGCAAAACCGCGCCTCAGGCCTATTTCGGCAGTTAATGAAAGCGAGAGATGGTATGAAAAGGATAGATGAACTGGGAGCAGAGAATATGGCATTGAATGAGCAGCTGAAGGAATACGAAGGACGTTTCAAGGAAGTAAAGAAGTCAACTGCATGGACGGTGGTAGGTAAACAGAAATTCAAGGATTTGGAGGATATTATGAAAGAGCAAAAGGAAGAAATGAATATGACTATAAAAAAAGTTTTGAGAGTGCAGTTGTAGGGGTCATGAAGAACAAGGAGAGTGTCGTGAGGGAGGCCATGGACAGGGATAGGGGTGTCTTGTATGGAGATATAGAGACTCATATGAATGATAATGGAGTGATAAAAGTGAGGGATATTGCGACAGTGAAGGAGGTCATGAAAGGTGTGGATGAAGACGGATATGGATGGGAAGGGCAGGTGGAGGAGGTCAGTAGGATAGGTAGATATAAAGGGGAGGGATGAGGCCTATATGGGTACAGTTTAAAACCAGGGCAGTGGCAGAGACGGTGACAAATTTTAGTTGGAGGCTAAATACAAATGAAAAACTAAAACACATAAGACTAAAGAAGGATTTGAGCTTAGAACAAAGAAACAAAATTAAGGAATTACAAGAAAAGGCTGATGGAAATAATGGAAAGTTGGGTGAGGAGGATAAGAGAAATTTTTACTGGAGAGTGAGGGACGGAAAATTGAAGAAGTGGTTTATAAGAGTAGAAGGGAGGGGGAGATCAGGGAGGGAAGAGAATGTGATAGGAGTTGTGACGCACTGACGGAGGAAGAGAACGGGGTGGAGGTGTCACAGGGAGAGACAGGAGACAAAGTGGCAGACCCAGTAGTGCTAAGGGGGGAGTAGGGTACGGACAGGAGGAGCGGGATGGTGTAATTGATGAAGGAATGGTAGATGGATTAAGGATTATGTTTAGTAATGTGGATGTGTTTACCCAGGACAAGAAAAGAGAACTGATATGTAGGTTGCAGGATGAAGAGGAAAAACCTGATATCATAGCCTTACAGGAAGTAAGACCAAAAAATGCTAGAATTGAAAGGGAACTGTCGAGTATAGTTTGGAGGGTTTTGAGTTATATGAGAGAACTTCTATTAGAGCAGAGGTAGGAAGAGGACTGTTTATTTATGTAAGAAAAGAGCTCAAGGTTAATGAGGTGGATATGAGACCGCAGTATTGTGAGTATTTGTGTATTGAAGTAAAATGAGCAAGAGGATCAATTCTAATTGCCTCTACAGTATATATAGAAGACCAAATAATAGTAGGGGAGAGGATGATAACCTATTGAAAGCAATGGAGGAAATATATAATAGAGAGAACAAATATAAAATTTTGATTGGAGATTTCAACTTGCCAAGGATCAACTGGGCAAATTGTACTACTCCAGCGGGTCAGGGTAGCCTGGAAAATAAGTTTATAGAGAAAGTGAGAGATTGTTTTTAACGCAATATATTACAGAGATGACAAGATATAGAGATGGGACGCAGGGGAGTGTACTTGATTTGATTTTTAGCAATGAGGAGGATATAGTTGGAACATGTCAATGTGGTTAGCCCTATAGGTCGTAGTGACCATGCCTGTAGAAGCTTTAGTTGCAATATTAAAACAGAGAGGGATAATAGAAGCAATAGAAAAATATACATGTATGATAGAGCAGATTATGAGCTGCTGAGATGGTGTTTGGACATTGTCTGGGGGGAATACTTGAACTGTGAAGACGCTGAAGGAATGTAGAGGAAAATTAGAGTCAAACTGGAGAATGCTGTATCCAAAAGTGTACCAGTAAGGGAATATAAGGATAAAACAAAATTGAGGAAAAAACCAAACCCAGAATTGTCAATGAAAAGAAAGCTTTGGACATTGATTAGAAGAAAGAAACGATTGTGGGAAAGACTAAAATTGTTAAAAAAGAACAAGGGGTCTAGTATAGAAGCTAAAGAAGTGGAACGCAGACAAATAAACAATAAAATAAGGTGGGAGACAAGGAGGGGGGTGAAGGAGAGGGAGAGAGAGATTGCTAGAAATGTGAACGATAATCCAAAAATATTCTGGAAGTACATTCAGGAAAAGTTAACAAGACGAGTAGGGATCCCAGAGTTGGATGATGGGAGTAGAGCGGAGACTGATAAGGAGAAAGCAGAGGTGCTGGGGAAATACTTTGGGGGGGTACTAACAGTGGAGTCGGATGATGCAGTGCCTACTATTCCCATCAAACAGGCACCGGCAGTAGAACTAATAGAGTTTTCCCATGCTAGAATAAGAAGGGGCTATAGAAAAAATGAACAGAAGTAAGTCCCCGGGACCGGATGGGATACACCCAAGAATCACAAAGGAAGGAGGTGAGATGTTAGTAGAGCCATTGAAAATGTTATTTGAGGTATCGTTTAATACAGGACAAATCCCGATGGACTGGAGAGAGGCGAACATAACAGCTATATTTAAGAAGGGAAAGAGAAATGACCCAGGGACTTATAGTCCAGTCAGTTTGCCAAGTGTTGTGTGTAAACTAATGGAAACGGTAATTAGAGAAGGAATAATGGAGCATATGAAGTCAAACCAACTTTTCAGTGGGAGACAGTTCGGATTCTTGCCGACGGTACTACAGCTAATTAAGGTGGTAGATGATTGGATGCAAATTCTAGAAGATGGTGATGTAATAGACTGGTATATTGCGATTTTATGAAGGCCTTCGATAAGGTCCCACATAAAAAGTTAATAGAGAAAGTTAGAAGCTATAATATAGGGGAGAAATGTGTGAAATGGATAGAAGCCTTCCTGAAAGATCGGAGACAGAGGGTACTGGTGAATGGAATAGGCTTGGGGTGGAGGGAAATTACAAGTGGGGTACCTCAGGGATCTGTGTTGGGACCACTGCTGTTCGGTATATTTATCAACGACTTACCTGAAGTTGTAACTAATGGAAGTGAGGTATACCTGTATGCGGATGACACTAAGCTGTATAGAAGAGTGAGGAGTAAGGAAGATGTGGGTTTGCTTCAAGGAGATTTGGAGGGCATGAAGGGATGGTCTGAGCATTGGTTAATGCCTTTTCATCCAAAAAAATGCAAGTACATGCGGATTGGGACAAGCAAGATAGACAAGGTAGGATACAGTATGTATGAAACGATGGAGGAAGTGAATGCAGAAAAGGATAGGAGTATTTTCTTACAGTTTCTTACAGTAGATCCTCTGCAAAGAGGCACACTATGCCTGTGTCTCCCGCTCAGTACCAGTAATGCACTGCTGCGGTCGTTCAGTGTTGGCGGCGGCGGTAGCAGACGCAACATTTTTTACTATTCTGTATTTTTGTTTTATAATCAAACTTCAAATCTTGTCTCCCCATGCTTTATCAAGATTACTTTCAAACTCCCTTATTGATTCGGAATCGACTACATACTGGGGCAGTGTGTTCCACTCATTTACCACTCTATCACAAAATGAGTTCTTTGCCTTCTCAAGCCTATTTCTTTCTTTGTAAATTTTCTTAGAGTGGCCTCTCGTTAGTTCCCTCCCGCATCAAGAAGCTACCTTCACACACATCCTCATCGTACTTTCCTGACACTATCTTAAAAGTCTCTATCATATCCCCTCTCTTTCTCCTATATGCCAGTGTCGGAAGCCACAGTGTCCTCACCTCTGCTCATAGCCCGCGTTCTTCAACGTTGGTACCAGCTTGCTAGCTCCCTCTCTGCACTTTCTCCACTGCTTCTATATCCTTTACAATATATGGAGCCCACACCTGGTTCGCATATTCCAGGTGCGGCCTAACAGCGCTGTAGAGATTCCTGAAGATTCTTCGTCAAGTGACACAAATGTCCTCCTTATCAGTCCTACAATTCTATTGGCTTTGTTATCTTTTCCGCTAAATGTTCTGAGAAATTTAACTTATTGTCTATCACTACTCCTATATCCTTTTCTGCATTCACTTCCTCCATCGCTTCATACATACTGTATCCTACCTTGTCTATCTTGCTGGTCCCAATCCGCATGTACTTGCATTTTTTGGGATGAAAAGGCATTAACCAATGCTCAGACCATCCCTTCATGCCCTCCACATCTCCTTGAAGCAAACCCATATCTTCCTTACTCCTCACTCTTCTATACAGCTTAGGTGTCATCCGCATTACAGGTATACCTCACTTCCATTTTCAAAGGTTTTTTTTTGTGTTTATAACTTCAGGTTAAGTCGTTGATAAATATAACGATAACAGCAGTTGGTCCCAACACAGATCCCTGAGGTAACCCCACCATTGTAATTTCCCTCCTCCCGGAGCCTATTCCATTCACCAGTCCCCCCTGCCCCCCATCTTTCAGAAGGGCTTCTATCCATTCCACACTTTTCTCCCCTATATTATAGCTTCTAACTTCTCTATTAACCTTTTATGTGGGACCTTATCGAAGGCCTATCATTAAAATCGCAACTTATACCACGTCTATTACATCACCATCCCTTTTTTTTTCTAGAATTTGCATCCAATCATCTACCACCTTAATTAGATGTAGTACCGTCGAACCTCCCCGGCAAGAAAGAATCCGAAACTGTCTTCCCACTGAAACGAAGTTGGTTTGACTTCATAACGATCCCTTATTCCTTCTCTAATTACCGTTCCCATTAGTTTACACACAACACTTGTCAAAACTGAACTTGGTCCTATAATTCCCGGGAGTCATTTCTCTTTCCCTTCTTAAATATAGATGTTATGTTCGCCTTCTCAATCACAGTCCATCGGGAGTTGTGGTTCCTGTATTAAACCGATACCTCAAATACACCATTTTCAATGGCTTCTACTATATCTGCCCTCCTTCCTTTATGATTCTTGGGTGTATCACATCCCGGTCCCGGTGACTTACTTCTGGTAATTTGTTTCTATTAGCCCTTCTTATTCTAGCATGGGAAAAACTCTATTAGTTCTAGTGCCGGTGCCTGTTTGATGGGAATAGTAGGCACTGCATCATCCGACTCCACTGTTAGTACCCCGCTGAAAGTATTTCCCCAGCATCTCTGCTTTCTCCCTTATCAGTTCTCCGCTCTACTTTCCCTCATTCAACCCCCCTACCAGCTCTGGGATCCCTACTCTTCTTGTTAACTTTTGCCCTGAATGTACTTCCAGAATATTTTTGGATTATCCTTCACAAACATTTCTATGCTATCTCTTTCTCCCTCTCCTTCACCCCCCTCCTTGTTTTCCCACCTTATTTTAGTGTTTATTTGTCTGCATTCCAGATTCCACTTCTTTAACTTCTATACTAGACCCCCTGTTCTTTTTTAACAAAAATTTGTCTTTTCCCACAATCGTTCTCTTTCTTCTAATCAATATCAAAGCTTTCTTTTCATTGGACAATTCTGGGTTAGTTCTTTTCCTCAATTTTGTTTTATCCTTATATTCCCTTACTGGTACACTTTTGGATACAGCATTCTCCAGTTTGATGTCATAATTTTCCTCCACATTCCTTCATGCGTGCTTCACCGTTCAAGTATTCCCCCCCAGTCAATGTCCAAACACCGTCTCAGCAGCTCATAATCTGCTCTATCATACATATGTATATTTTTCTATTGCTTCTATTCATTCCTCTCTGATTAAATGTTTACAAACTAAAGCGTATACAGGCATGGTCACTATGACCTATAGGGCTATTCCACATTAACATGTTCCACTATATCCTCTTGCATTGCTAAAAATCAAATCAAGTACACTCCAATGCGTCCCATCCCTATATCTTGTCATCTCTCTACAATATGTTGCGTTAAAAAACAAAATCTCTCACTTTCTACTATAAACTTATTTTCCAGGCTAACCCTGTCCCGCTGGAGTAGGTACAATTTTGGCCCAGTTGATCCTTGGCAAAATTGAAATCTCCAATCAAAATTTTATATTTGTTCTCTCTCTATTATCTATCTCCCTCCATTGCTTTCAGTAGGTTATCATCCTCTCCCCCTGCTATTATTTGGGCTTTCTCTATATAGAGGCAACTAGAATTGATCCTTCTTGCACATTTTACTTCACTACACAAATACTCACAATACTGCTGTCCCTCATATCCACCCTCATTAACCTTGAGCTCTTTTCTTACATAAATAAACCGTCCTCTTCCGACCTCTGCTCTAATAGCATTTCTGCTCCATATAACTCAAAACCGCTCCAAAATATATTCCACCAGTTCCCTTTCAATTCTAGCATTTTTTGGTTCTTACTTCCTGTAGGGCTATAGACATCAGGTTTTTTTTCTCTCTCATCCCTGCAACCTACATATCAGTTCTCTTGTTCTTGTCCTGGGTAAACACATCCACATTACTAAACATAATCCTTAATCCATCTACCATTCCTTCAGCAATTACCACCATCCACGCTCCTCCAGTCCCGTACCCTACTGTGATAGACATAATATTAAATTCAGAACCATTTAGCGGAAAAGATAAACCAAACAGCCAATAGAATTGTAGGGCTGATGAACAAGGAGAGGCCATTTGTGTTCACGACGAAGAAAAATCTTCGGAGGAATCTCTATACATCGATGGTTAGGCCGCACCTGGGAATATGCGACACCAGGTGTGGGCTCCATATATTTGGTAAAAGGATATAGAATCAGCCTGGAGAAAGTGCAGAGGAGAGCTAGCAAGCTGTTACCAACGTTGAAGAAAGCGCGGGCTATGAGCAGAGGTTGAGGACAACTGGGGGCTTCCGACACTGGCATATAGGAGAAAGAGGGGGGTATCGATAGAGACTTTTTAAGATAGTGTCAGGAAAGTACGATCGAGGATGTGTGTGAAGGTATCTTCTTGATGGCGGGAGGGAACAAGAACGAGAGGGACACTCTAAGGAAAAATTTTACAAGAGAGAGAACTAGGCTTGAGAAGGCAACAGAACTCATTTTGTGACTAGAGTGGTAATGAGTGGAACGCACTGCCCCAGTATGTAGTCGATTCCGAATCATCATAAGGGAGTTTGAAAGTAATCTTGATAAAGCATGGGTAAGACAAGATTTGTAAGTTTGATTTAATAACAAAAATGACAGAATAGTAAAAATGTTGCGTCGTGCTAACGCCGCGCCGCCGTAAACCACCCGTTAACGATTCGCAGCAGCAGTGCAAAGTACTGGTACTGAGCTGGATACACAGGCCTAGTTGTGCCTTTTTGCCAGAAGGATCTACTGTAAGAAACCTGCTAATAACGGAAAGGCAAAACCCGAGGTAATAGAATTAAATTAATTAGGAAAAAGGCATCCTTAGATGTGACACAAAATGTCTTCCACATACAAGTGTGGACAAAAAGAGTTGAATACAAGGAAGGTGGTTGACAGTAATTCAAATTGAGGCTTTTTTAAAAAAAGACATGGACGATTATTCTGATGGAGATTTGATAAAAATGAATTTATCCAGTAGGCATGTGTAATGTCCTTTCAAACTAATGTTCTAAAACTAATTTTCTTTTATCGGGTACTCTATAACAAAAACAAACTATTCCTTGTGGGCAATTCCTGACCCATAAGGTTACACTTAACCCTTGGTACCCGGTTGGCTCTGAGAAGCCCAAAACAAACTCGCGCCGTGGAGCCCGGATGGGCTGCTGAGATCCATTTCTTGAATTTTTGCTTTCAAAACGTGCGCGTATATTTTGTTTACAAGCGGTAGGCAGCGCCACACGCTCGAACTACAGCAGCATCAGTCTCTGTAACGACGCCTTATGGATAGTACGCCAAAAAACATCTATTCCGCTTTGTCCGATCCCGATCCTCTACGGAAAGCCCGCCCCGGTTGTCAGATTAAACTGACGGCCCCTCGACAAGGATTATTCTTTCTCGGAGGATAGATAGAAACTTGCGACAGCTCGCTTATAGTGTAGTGCTATGATAGGATGTTGCGAGACCAGGCAGTGGCCGTCGTCTCGTACGCATCGGGGAGTATTGTTATAGTAGTGACGATGAAACCTCGTCAAGGGATTTGCTAGTGAACATGACAGCGAGTAGATCCTGAAGGTGAGGAACAGGTGTTCACGGAAGATGGTGAAGGTGAAGAGAGTTTTTTTGAAGGGGGGAAAGTGAGCCGAGTGGGAGAGTTCAAGGTCAGCCTCCAGTTTCCCCGAGTGATGACAATCCAATCCTTCGCCAGCTAATCGCCCTAACAGGGAAAATTTTTTTACGTTTTATAGGAAGCAGGTATGGCAAAGGCAGCCGCTGCAGCCAATGGGTTCAAGGCCAAAAAGATTGGTGAGAAAGCAGATGAGGTATGAGGTGAGGTGAGCGGGTGACTCATTCATTTGCCCTTCCTTGGTCTCCCTTTCAACACAAGCCCCAAGATTGCCCCGGCGACCCCCATTGTTCCCCACACACCTACCACTGCCTCGCCGAGGGTTGAGGACCAACAATCTTTCGGCCTATTTGCCTCTAGTTCCCCTGACCAGAGACATACTGCTGCTGAAAAGGGGAAAAGGCAGAAAATATATAACAAAAGGCACACAACTAGCCGGCTTTGTTTGAGGCTCGCGCGGTCCCACCCTGCCGGACCCCGCCATGCCCACATGCACTTTCACCACGGTCCTAACCAAATCTCAGCCATCAAAAACTGTGGCTGAGCATTTTTAGCAGCATCAGCAGTACCGTGCCTAGTGACAGTGAAACCCTTGCTTTCTACCACTCGTCGCATGGCAAAGGAAATTTAGGGACAGTGTTGATGTTTCAAACATTGTAAACCAATTTACAACAATAAAATATTTTGAAATGAATTGGAATGAAAGAAGCCAGAACCCGGGAGACATAGCCCTCAAATGCCACTTCCATTCCCCAACTACACGCCGCCCACGCATCCAACGTTCCCGCCAGATTATGATGAGGATATGACGAGGGAAGGACACCTGACTGAAGACTCTGGCCATGACTTATGGGGCCTTTGTCAGGGGGAGATGTACAACATAGCTACCAGTACAAATCGCCGACTAGCCAAACTCGGCAGGGAGGAGGACATCGGCTTGTCGACACGTGGGATAATTTTTACCTTGATAATCTTGGTTTTCAGGAGATGGTGTACATCTCAATGACGTAGGAGCTGCATGTCTTGTCGTCTGCTGACGATTGCAGTCAAGGAGTTCCGTTCAAACAACGGGGTAAAACTGGGGGTATCCGGGGGTAGTGTAAGGTCAAAAAGAAAGAAAATTCAGACATGCACAATCAGTAACAACCAACTCTAATACTCTTAAGTGTTTTATGTAAATGCTCGTTAGCATACGCAATCAATTTTCTAGATCTAGAGGAAATCGTTTGTTACAAAAATATGATAATCGGCATTACAGAATCTTGGTTAAATACGGAAGACACAGACTTTTAAGCCGAATATACGCTTCCTGGTTATACTGTACAATGTTTCCTGGGCGTTTCCGCACCCTCCTCAGCCCCCCGCCATGGAGTGGCTTCGGTCACCCAGGCTTTATTGTGGTCGGCGGGGAGGGTTCTGTGGGGGCACTCGGTTATGGCCTTGGAATTGCTCGGGGCCTTGGGGCTGTTCGGCCAGGCAGCTTGGGGAACAACAAGAACAACAACAATGTTTGAGAAAAATCGGATCAATAGAAATGGAGGAGGAGTTCTGTTTTTTATAAAGGAAATTCTTAATCCCGTCTTAATGTCAAAACCTCAAATTGCGAATATCTTACGGATATTAAATAATAACGAGGAACGAAAATAACACTAGTTTATTATACAGACCACAGCCCAAGCAGTGCAAACTGAGAGTGAAATTTATGAAATAAATTGCAGAAAAAATAACATACAAGATACCGTAATTTCTTGGCGATTTCAACTTACCCGTGACTAAATGGGGGCGACTTCTTATCTACTTACACTCTGTGGACACGACCTCTATACTAACTTGCAAGGGGAGTTCACTTTTTCAATTTGTACAATCTCCGACCTGTGGTAATAATGGCGGACATTGTACTCGCAACAAAAAGAAGAATTACTAGAGAATTTGAATGTTGGTGATGAATTCAGTAACAGCGACCATCGAACGATAACTTTCATTTTAAGTTTACTAGAACAAATCAAATAGCAGCATGAGAAAGTCCCTAATTTCAAGCAAAGCAAATTTTCATAACCTAAATCAAAGCTTAACCCTCTCCACCACGGGAAGGGCTCTTGAACGACCAAAAAAACAAAGCACTATAAAGGTACCGGAAGGACTCTTTGAGACGCACAGTGTTGAAAGACTGTGAGCTTCGTTGTGCGAGGCGTCGGTCAGACGCATCTAAAAAAACAGCCGGGCGACCGACGCCCCGAATCTCGGCCACAGAAGGACGAGCGTCGCTGTTCGTGTGTGCCTGTATGTTGTTGTTAACCCGGGAAAGGCGGGAGACTCTTAAGAGTTCCCCGGCGGACTGCGGGGAGACTCGTATGAGTGAGTGCAAAAAATAAATCAAACCTTTTGACATCGATTTTTTTTTTTTTTTTTTTTTTTTTTGCCCTGGGCCATTGCCAAATCTCAGTCCTCTACATCCCATCCTTCCCCACTTTCCTCCTCTCCTTCAGGTACCACCTATTTCCCTGTTATTCCCTTATTCTGAGGTATATTTCGTGCTAACATTAGCGAGTGCAAGCAGGGTGTTGTCATAACCTGATGGCAAGCGAGTTGCAAGAGAGCGATGAGAGTATCGATCGACTGTGTCTCAGTGAGCCTTGGGGAAATTGGAGGGAAAGCAGGTTGCCTCAACCCCCCATACATTATACAACTAGCGGGCTTATATCTCCGATTTTGACCATCAAACGCTTTTTCACTCGTTTGATGTTGTTTCAGGTTAATACCTTTATAAATCAACCATAATAGGAGCATATGGATAAGTATTAATGATATTAATGGCACAATGAATATTTTAGTGACGGAAACACCTCAAATACGTCAGCACAGGGGGACGTTTCCAATTACCCAAATGCGCACTTCAGAGGGTAAGTATAGAAAAAGTGGTGTAATTGGATGTTTTGGCAATTAAAGTTATCTCCAATGATAATTCATCATCACAGCTCAACCAGTTGACTTAGAGAGCTCTACTTAATGCCATTCTACAGGTCAAAATGAACTAACAACTACGCTTGGGGGGTTGCGCAGGGAATGCGGGAAAGAGCAGTCATGATGAACGCATATACGTTAGCCTAGCCTAGACGTTTTTCGGCCAAAACACCCGGGTTCTGAGGACTACTAGATATAATACATAGCCGGGGGCTGGAGGGTTAAAGAAACTGACTGGAGCTTTCTGACTAACAATAACAGACATACATTACATCTTGGGAGTGTTTCACAACCACTTACCTTACGGCAGTGCAAGGACTGCATACCAGCGAAACTAACGGGCGTCCAGGTCATAATGATCAGCCCAAATGGTGGAATAAAGATATTTCAGACTGCCTGCTAGCTAAAAAATATGCTAATGATAGATTAAAGTCCTCACAAAATGCACTAAGAAGGAGGTGAAATCGTTCTAGAGCTACGACGCAAAGCCAAAAAGTTAATTAAGCAAAGTAAAAAGACCCTGGAGTTACATGTTTCGAAATCAAAGTTAAAACAAAACCGAAAGAATTCTATAGTTATATCAGAAAGAAAAAAGTAGGTAATTCAACTGTTGGACCGTTAGTCGATGACAATATGGAGGAATACACCAAAGACGAGGTACAAAAATGATGTAATGCCCTCAATACCTTCTTTGCATCAGTTTTTACAACACGAAGACCTCAGTGATATCCCTTTAAACCATCGCCGATTAGGATTGATTAAATCAGAGGTTCTAAGCAATATCACCGTTACAGAGAGAGAAGTATTGAATTGTTTAGATAAACTAAAGGTAAATAAACCGCCTGGACCTGATACAAACTCCCCTCGAGGTCTAAAGGAAGATAAGGATGAGCTCTACAAACCACTTGACATTGCTATTCAATGAATCCTTGCAGTCTGGGCCTATGCCTGATCAGTGGAAGCTAGCCCTCGTAACACCCGTATTAAAAAATGGCCGCAACTCCCTACCCAGTAACTAGCGTCCAATTTGCTTAACCTCAATTGTATGTAAAATGCTAGAAACGGTCATAAGAGACAGACTCGGTAAATCACTTAGAGGCAAATAACTTTCTTTAAGATTCTCAACAATGCTTTCGTAAAAAACGTTCCTGTTCAACAAATCTCTTAGACTTCTTCCACGATCTCCGCAACCTCTACGATGAGAGTAACAGCTGTAGATATTATATACCTGGATTTTCAAAAGGCCTTTGACAAAGTTCCCCACAAACGTTTACTGCTTAAAACTAAACGCGCATGGAATACAAGCCGGTTGTGTTGAAATGGACTAGAAAATTGGCTCTCAGCGACCAGAGAGCAAAGAGTAGTCCTAACACGGTAAGGCATCTAAATGGACCAATGTAAGTAGCGGGGGTACCCCAGGGATCGGTACTAGGGACAATTCTCTTTCTAATTTACATCAACCACATCGATGTAGGGTCTCACCTGTACAATCTCAAAATTTGCTGACGATACAAAAATTGCAACCATAGCGTACTCTCAAAAGGAAAAGTTGAACGATATGCAAACGCAATCTAGCTAAATTGTCATGTTTGGGCCCAAATTTGGCAACAAATGAGTTTCAATGCGGATACATTTGTTAAACGTACTACATATCGGATACCTAAATGAGGAAAAGCAAACTATTCGATGAATGGCGCTCATCTTAAGAATGTAAACAGAGAAAAGAAGAAAAAGATCTGGGAGTAACAATATCGAGTAAACCTAAAACCGAGTAAACAATATTCAGAAGTTGTTTAAGAAGGCAAACAAAATAATTGGATTTATAGGCGGGTCATTTGAGCATAAATGCAAAGAAGTTATCACTAACCATTTACAAATTCCTTCGTCCGCCCTCTTCTGAGCATACTGCGTTCAATCCTGGTTGCCCTTATTACCAAAAAGAATATAAACCAGCTAGAACGAGTTCAACGTAGATTTACCAAAATGATACCCAGCCTGAAGAACAACACCATACGAAGAGCGTCTTAGAGGATAAAATATATTTCCTTTAACCCAGCGCAGATTAAGAGGTGACTTAATTCAAAGTGTTCAAAATCATTAAAGGCATCGACAATATGAACTGTAGTAAGTACTTCACTAGGACAAATCTAAATTACCCGGGGGAAACGGTTGCAAAATTATTGGTAAATCTTTTAACTCACACGAATCTAAGAATTTCTTCTTCAATCGAGTTGTCAACTTGTGGAATGGGATTCCCCGAGACGTTATAGACTGCAGCACCGGTTTGAAAATTTTTTTTTCCCAATTTTTTAAAAAAACCTCCGCTTAGGACAAATATCTCGCCATCAAAACCGACGACTGACTACGTTTGTAACTAGTCCTAACAAAGGTGGCCTCTTCAGATCCACCTCAAACTACAGACCAATAGCTATAACTTCCACTTCTTGGTAACAGTCTTTGAAATTATATGAAATTAATCACATAATTAAGCATCTTGAGAATAATAAATTAATCAGTGATAGGCAATATGGTTTAGGACGATGTCGATCAACTGCAGACATGCTTTGCCTTAGTAAGCATCAACTTCAACCCTAGCTACAGACCAACATGGTGAAACACATACAATAGCACTGGATATATCCAAAGGGCATTTGATATAGAGTCTGGCATCAAATCCTTATTGTCGAAAGATGGACACTACGGCCTTGCATCATTAGTTACACTAAGTTCTTCTTATCTTCATAACAGAAAAATATGGTTAATGGTAGATGGCCTTTATTCTCAATTTCCACTCAATAAATGCTGGTGTTCCCCAGGGATCAGTTTTGGCCCCAATTATGTTCCTCATTCATATCAATGATCTCATATCTACCACTCATAATCCAATAAACATTCCTACGAAGATGACTCACCAATCCCACAGTTACTTCACATTTACCAATTATTTCACCCAACCCGGATCTTATAAATTCAAAAATAAAACACTGCAATTTCTCTGAACCAGGACCTTTCTAGAATTGATGGATGGGGACAA
>CM064495.1:25065366-25109741 GCA_032716605.1 Paralithodes platypus
CAGATCCTCCAAACCTGTAAGTAAAAAATAAATATTAATGACAATAAATACTAAATAACGTATAAAATAATACAAAAAATGCTGCAAAGAGTGCCATGCATCTACATAAGTAAGTACTGTAGTTAGCCACCCTGGGAGTAAGGGATTAGAATATGCCCCCACGTGCCTTCTGAGTGTCGTAAGAGGCGAACTAAAGAGGTTGGGTCAGGGCGCCGGTGGATCCCCACCCTGTGAAAAATAATTGAAGCAATGAAAAACGACACGATCAGCCTCGGATGCGGACGGACCCTGTGTTGGGACGAAACCGACCGACTATAGTCAATCTTACGGATAATCTTAGAATAGCTACATGGACTGTGAGTGGCATGAATGATTGCACAAAAGAGAGAGAGGTCGTGGAAAAGTGTTAATGAATGCCAGGCTGGATGTATGTGGTATGGACAAGGGGGAGAGACCAAATGGAGGGGTCCAGATGTGAGAGAGTGGGAGTGTGGAATGGGTGTGTGTGCTGGAGGTGAGTGAGGGAGCAGAGAGGAGAAGGTGGCGTGTTTGTGTGTAAGTAACAAATGGAAGGAGCGTGTAAGAGAATATGGGTCTGTGGGTGGAGAATGAAAGTAGGAATACAAATGTGGGTGGTTGTGTGTGTGTAAGGGAATAAAGGGGCAGAGGAGCCCAGGGTAGGCCCTTCTTTCTCGCCCCTGCCCGACCCCAACTGAGGGACAGTCCATTTTTGTTGTGCACGCGATGAATATTGATGGGTCGGCAGGGCCGTGAGGGTACCTCATGCCCTAATTATACCATAATCAGGTGAGTCCAATTCAGTTAGACAAAGTGTCAACATTGATTTGAGATAGTCAACGTATGTCTGAACTCAGCATGATGTGTGGTGCTGTGAGTGTGGGTGTCAGCCAGTCACCAAGACTGAGCCCAGACCGAACACATGGCCAAGGCTAACGCTAGGAGATGTTTGCATAGGCATAGGCCAAGGGTTGACAGAATTCCCCTGATGAGGGACATTCGACCAAATTAGCAAATGCTATGGCCGGGAATGGTAGGTGCAAGGGCGACCCCGCAGAGGGCGTGCTTACTGCTACAGGGGATGCTCAGGGCCGACATAGTTCCCCTGTTGCGATATACACACTGAATATAGCGATGCACGTGGACCCGTGGTGAGTGTGGGGTGTGTGTGTGTGTCGGTCAGTGACGGCCGTTAGCATTTTCCTCCACAGAGTGGCAATTATATCCGCTAAACGATAGCGTGTGACTCATTAAGGCTTGACATAATGCCTTTCTGCGGACCTCTAGATCGGGATTCTCATAGATTAGCGAGTCACGTGGCTGATAGAGGGTTTGTTTGTGGTCAGTGACGCTGTAGCCATTGTTGATTCCGGAAGCGATCAACGCTACCGATAGGAGATGGAGATGTTGCACTCTTATAGAGTCTTGACATACTGCTTTTATGAGACTCTGTAATTATGTAACTCTCTCAGTTTGGCGAGTCACGTGACTGAGGGTGAGGAGGTGAGAGTGGAGAGAGAGAGAAAGATAAGTGGTGATTGACGGGTGTGAGTGTATTAAAATCTCGTACCATATTCAGTTCTGCGGTCATTTAACTGGGCTCGACGTTATCAGTATCACAAGAGAGCAAAGGGTTGGTTGAATGTGAGATTTCGTATGACTAGCTGTAATCAGTATCGTGATTTGGGGTAATCTTAGGGGTAAGTTTTTATAATACTGGGTAGTTATATTTACGATAGGTGGGTTAGATTGAGTGGATGAGTGTGTGAATGAAATTGTTTCTTTTATTAATGCAAATCAGTGTCGCTATTCAATAAAACCATTTTTAGTAGGAATGTTTGCTTTCTTTTAAGCTTGCTAATTATAAGATAACATTTTGGGGTTTGAAAACATATGTACTGTATATACAATTATTACAATAAATCTATTATTAATTATAATCCGGGAAACTCTAATATCCCGTAAGATGGGAATCCTGTAATCTTCTTTTCAATAAATAATACGGCATCGAGGTCAGTATACAGTATATTAATAATGTTTGACAAGTTCTTTGACTGTAGTTGTCGGTTCACAAGGTTTAAGTTACTATTTTAATCATTTATCGACCTTAATCCACACTATCAACATATAGGCTTCATTTCCTTTACAACTGGACAAGTGTTACAGAACACCTATTAGTCATTCAGAACTTGTTTATGACCACACAGGTACACATGGAAAGTGGTGTGGACGACTGCAGGCGAAGACAGGGGTGGCACGAAAGTCACTGATTGATTATATAATTGTGGGGATGACAAATGAAGAAATCTGTGCTGGATGCTAGGGTGTAGAGGGGTATTGGATCATTATGTAGTAGCTAAAAAGAGGATACAAAAGAATGGGGGGAGGAGAGCTGGAGGGAGGCGATAGGAAGGTGGAATGGGGGAGGAGGGTGGAGAGGCTACAGCAGGAGGAAAGCAGGGAAGGGAGTACCGAAGAGCAGTAGAAAGACGGACTAGGTGGGTTCGACCTGGAAGATATGGAGGGAGTGGAGGAGATGAAGCAAGGGGTTTAAGGGAAGAGATATGTGCAGCATGTGAGACGGGTGTGTGGAGTGAGGGAGTTAGAGGGAGGAGAGGGGAGTGAAAGGTACAGAATGGTGGACAGCAGAGGTAAAAATAGCGGTGGAAAGACAAGAACGAAAGCATATAAGAGAGTGGTTGGGCAGTAGAGGAAATGAAAGTATGGAGATGCAGAGAAACGAGCGGAGGTACGTGGAGGAGAAAGAGAGTGGTGAAGAGAGTAGTGAAGGAAAGTAGGAGAAGAGTAGATGAGGATAGTGAAGGAGTGTAAAAGGGAGGGAGTGTAAGAAACTGTTCTGGAAAGAAGTCAAGGAAAATGTTAGGGAAGCGGAGCAGGGGAAACAGTAAGGGTGTGCAAGATAAGGTTTGGGAGGAATGCTAGCCGAGAAGAGGAGAAGCGCAGGAGGAGAGTCGAAAGATGGAGGGAGTAACTTCAACGAGTTGCTAAATGTAAGGAATGAAGAGCCAGCAAACATAGTTGGATATGGAATGGAAGGGAGAGAAAGAGAAGTAGTGGAGGAGGAGGTGGGGAATCAGGAGGTCGAAAGTGTGGGAAGCCATGAAAAAAGAGTGAAGTTGGGGAAAGCACCAGGAACAGATGGATGTGTTGTGGGGAAAGGTTGAGGTATTGGTGGTGAGATAGTGATCGAATGGGGTATGGAAAATGTTGCAAACTAGCATGGGGGAGAAGGGGGAGGAGTTGCACCTGATGAACTGAAGGAATGGCATTAATAGTTCCCCAATATAAGGGCAAAGGGGGAAAGAGGAGTGTGTGGTAACCACCAAGGAATAGGTCTTCTAAGCGTAGTAGGGAAGGTGTACAGCAGGGTAGTGATTGAGAGAGTGAGAGTGAGAACGGAGAAAGGGATAGGCGATGAGCAGGGAGGTTTTAGGAAGGGAAGAGGATGTGTAGATCAGATGATTACCCTGAATTGTGGGTGGAGAAGTATCTGGAGAATCAACAAAAGGTGTTGCATTTATAGTAGATGTGGAGGAAGGCCTATGACAGAATGGATAGGAGAAGGTATGTGGAAAGTACTTAGAATATACGGAGTAGATTGGCAAGTTGCTGAAAGCAGATGAAGAGCATGTATGAGGGTGCAAAGGCGGCAGTACGTGTGGAGAATGAGCAGAGCGAGTTCTTTGACCTGAATGTTGGGTTTAAACATGGGTGTGTGATGTCCCCCTGGTTGTTTACTGTATATATGGATGGAGTCATGAAAGAAATAATAGGAAGAGCAGTGGTTGTTGGTGTATCACTGAAAAGGGAGCGGAAAGGCATGGACGTTTGAGAAGAGAATAAGACAAGAGTGAGAGGGGGGAAATGAGTACTTGAGGAAGTGCATGCGGAGTTACATGGAGGGATAGACAGACGAAGAAGGAGTTGTTGTGTTGTTGGTGTTCCCGTAAGCTGCCTGGCCGAACAGCCCGAGTCCCTGAGAAAGGCCATGGCCACGATCGGCTTCCCACAGAGCTCTCATTGAGTGTAGATTGGTTGTTGGCGTAAGTGGTTGTGTGAAATGCAGTCTTATATGATCGGGGTTAATGGTATGGGGTGCGTGTGTAACATCCCGGGCAGGCGTCGACAAACGGAGTCATCAGTTTCTTCTGATAGCTCAGGAAAGAGCGGGATGGTTGGTCCGCATCTCAGCTGGCCAGGGGGACTTGTCCTCGCGAGGGAAGGGAGGATTCGGAAGGAGGATGTTCGGGAGGTCGTGCATGCAAGCTGGGCTGTTGTCTGTGAGTGAGGGGATGCGATCGTGAGAGATATGAGTAGGATGGGCTTAGGAGTTGGTTCGGGGTGGGCAGGGGGAGGGAGAGAGGACACTAATTGTGCTGTGATACCGGTGGGCTGGGTGTGTTTTGATATTTTCTTGGTGTCTGTGGGTGTAGTTGCCATGTAGTTTAGTGGGTGGTCTTGGTTCGTGGTAGGCTGCTGCCCAGAATTGAGTGCCTCTCATGTCCAGATGGTCTTGAATTTTGACTTGAGGATTTGGTTTCATGGATGTAGGTGATATCTTGTGGGTGCAGTAGCTGTGCAGCCTGTAAGATCTTCAGGCTTCGAATGAGGAAGTTGTTGTTGTTGTTGATACTTTTATTTTATACTAGCCCACTGGGCCTAGGCCCTCTCAAGGCTAGTGTTGGAGTAGGTGGTACAGAGTTTTAAGTCACGTATATGTCAGTAGTTATATGTCATTGTGTAAATTTATAGCTCTCAAGAAGTTCCGAAGAGGGGTGAAATTGAAAGAGTCTGAGTCGGAGAGGATGTCATGTTATGAGGTGTTCAGCAAGAATCGCCATCTTTCAGATGCATAGACGGGACAAATACAAAGTAAGTGAAAGACAGTCAATGATGTATGGCAATGTTGGCAATCAGGTGGTTGACCACGAGGGGTGGACATCAGGTAACCATGTTTTTTTTGTTTTTTTTTTTTTTTTTTTTTCTATATTCCAACTTACTTCATCTCGGGCATAGGCTGAGAGCCTTAACATTCACTGCTTTACAATGAACAGTGAAGCCCGTGAGGTCTTGTTCCAGTCTAGGGAGTGAGACATGTGAAGCACGTAGAGTACAACGAGCACCTGCCATCTTGCCTTCACATGAGGCACGGTGCTCACGCATGGCCCGAAACGACCCCATCTCTGAAGCCATCTCGTTCCCGTGCTTCACTGTCTCACCCTCTACACTCGGACTCTCACACTTACACACACACAACGCCACCTGTTGAGCAGATAACTCACCAGGCATTGCACCCCTATAGCATATTTGAATAGGGAATATCATTACACTGCTATTTAATCAGGGAACAATGAGGGTATTTTATTGACGTTTCGGTGGGCTTGTGGTAATGCACTGATACTGGTACAGGCACAAATTCCATCCCAATAATCTTCCCATTGATACATCGGGATTTGAACCCGGGACCTTTGGATACCAGGCCAGTGGCAAGACCACTCCACCACACCTCCCCTGTGTGAGGCATGTGTGGCCTAAAAGTAATCTAGTTAATAGGGTTTGGTCTGCACGGAACCATTAATTTAGAGGGCCACAAGGTATGTCATCCTTAATGGAGCGAAGGTGGCCAGTTAACCTAAGAAGTGCGCATGGGGGTAATTAGACACCTCTCCCTGTGCTGACGTATTTGAGCTGTTTCCATCACTAAAATATTCATTTTACCATAAATAGCATTAATACTTATCCTAACGCGCCTATTATGGGTTGATTATAAAGGTATTAACCTGAAACAACAATAAAACGAGTGAAAACAGCGTTTGGATGGTCAAAATCGGAGAAACAGGCCGCGAGTTATATAATGTATGGGTGAGGCAACCTGCTTTCCCGCCAATTTCCCCCCAAGGCCACTGAGACACAGTCGATCGATACTCTCTCTCTCTCTTGCACTCGCTTGCTAACAGTGATGACAAGGCCCTGCTTGCAACTCGCTAATGTTAGCACGAAAATATACTTCAGAATAAGGGAATAACAGGGAAAATAGGTGATAACTGAAGGAGGGGAGGAAAGTGGGGAAGGAGGGGAGGTAGAGGAGTGATATTTTGCATGGCCCAGGGGCAAACAAAATTTTTTTTTTTTTTTTTTTTTTTTTTTTTTTTTTTCGATGTTTAACCCTCCAGCCCCGGCTATGTATTATATATATATTCCCCGAAACCCGGGTGTTTTGGCCGAAAAACGTCTAGGCTAGGCTACCGTATATTTGTTAATCTGACTGCTTCCCGCATTCCCGCGCATCCCCAAGCGTAGCTGTGTTATTTACCTGTAGAATGGCATTAAGTAGAGCTCTCTAAGTCAACTGGTTGAGTTGTGATGATCATTTCATTGGAGATAACTTTATGGCCAAAACAGCCACTTTACACTACTTTTCGATACTTAACAACAACATACAGGCACACACGAACAAGCGACGCTCTCCTTCTTGTGGCCGGAGATGCGGGGCGTCGGTCCAGCCGGCTGTTGTTTACATGCGTCGGACCGACGCCTCGCATACGAAACTCACAGGCTTTCAACCACTGGGCGTTCAAGAGCCCTTCCGGGTACCTGTTATATGCTTTTTTATGGGCGTTCAAGAGCCCTTCCGTGGTGAGAGGGTTTAAAGTTGATTTTTTTTTTCTCTGACTCTTAACCTGTGGAGCCCCAGCGACGCGTCTGACGCGGCTATGTATGTAACGCACAGCCCCAGAGACGCGCCTAACGCGTCACCCTTATAGCTCCAGTCGTAAGTCTCAGAATGGCTCTAGATTTATATGGGAACTACTTTGGGATCCGGCGGACTACTTCCAAAACGTTTTGTCCAAACGCGTGCGCGCGCGGGACGGGAGAGGGCACCCGCCTTCTCACACCTCATGGTCAGTTTACCGCGCACCCTCTCGAGTGAAACACCATGTCTCGTCGTTATAGTGCCCGCCTTACCCGCCCCTGCAGTACAGAGGAGGTCATGGATATACTGTACGACACTGACAGCCCTGATAGTGACACTGACTCGGCATTGGACGAGTCTGGAGACGAGTATGCCCCCTCCCAACCAGAAATAAGAGAGCTAGAGGAAGAGCTTGCTCAGATTCCTGTCAGGCGGCGTAGGCCGTCACAAAGACAGCAAGGGGCAAGTGCACCTCCCCGCCGCCCACTTCCCCAAGACCCCACTGAATCCTCAGAAAGTGGGGAAGAGGTTGTTGTTGCAGATGAACCTGCTGACCCTCAAAATTACGTGCGTGTACCTGGGGAAGAACGAAAGGGATTGAAGAGAAGAAGGGGCGAGTCTGGGAGTGAAGAGGAGGTACCCCCACAACCCCGCCTGCCTTCTCCCCCACTTCCCATAATCTCCCCACTCAAGAAAAATACCCCGGGGAGGTTCTATGGTCGTCACAAACCTAGTGACGAACAACCTGGTGATGGAGAAATGGGACAACGGTGGTGCGAGACAAAGGCGGTCACGTGACCCAAAACGCTCCCTCTTCCCTCCTGACCCAGAGCACGAGGGGGGGGATGAGTCACCACCACCATCACCACCACCACCACTACTACCAGACTCTCCGCCTCGCCATTCTTCCCCCCCACTATCACCTTCAGGCTCCATCCCGTACACCCCCCCACGAATGTCTCCCTCACCTGAACCAGGCCCCTCCTGCGCCACTGCATTATCACCAGCCTCTCCACAACGCCCCGATCTGCCCCAACGCCCTGCAAGCAAACGACGTGGGCGTGTCATATCTCGCGGGCGTGCCACCCGCGGCCGAATGCAGAAGGTCAAACAAATAAGACGCCCCAGCAACGAATCGAGCTCTAGATCTAGCTCTCGATCAAGTTCGAGGTCTAGCTCCAGACCCAGGTCCACCTCTCGCCCACGCCGCCCACGCTCCACCCGCACCCGCCCAACCCGCCCCGGTGCCCCTGACGATGACCCTGATGAGCCCGATGCCCCATCTAGCGACGACGAAGGCGCTGATAGGTGGGATTGGGTGGATGGGGAAAACTATCTACCAGGACAATACCACTTTTTGGGGGCAGCTGAGGCCGGCCCTACCATGCCCAATCGTGGACCTGACACCACAAGACTGGGTGTTTTTCTGCAGTTCTTCACTGCCAACCTTGTCGGCTTGATTGTTGACCAGACGAACTGGTACAACTATTATTTTATGGCAGGGAAGGAGCAGAAGAGGAACTCGGCACGTCTCTCATGGGTGGATTTGTCTTCCGATGAGTTCTACGCATTCCTGGCACTGGTCATCCTGATGGGGGTCACCAAGAAGACGTCTCTCAGGAAGTACTGGTCATGTGATCCCCTCATCGCAACCCCCTTCTTTGGGAAAGTCATGAGCAGGAATAGATTGACGGCAATCATGGGAAACCTGCACTTTATTGATAGCCTGGCAAGCCACACCCGGAACCAGGAACGCCCCAGGAATACCAAAGACCCGATGGAGAGGATAAGACCTATATTTGAATACCTCAAAACAAAGTTTGCAGCCTCCTTCAAACCTTACCAAAAACTAATCATTGATGAGAGTCTGGTGCTATGGAGGGGGAATATTAGCATCCGACAGTACATCCCCAGCAAGCGTCACCGTTATGGCCTGAAACTTTTCGTGATGTGCGATTGCAAGACCGGTTACATCCAGGACATCATCCTTTACATGGGCAAGGTCACTGAACTGGTGGAGGAGAGGACATATGGGATATCTGGGGCCGTTGTCATCACCATGTTGGAGGGATATTTGGACAGGGGACACATCTTGTACCTCGACAACTGGTACACCAGCCCTTCCCTTGCCAAATTCCTGTATAGCAGAAACACTGGCGTCTGTGGCACCGTCAGGAGGAATCGTGTATACATGCCAGAGCTACCCGAAAGGCGGGAGAAGGGCTCCATCATCCACCTCCAGGCAAATAATATCTTGATGCTCTCGTGGATGGACAATCGTGACGTCAATATCCTCACCAGTATCCACCTGCCCCGCTTAGAGGACACCAAACGCCGTGATAGAGCCACAGGTGAGGCGGTCAAAAAACCTGTTGCAATCATTGACTACAACATCAACATGCGGCTGGTTGACAAGTCAGACTCTGTCATATCGTCGGTCGAGTGTGCCAGGAAGACGATGAAGTGGTATAAAAAACTATTTTTCCACCTACTCGACCTCACCCTCTACAACTGCCACATCCAATATCATGAAATAACAGGTGAAGTTGAGACGATGGAGTCGTACTGCATCGAACTTGCACGGGAGCTTCTGTTCTTCTTCAGGGAGGGTCCACGCCGCCAGCAACGTCCCGCAGCTCGTTTTCAAGCACCAGAAGGCCCCGCCAGACTGACACAACGCCACTTTTGCGATTTTGTCCCGCCCAACGAAGTAAAACCCAACCCACGCAGACGGTGTCATGTGTGTCGCAACACAGGCAGACGCACACCAAAACGGCAAGACACCCGGACGATGTGTGAAGAATGTGATGTGGGACTGTGTTTTCCCACCTGCTTCAGGGAGTATCACACCCTCGAGCACTTCTAAGTGTTCAAAGTGTTCAAAGACTGCGATAAAAGACGCTATAATGTAATACTAACAGTGTATATAAAAGACGCAAAAAGTGAATATAAAACAGTGTGTATATATATATAATTTACAAGTGCAAAGTACCGAACAATATAAAACACTAAGTAAATTCTAAACTTATAAAACTGTGTGCAAATAATTATAAGAATAAGAGACAATAAGTGCGTAAAACAATGTATATACACCTCATAATCTTAGGTAAAACAATGAACAAGTACAAATAATTCAATGAAAAGGAGAGACAGAGTGACCTTGAGTGAAAGTGACAGCCAGACAGAGAAAGAAAGAGGGAGGGTGCTGTGGAATGTGGGTCACTCGCTCCGCTGTATGGCCGTGTGTTCATACGTGCGTTTTGTTATTGTCCTGAGCAAAGATGGCCGCCCAAGATGGCCGCCATCACCATGGCAACGGGGACGCTAACACTCGTGCGCACTTGTAATACTTGAATGAAGACACTTATCACACTACAACTTCAGTTATATTTACATTATGTGATATACAAAGACATTCTATGAACTCTGAAGCGCACTTTATGTCCGAGAGGTGCGAAATAAGTCATGCTGCCTGGCGGCTGGCAACTGGCTGCTGGCGCGGGAGATTTGAAATGGCGCTAAGGCTCCTCTGAGGCTGGGGACCCCCACTACCTCCCAGGACCCCCAAATGGCCTAGGTAAGTACTTTTTTCACATTTCTTCATGTCTATCATTATTTTCTAACACATTCTGATATATTTATAAAAAAAAAAAAAATTGAAAATTGCCCGGGTTCTGGTGCACAAAAATAATAAAACCGGCCGGGGCTGTACGGGTTAAGAGTCTTCCCGCAGTCCGCTGGGGGAACTCTTAAGAGTCTTCCCGCACTTCCCGGGGTAATGGTTGCGCTCGCCACTCAACTCACCATGCATCATACACATGGCGACGGAGGACAGGGAGCATATCGTCCGAACGCAGCAAAGTAGCAGAGGGTGTACCATGACACGCTTGCTTAGCGAGGAAGTTGGCACGCTCATTCCCAGGAATTCCTACATGCGCGGGGATCCAGCACAGCGTGATGGATCGATTAGCGCACTGTAATTTGTGTATTGTGTGGATGATAGTCTTGACCAATGGGTCCCTGGGGGCAAATACACATAAGGCTTGTAGCGCACTCTTTGATTCACTACAGATAACGACCCGTGGAGAGTTCCTCGACAATGAGGAGATGGTGTTTAACCCACCAGACCCGGTTGGGCTCTGAGGCACCCATAACAAATGCGGCCCGCGGACCCCGGAAGGGCTCTGAGGCTCCGGCAGCTTGAAAGCCTGTCAGCTTGTTTTGAAAGGCGTCCGTCCGACGCATATAAACACAGCCGGTTGGACCGACGCCGCACACCTCTGAACACAAGAAGGAGAGGCGTAGTTTGTTCTTGTGTGGCTGTATGTTGACATTTTAGTAGTGAAAAATGGCTAATATGGCTGACATCACCACAAAGTTCTCTCCACGGAAATTGTCATCACAACTGAATCAGTTGACTTAGAGAGCTCTACTCAACGCCATTCTACAGGTACGAAACACATCTACGCTTGGAGATGTGCGGGAATGCAGAAGCAGCCAAAATAACAAAGATACGGTAGCCTAAGCGAGATGTTTTTTCGGCCAAATCCCCCGGGTATCGGGGAATATTTATAGAATACATAGCCGAGGCTGGAGGGTTAAAGCACCTTGAATAGCCCATAATTCAGCAGTGAAAAACGTGGAGTGATGGTGTAAGGCACTTTGAAACAAGCCATGGTCTGAGACTGCAGTGCAACCCACGGCATCCGCATTTTTCGAGCCATCGGTGTAAATTAAATCAGCCGGGATATGACCATCAAGATGTTGTAAAGCGAGATGTCGACATTGAGGTGGGGCTTGGGCATCAAGTTGATCCGCTAAGTGAAAGCAAACTGTAGGGTGTTCTAGGGTCATGGAGTGATGTGACTAGGAGGGGGAGTTATGGGAGGAACGGTGATATTGTAAGTTAAGAGCAATTGGCGAGACAATATTGGCAATGGCACCAGAATGGTTGAACGTTAGTTATCTGTGGAATGGAATAGTTCTAGTAGAGTTGGTTCATGACGGAGGCGAACAGCCATACGCACGAGGACTAATCGACGGTGGTAGGCTAGAGGTAAGGTCCCAGCCTCACATAGGATATTGTAGACACGAGAGGAACGGAATGCCCCGAGCTAATGCGGATGCCCAAATGGTGTACGCTGTCGAGGGTTCCTAATGTGGAAGCAGAGGCCGTGCCATAGACAGGGCTACCATAATATAGGGCTGAGAGGATGGTAGCTCTGTAGAACAGTAAAAGCGTAGTGCGATCTACGCCCCAATGGACTCGTGCAACTGTTTTCAGAACATTCATTCTCTGGAGGCAACGTGCCTTTAAGCAGGCGATGTGAATCTTCCAATTGAGGTGAATATCAAAGATTATACCAAGGAACCTGGTATGTGGAAGGATCTGAATATTATAATTTCCCATGGTGAGAGTAATGGACTGTTTACGTAAATGTCGAACATTTTATAGAATACAACGGCGTTAGTCTTTTCAGCAGAAAATTGAAAACCAGCAGTGGATGCCCAAGAGTGGATGGATTTTAGAGCAATGTTAAGACGCCGTTGTATGTGAGTCAGACTGGGAGAAGTATAATATATTGCGAAGTCGTCCACATACAAACTATACGATATGTCAGGTGGGAGGCAGCGTATGACACTATTGATCGCCATAATAAAGAGTAAGCTGTTACGGGCACATCCTTGTGGTATTCCATTAATTTGTGACATAATGTCCGATAGACCATTATTTTTGACCTGGAATGTACGGTTAGAGAGAAAATTTTGTAAAAAGCAAGGAAGAGGACCCCGCATGCCAGAATCGTGTAAATTTTTAAAAATCCTGTGTCTCCATGTTGTGTCATATGCCTTAGCAATGTCAAAAAATATTGCCACTGTGGGTTGATTCTTGGAGAACCCATCACGTATTTGGTGTTCAAGGCGAATAAGTGAGTGCAATGTAGAATGGCCAGGGAGGGAGCCATTCTGATATGAGGATAGTACTCAGCGTAATGTAAAAGTCGAGGATTGATAATTTTTTCCATTAATTTGCAGAGGCACGAGGTAAGCATAATTGGTCTGTAATTTGTGGGAAGACTATGATCTTTGCCAGGCTTCGGTACGGGTATAGTGTAAGCATGTCGCCAAGACGGTGGAAAATAGTTACTTGTCCAGAATTGATTGTACTGTACAGTTATAAAAGATGTTGTAGCGCACGTGGATGGAGGTGACGGATGAGAGCGTACGAGAATCCATCCGGGCCAGGAGTAGTGTCTGTACACAGGTCGAGCGCGTGTCGGTATTCCGGAAATGAAAAAGGGGTGTTATATTCATGTGTGTCCCCGCTATGAAAAGATAGCGAGCGAGATTCCTCCATACATTTATAACGAAGAAATTGTCGAGGCAATAACTGGTTTGAGCTGACGTGACAGAAATGTTTGGCATGGATGGCAGCGATGTCAAGGGGGTCATGTATAAGCGAGTCCGAGGCAGGGTCTTTGAGTGGAGAGAGTGGAGGCCGTACAGTGCGTCCGTTGATACTACAAAACTTTTTCCATAAAGTTGAGAGAAGGGTGCGGAAAGTGAAGGACGAAATATATGATCGCCATGAAAGTATCTTGCTGTCAAGGATACTGCGTTTGACAACTGCACGAATCTTGTTATAGAACGTTTTAAGGGCAATTTTTTCAATAGTGATGGTTAAGGGGTAAGGGATTAAAATATGCCCCACGTGCCTTCTGCATGTCGTAAGAGGCGACTAAAGAGGTTGGGTCGGTGGGCTTGCGAAACCCACCCGTGAAAAATAGGTAGCAACGAAAAACGAACGATCAGCCTCGGATCATTCGGATGCGGACGGACCCTGTGTTGATGAACCCCGACCGACTATGGACAATCTTAGAATAGGAACGTGGAATGTGAGAGGCGTGAATGATGACACAAAAGAGAGAGAAGTCTTGGAAGTTTTAGTGAATGCCAGGCTGGATATAAGTGGAATGACGGAGACCAAATGGAGGGGTACAGATGTGAGAGAGTGGGAGTGTGGAATGGGTGTGTGTGCTGGAGCGAGTGAGGGAACAGCGAGAGAAGGTGCGTGTTTGTTTGTAAGTAACAAATGGAAGGAGCGCGTAAGAGACTATGGGTCTGTGGGTTCAAGGATTGTGTGGGTGAGAATGAAAGTAGGAATACAAATGTGGGTGATTGTGTGTGTGTATGCACCGACAGAGGATGAAAAAAGTAAGAGAGAAAGAGGAGTTCTGGGTGAATGTGGAGGCGTGCCTGGATAAGTTTGGCAAGAACGAAAGAATATTTCTGATTGGGGATATGAATGGGAAGGTGGGTGATAGGAAAGTTGGTAGAGTGATGGGGGGTACCGTCAGAGGTGAATGGGAATGGTAGTGCACTTGTGGACGTATGTGTGGGGAGGAGGCTGTGGATAGCCAACACCTTCTTCCGACACAGAATGATACACAGGTACGCATGGAAAGTGGTGTGGACGATGAAGGATAAGGATAAGACAGTGGTGGAATGAAAGGCACTGATTGATTATAAATGTGTGGATGAACGAATGAAGACATATGTGCTGGAAGCTAAGGTGTATAGGGGTATTGGAGGGGGTCTGTCTGACCATTATGTAGTAGTAGCTAAAATTAGGATACAAAAGAAGTTGGTGAGGAGAGCTGGAGGGAGGCGAGAGGAGGGTGGAGAGGTTGCAGGAGGAAATCAGGGAGGAGTACAGGAGAGCAGTAGAAAGATGACTAGGTGGGTTCGACCTGGAGGATATGGAGGAAGATGAGCAAGGTGTTTAAGGAAGAGATCTGTGCAGCATGTGAGGAGGTGTGTGGAGTAAGGAGAAGAGGGAGGGGAGTGAAAGGTACAGCATGGTGGATAGAAGAGGTAAAAATAGCTGTGGAGGACAAGAAGAAAGCGTATAGAGAGTAGAGGGAATGAAGATTTGGAGAGTCAGAAATGAGTGAGGTACTGTACGTGGAGAGAAAGAAAGTGGTGAAGAGAGTAGTGAAGGAAAGTAAGAGAAGAGTAGATGAGGAATTTGGAAGGAATCTGAGTGTAAAATGGAGGGAGTGTAAGAAACTGTTCTGGAAAGAAGTCAAGAAAGTTAGGGAAGGTAGCAAGATAAACAGTAAGGGTGTGAAAGATAAGAATGGGAGAATGCTAGTCGAGAAGCAAGAGAGAGTCGAAAGATGAAGGGAGTACTTCAACGAGTTGCTAAATGTAAGGAATGAAGTGCCAGCAAACATAGTTGGATGGGGTATGGGAGTACAAAGGAAATCAAGCAACAACAGGTCTAGTGACCCTTCTAGGCTGCTTGTCCTCCAAAACACTGAGGATCAAGTGTCTAAACAGTGGTTTAGAGTGGGTAAGGGAACATTGGAAAGGGAACTACTGCCCTGGAACTAATGTCCGTGGCAGGATTAGGAAGTTAGTAGGGGACAGATGGGTTAGTAACTGAGGGGGGGATAAAATAAAGTTATTAATTTTTTTTTTTTATTTAAGAGACAATGAACGGAGGAAGGAAAAACACAGATAAAACAAAAAGGTCCATGTGCCTAAAGGCATCCTCCATTCATAAAATGTTTGTAACAACTGGATTTAAACATTTGTAGATTGTAAGTTTGTGGAAAGCAATTCGAGGGAAGTGAATTCCAAAGAGTAGTAGCTCTGGGGATAAATGAATTCTGATAAGAAGAAGTTCTGCATTGTGGAGCAGAAAGTGTAAATTCATGGGCGCTCTCAGCTGCCCTAGTTCTACGGGGAAAGATGTGGAGAGGCGGCACAATTGAAGCAAGTTCCTCGGAACAATTGCTGTGAAAATATCTGTAGAATAATGCAAGGGATGCAACGTTTCTTCGTATGGATAATGTAGGAAGGTCCTGTGTGATTGAAGGGTTATTGATTAATCTAATAGCTTTATTTTGAATTTTGTCCAACTGCCTCAATGCAACCACTCCACTTCCACCCCACAGAGGGAACAGTAATCCATCTGAGAACGCACATGACTTTTATATATCACGGCCAACTGCTCGTCAGTGAAGAATTCTCGAACTCTGTACAGGAGTCCCAGTTTTTTAGAGGCATTCTTAGCAATGCTTCTAACATAATGTGTCCAGCTCAAGTTAGTAGTTAATGTTACACCGAGAATGTCAATACTAGGGGAAGTGGGAATATTTACATCATTAAAAAATATATGGGAGTCAGTGAGGTTCTGTCGGTTAGAAAATTGAATGTACTTGGTTTTCTGTGCATTAAAGGAAACTAGATTCTTTTGTCCCCATCCATCAATTCTAGAAAGGTCCTGGTTCAGAGAAATTGCAGTGTTTATTTTTGAATTTATAAGATCGGGTTGGGTAAAAGAATTGGTAAATGTGAAGGAACTGTGGAGTGTTGAGTCATCTGCGTAGGAATGTATTGGATTATGAGTGGTAGATATGAGATCATTGATATGAATGAGGAACAGAATTGGGGCCAAAACTGATCCCTGGGGAACACCAGCATTTATTGAGTGAAATTGAGAATAAAGGCCATCTACCATTACACATATTTTTCTGTTATGAAGATAAGAAGAAATTAGTGGAACTAATGATGCAAGGCCGTAGTGTGACATCTTCGACAATAAGGATTGATGCCAGACTCTATCAAATGCCTTTGATATATCCAGTGCTATTGTATGTGTTTCACCATGTTGGTCTGTAGCTTGGTTGATTTGATGCGTAAGAAGGCAAAGCATGTCTGCAGTTGATCGACATCGTCTAAAACCATATTGCCTATCACTGATTAATTTATTATTCTCAAGATGCTTAATTATGTGATTATTTAATATAATTTCAAAGACTTTACCAAGAGTGGAAGTTATAGCTATTGGTCTGTAGTTTGATGGATCTGAAGAGGCACCTTTTTTAGGACTATTTACAAACGTAGTCAGTCGCGGGTTTGATGCGAGATATTTGTCTAAGCGGAGTTTAAATGAATCAACGGTGCTGCAGTCTATAACGTCTCGGGGAAGCCCATTCCACAAGTTGACAACTCGATTGAAGAAGAAATTCTTAGATTCGTGTGAGTTAAAAGATTTACCAATAATTTTGCAACCGTTTCCCCGTGTGTAATTAGATTGGTCGATAGTGAAGTACTTACTACAGTTCATATTGTCGATGCCTTTAATGATTTTGAACACTTGAATTAAGTCACCTCTTAATCTGCGCTGGGTTAAAGGAAATATATTTAATTCTCTAAGACGCTCTTCGTATGGTTTGTTCTTTAGGCTGGGTATCATTTTGGTAACTCTACGTTGAACTCGTTCTAGCTTGTTTATATCTTTTTGGTAATAAGGGCACCAGGATTGAACGCAGTATTCCAGAAGAGGGCGGACTAAGGAATTGTAAAGGGTTAGGATAACTTCTTTGGATTTATGCTCAAATGACCTGCCTATAAAGCCAATTATTTTGTTTGCCTTCTTAACAATTCTGAATATTGTTTACTCGGTTTTAGGTTACTCGATATTGTTACTCCCAGATCGGTTTCTCTGTTTACATTCTTAAGCTGAGCGCCATTCATCGAATAGTTTGCTTTCTCATTTAGGTATCCGATATGTAGTACTTTACATTTATCCGCATTGAAACTCATTTGCCAAATTTGGGCCCAACATGACAATTTATCTAGATTGCGTTGCATATCGTCAACTTGTTCTTTTGAGAGTACGCTATTTGCAATTTTTGTATCGTCAGCAAATTTTGAGATTGTACAGGTGAGACCCTCATCTATGTTGTTGATGTAAATTAGAAAGAGAATTGGTCCTAGTACCGATCCCTGGGGTACCCCGCTACTTACATTGGTCCATTTAGATGCCTTACCGTTTATGACTACTCTTTGCTTTCTGTCGCTGAGCCAATTTTCTATCCATTTCAACACACCGTCTTGTATTCCATGCGCTTTTAGTTTTAGCAGTAAACGTTTGTGGGGAACTTTGTCAAAGGCCTTTTGAAAATCAAGGTATATAATATCTACAGCTTTACTCTCATCGTAGAGGTTGAGGATATCGTGGAAGAAGTCTAAGAGGTTTGTTGAACAGGAACGTTTTTTACGAAAGCCGTGTTGAGTATCTTTAAGTAAGTTATTTGCCTCTAAGTGATTTACGAGTCTGTCTCTTATGACCGTTTCTAGCATTTTACATACAATTGAGGTTAAGCAAATTGGACGATAGTTACTGGGTAGGGATTTGCTGCCTTTTTTTAATATCGGTGTTACGTTGGCTAGCTTCCACTGATCAGGCATAGTCCCAGACTGCAAGGATTCATTGAATAGCAATGTCAGTGGTTTGGAGAGCTCATCCTTAGCTTCCTTTAGAACTCTAGGCGAGATTGTATCAGGTCCAGGCGTTTTATTTACCTTGAGTTTATCTAAACAATTCAATACTTCTCTCTCTGTAACGGTGATATTGCTTAGAACATCTGAATTATCAATCTGAATCGGCGATGGTGTAGGGATATCACTGAGGTCTTCGGTTGTAAAAACTGATGCAAAGAAGGTATTGAGGGCATTACTCATTTGTACTTCGTCTTTGGTGTATTCTCCATTTTCATCGACTAACGGTCCAACAGTTGAAGTAACTACTTTTTTCTTTCTGATATAACTATAGAATTCTTTCGGTTTTGTTTTACTTTGATTCGCAACATGTAACTCCAGGGTCTTTTTACTTTGCTTAATTAACTTTTTGGCTTTGCGTCGTAGCTCTACGAATTTCACCCGTTCTTCGTCATTTTGTGAGGATTTTAATCTATCATTAGCAAATTTTTTAGCAAGCAGACAGTCTGAAATATCTTTATTCCACCATTTGGGCTTATCATTATGACCTGGACGCCGTATTTTCGATGGTATGCAGTCTTGCACTGCCTTAAGGTAAGTGGTTGTGAAACACTCCCAAGATGTATTTATGTCGTTATTGTTAGTCAGAAAGCTCCAGTCAGTTTCTTTAACCCTCCAGCCCCGGCTATGTATTATATATATATTCCTCGAAACCCGGGTGTTTTGGCCGAAAAACGTCTAGGCTAGGCTACCGTATATTCGTTAATCAGACTGCTTCCCGCATTCCCGCGCACCCCCAAGCGTAGCTGTGTTATTTACCTGTAGAATGGCATTAAGTAGAGCTCTCTAAGTCAACTGGTTGAGCTGTGATGATGATTTCATTGGAGATAACTTTATGGCCAAAACAGCCAATTTACACCACTTTTCGATACTTAACCTCTGAAGTGCGCATGGGGGTAATTGGAAACGTCCCCCTGTGCTGACGTATTTGAGGTGTTTCCGTCACTAAAATATTCATTGTGCCATTAATAGCATTAATACTTATCCATATGCGCCTATTATGGGTTGATTATAAAGGTATTAACCTGAAACAACAATAAAACGAGTGAAAACAGCGTTTGGATGGTCAAAATCGGAGATATAGCCCGCGAGTTGTATAATGTAGGGTGAGGCACCTGCTTTCCCGCCAATTTCCCCCAAGGCCACTGAGACACAGTCGATCGATACTCTCTCTCTCTCTCTTGCACTCGCTTGCCATCAGTGATGACAACACCCTGCTTGCAACTCGCTAATGTTAGCACGAAAATATACCTCAGAATAAGGGAATAACAGGGAAAATAGGTGATAACTGAAGGAGAGGAGGAAAGTGGGGAAGGAGGGGAGGTAGAGGACTGAGATTTTGCATGGCCCAGGGGCAAAAAAAAAAAAAAAAAAAAAAAAAAATTCGATGTCAAAAGTTGATTTATTTTTTTCACTCACTCATAAGAGTCTCCCCGCAGTCCGCCGGGGGAACTCTTAAGAGTCTCCCCGCAGTTCCCGGGTTAAACAACCACAGGCACACACGAACAAGCGACTCTCCTTCTTGTGGCCGGAGATGCGGGGCGTCGGTCCAGCCGGCTGTTGTTTACATGCGTCGGACCGACGCCTCGCACACGAAGCTCACAGGCTTTCAACCACTGGGCGTTCAAGAGGCCTTCCGGGTACCTGTTATATGCTTTTTTTATGGGCGTTCAAGAGCCCTTCCGTGGTGAGAGGGTTAAGCTTTGATTTAAGTTTATGAAAATTTGCTTTCTTGAAATTAGGGACTTTCTCAATGCTGCTATTTGATTTGTTACTAGTAAACTTTAAAATGAAAGTTATCGTACGATGGTCGCTGTTACTGAATTCATCACCAACATTCAAATTCTCTATTAATTCTTCTTTTGTTGCGAGTACAAGGTCAAGCACATTATTACCACAGGTCGGAGATTGTACAAATTGAAAAAGTGAACTCTCTTGCAAGTTAGTATAGAGGTCGTGTCCAGAGTGTGAAGTAAGAATATCGCCCCATTTAGTCACGGGTAAGTTGAAATCGCCAAGAATTACGGTATCTTGTATGTTAGTTATTTCTGCAATTTATTCATAAATTTCACTCTCAGTTTGCACTGATTGAGCTGGGGGTCTGTATAATAAAGCTAGTGTTATTTTAGTTCCTCGTTTATTATTTAATAGTACGTAAGATATTCGCAATTTGAGGTTTTGACATTAAGACGGGATTAAGAATTTCCTTTATAAAAAACAGAACTCCTCCTCCATTTCTATTGATCCGATTTTTCTCAAACATTGTATAACCAGGAAGCGTATATTCGGCTTAAAAGTCTGTGTCTTCCGTATTTAACCAAGATTCTGTAATGCCGATTATATCATAATGTTCTGTAAACACGATTTCCTCTAGATCTGAAAATTGATTGCGTATGCTACGAGCATTTACATAAAACACCTTAAGAGTATTAGAGTTGGTTGTTACTGATTGTGCATTGTCTGAATTTTCAGTTCATATTTGACTTACACTACCCCCGGATACCCCCAGTTTACCCCGTTTTTTGAACGGAAATCCTTGACTGCATCGTTCAGCAGACGACCAAGACATGCAGCTCCTACTTCATTGAGATGTACACCATCTCCTGAAAACAAAGATTTATCATAGTAAAAATTATCCCACGTGTCGACAAAGCCGATGTCCTCCTCCCTGCAGAGTTTGGCTAGTCGGCGATTTGTACTGGTAGCTATGTTGTACATCTCCCCCTGACAAAGGCCCCATATAGTCATGGCCAGAGTCTTCAGTCAGGTGTCCTTCCTCGTCAGTATCCTCCTCATAATCTGGCGGGGAACGATGGATGCGTGGGCGGCGTGTAGGTGGGGAAGGAGTGGCATGTGAGGCTATGTCTCCCCGAGGTTCTGGGCTTCTTTCAATTCAATTCAATTCAAAATATTTTATTGTTGTAAATTGTTACATATGTTGATAACATCAACACTGTCTATAATTCTTTGCCTGCGACGAGTGGTAGAAAGCAGTGTTTCACTGTCACTAGGCACAGGTACTGGTGATGCGGGCTCAAAAATATCTTCAGCCACAGTTGTTGATGGCTAGAGAGTTGGGGAGGACCGTGGGGAAAGTTGCATGTGGGCATGGCTGGGGCCGGCAGGGGTGGACGCCGCGGGAGCCTCAAACAAAGCCCGCTTAGTTTGTGTGCCTTTTTTTATATATTTTCTGCCTTTCCCCTTTTCAGCAGCAGTATGTCTCCTGTCAGGGGAAATAGGAGGCAAATAGGCCGAAAGTGGGGGGTCCTCAACCCTCGGCAGGCAGTGGTAGGGGTGGTGGGGAACAATGGGGGTCGCCCGGGGCATCTTGGGTGGCTTGGGTTGATAAGGGAGACAAAGGAAGGGCAAATGATGAGTCACCACGCTCACCCTCACTCATAGCCTCATCTTCTTTCTCACCAAGCTTTTTGGCCTTGACCCTGGCTGCCGCGGCTGCCTTTGCCAGTACCTGCTTCCTATAAAAGCGTATCTGGTAGGGCGATTTAGCTGGCGAAGGGCTTGGAGTGGCATCACTCAGGGGGAAAATCACTGACTCTCCCACTCGCTCACTTTCCCCACTTCACTCTCTTCACCTTCACCAGCTTCCGTGACACCTGTTTCCTCACCTTCAGGATCTACATCGCTGTCATGTTCACTAGCAAATCCCTTGAACTGAGTAATCGTCACTACTAGAACCATACGCACTCGATGCGTAACGAGACGACTGGCCACTGCCTGGCTCGGCAACATCACTATCAATATCACTACCAGCTATATCGAGCTGTCGCAAGGTTCTATCTATTCCTCCCGGAGAAAGAATATCCTTGGCGAGGGGCCGTCGTGTAATATGACAAACCGGGGCGGGCGTCGTAGGAGGATCGGAATCGGACACAGCGGAATAGATTTTTTTGCGTACTATCCATAATGGCGTCGGGACAGAGACTGATGCTGGGCTGTAGTTCGAGCGTGGTGGCGCTGCCTACCGCTTGTAAACAAACAAAATATACGCGCACGTTTTGAAAGCAAAAATTCAAGAAATGGATCTCAGCAGCCATCAGCGCGAGTTTGTTTTGGGCTTCTCAGAGCCAACCGGGTACCAAGGGTTAAGTGTAACCTTATGGGTCAGGAATTGCCCACAAGGAAAGTTTGTTATAGAGTAGCCTATAAAAAGAAATTAGTTTGAAAAGGAAATTACACATGCCTACTGATAAATTCATATTTATCAAATCTCCATCAGATAATCGTCCAGTCTTTTTTTAAACGCATCAATTGAATTACTGTCAACCACCTTCCTTGTATTCACTCTTTAGCCACACTGTATGTGAAGACATTTTGTGTCACATCTAAGGATGCCTTTTTCTAATTAATTTAATTCTATTACCTCGGGTTGCTTTCTTACAGTTTCTTACAGTAGATCCTCTGGAAAAAGGCAAACTAGGCCTGTGTATCCAGCTCAGTACCAGTACTTTGCAGTGCATCGTTCACGGTGTTGAAGGCGGCTGTAGCAGACGCAAATTTTACTATTCTGTATTTTTTGTTTTATAATCAAACTTCAAAGCGAGGAGCTTTATCAAGATTACTTTCAAAAGATTCGGAATCGACTACATACTGGGGAGGAGTTCCCCTCATTTACACTCTTACAAAATGAGTTCTGTGCCTTCTCAAGCCTATTTCTCTCTTTGTAAATTTCATTAGAGTGTCCTCTGGTAGCATCAGAAGACCCTTCACACACATCGTACTTTCCTGACACTATCTTACAAGTCTCTATCATATCCCCCCTTTTTCTGCCTATGCCAGTGTCGGAAGCCCCAGTGTTTCAACTCTGACATTAGGTACAAAAGTTGGGTAAGTGGTAATATTCTGAATATATGGAGCCCACACCTGTTTCGCATATTCCAGGTGCGGCCTAACCAGCGATGAGAGAATGAAGATTTCTTCGTCGTGACACAATGTCCTCCTTATCAGCCCTACAATTATTGTCTTTGTTTATCTTTTTATGTAGATAAATTTAACTTATTGTCTATCACAGTAGGGTACGGACTGGAGGAGCGGGATGGTGTAATTGCTGAAGGAATGGTAGATGGATTAAGGATTATGTTTAGTAATGTGGATGTGTTTACCCAGGACAAGAAAAGAGAACTGATATGTAGTTTGCAGGATGAAGAGGAAACAACCTGATGTCATAGCCCTACAGGAAGTAAGACCAAAAAATGCTAGAATTGAAAGGGAACTGGTGGAATATAGTTTGGAGGGTTTTGAGTTATATGAGAGAAATGGTATTAGAGCAGAGGTCGGAAGAAGACTGTTTATTTATGTAAGAAAAGAGCTTCAAGGTTAATGAGGTGGATATGAGACAGCAGTATTGTGAGTATTTGTGTATTGAAGTAAAATGTGCAAGAGGATCAATTCTAGTTGCCTCTATATATAGAAGCCCAAATAATAGCAGGGGAGAGGATGATAACCTACTGAAAGCAATGGAGGAGATAGATAATAGAGAGAACAAATATAAAATTTTGATTGGAGATTTCAATTTGCCAAGGATCAACTGGGCAAATTGTACTACTCCAGCGGGACAGGGTAGCCTGGAAAATAAGTTTATAGAGAAAGTGAGAGATTGTTTTTTAACGCAACATATTGTAGAGATGACAAGATATAGAGATGGGACGCAGGGGAGTGTACTTGATTTGATTTTTAGCAATGAAGAGGATATAGTGGAACATGTTAATGTGGATAGCCCTATAGGTCTGAGTGACCATGCCTGTATAAGCTTTAGGTGTAACATTAAATCAGAGAGGGATAATAGAAGCAATAGAAAAATATACATGTATGATAGAGCAGATTATGAGCTGCTGAGACGGTGTTTGGACATTGACTGGGGGGAATACTTGAACGGTGAAGACTCTGAAGGAATGTGGAGGAAAATTAGAAAAAACTGGAGAATGCTGTATCCAAAAGTGTACCAGTAAGGGAATATAAGGATCAAACAAAATTGAGGAAAAGAACTAACCCAGAATTGCCAATGAAAAGAAAGCTTTGGATAGTGATTAGAAGAAAGAAGCGATTGTGGAAAAGACTAGAATTGTTAAAAAAAAACATGGGGTCTAGTATAGAAGTTAAAAAGTGGATCTGGAATGCAGACAAATAAACAATACAATAAGGTGGGAAACAAGGCGAGGGGGGAAGGACAGGAAGAAAGAGATAGCTAGAAATGTGAAGGATAATCCAAAAATATTCTGGAAGTACATTCGGAAAAGTTAACAAAGAGAGTAGGGATCCCAGAGCTGGTAGGGGGGTTGAATGAGGAAGTAGAGCGGAGACTGATAAGGAGAAAGCAGAGGTGCTGCGGAAATACTTTCCGGGGTACTAACAGTGGAGGCGGAGGTTGCAGTGCCTACTATTCCCATCAAACAGGCACCGGCACTAGAACTAATAGAGTTTTCCCATGCTAGAATAAGAAGGGCTATAGACAAAAGTAACAGAAGTAAGTCACCGGGAACGATGGGATACACCCAAGAATCATAAGGAAGGAGGGCAGATATAGTAGAGCCATTGAAAATGTTATTTGAGGTATCGTTTAATACAGGACAAATCCCGATGGACTGGAGAGAGGCGAACATAACATCTATATTTAAGAAGGGAAAGAGAAATGACCCAGGGAATTATAGACCAGTCAGTTTGACAAGTGTTGTGTGTAAACTAATGGAAACGGTAATTAGAGAAGAAATAATGGATCATATGAAGTCAAACCAACTTTTCATTGTAGACCGTTCGGATTCTGCCGGGGAGGTCCTACGGTACTACAGCTAATTAAGGTGGTAGATGATTGGATGCAAATTCTAGAAGATGGTGATGTAATAGACGTGGTATATTGCGATTTTATGAAGGCCTTCGATAAGGTCCCACATAAAAGGTTAATAGAGAAAGTTAGAAGCTATAATATAGGGGAGAAATGTGTGAAATGGATAGAAGCCTTCCTGAAAGATCGGAGACAGAGGGTACTGGTGAATGGAATAGGCTCGGGGTGGAGGGAAATTACAATTGGGGTACCTCAGGGATCTGTGTTGGGACCACTGCTGTTCGTTATATTTATCAAGGACTTACTGAAGTTATAACTAATGGAAGTGAGGTATACCTGTATGCGGATGACACTAAGCTGTATAGAAGAGTGAGGAGTAAGGAAGATATGGGTTTGCTTCAAGGAGATGTGGAGCCCGAAGGGATGGTCTGAGCATTGGTTAATGCCTTTTCATCCCAAAAAATGCAAGTACATGCGGATTGGGACCAGCAAGATAGACAAGGTAGGATACAGTATGTATGAAGCGATGGAGGAAGTGAATGCAGAAAAGGATATAGGAGTAGTGATAGACAATAAGTTAAATTTCTCAGAACATTTAGCGGAAAAGATAAACAAAGCCAATAGAATTGTAGGGCTGATAAGGAGGACATTTGTGTCACTTGACGAAGAAATCTTCAGGAATCTCTATACAGCGCTGGTTAGGCCGCACCTGGAATATGCGCACCAGGTGTGGGCTCCATATATGGTAAAGGATATAGAAGCAGTGGAGAAAGTGCAGAGGAACACATCTAAAGGAGAGCTAGCAAGCTGGTACCAACGTTGAAGAACGCGGGCTATGAGCAGAGGTTGAGGACACTTGGGCTTCCGACACTGGCATATAGGAGAAAGAGAGGGGATATGATAGAGACTTTTAAGATAGTGTCAGGAAAGTACGATGAGGATGTGTGTGAAGGTAGCTTCTTGATGCGGGAGGGAACTAGAACGAGAGGACACTCTAAGAAAATTTACAAAGAAAGAAATAGGCTTGAGAAGGCAAAGAACTCATTTTGTGATAGAGTGGTAAATGAGTGGAACACACTGCCCCAGTATGTAGTCGATTCCGAATCAATAAGGGAGTTTGAAAGTAATCTTGATAAAGCATGGGGAAGACAAGATTTGAAGTTTGATTATAAAACAAAAATACAGAATAGTAAAAATGTTGCGTCTGCTACCGCCGCCGCCAACACTGTGAACGACCGCAGCAGTGCAAGTACTGGTACTGAGCTGGATACACAGGCATAGTTTGCCTTTTTCCAGAGGATCTACTGTAAGAAACTGTAAGAAACTACTCCTATATCCTTTTCTGCATTCACTTCCTCCATCGTTTCATACATACTGTATCCTACCTTGTCTATCTTGCTTGTCCCAATCCGCATGTACTTGCATTTTTTTGGATGAAAAGGCATTAACCAATGCTCAGACCATCCCTTCATGCCCTCCAAATCTCCTTGAAGCAAACCCACATCTTCCTTACTCCTCACTCTTCTATACAGCTTAGTGTCATCCGCATACAGGTATACCTCACTTCCATTAGTTACAACTTCAGGTAAGTCGTTGATAAATATACCGAACAGCAGTGGTCCCAACACAGATCCCTGAGGTACCCCACTTGTAATTTCCCTCCACCCCAAGCCTATTCCATTCACCAGTACCCTCTGTCTCCGATCTTTCAGGAAGGCTTCTATCATTTCACACATTTCTCCCCTATATTATAGCTTCTAACTTTCTCTATTAACTTTTTATGTGGGACCTTATCGAAGGCCTTCATAAAATCGCAATATACCACGTCTATTACATCACCATCTTCTAGAATTTGCATCCAATCATCTACCACCTTAATTAGCTGTAGTACCGTCGACCTGCCCGGCAAGAATCCGAACTGTCTCCCACTGAAAAGTTGGTTTGACTTCATATGCTCCATTATTCCTTCTCTAATTACCGTTTCCATTAGTTTACACACAACACTTGTCAAACTGACTGGTCTATAATTCCCTGGGTCATTTCTCTTTCCCTTCTTAAATATAGCTGTTATGTTCGCCTCTCTCCAGTCCATCGGGATTTGTCCTGTATTAAACGATACCTCAAATAACATTTTCAATGGCTCTACTAACATCTCACCTCCTTCCTTTGTGATTCTTGGGTGTATCCCATCCGGTCCCGGGGACTTACTTCTGTTCATTTTTTCTATAGCCCCTTCTTATTCTAGCATGGGAAAACTCTATTAGTTCTACTGCCGGTGCCTGTTTGATGGGAATAGTAGGCACTGCATCATCCGACTCCACTGTTAGTACCCCCCCAAAGTATTTCCCCAGCACCTCTGCTTTCTCCTTATCAGTCTCCGCTCTACTCCCATCATCCAACTCTGGGATCCCTACTCGTCTTGTTAACTTTTCCTGAATGTACTTCCAGAATATTTTTGGATTATCGTTCACATTTCTAGCAATCTCTCTCTCCCTCTCCTTCACCCCCCTCCTTGTTTCCCACCTTATTTTATTGTTTATTTGTCTGCGTTCCAGTTCCACTTCTTTAGCTTCTATACTAGACCCCTTGTTCTTTTTTAACAATTTTAGTCTTTCCCACAATCGTTTCTTTCTTCTAATCAATGTCCAAAGCTTTCTTTTCATTGACAATTCTGGGTTTGGTTTTTTCCTCAATTTTGTTTTATCCTTATATTCCCTTACTGGTACACTTTTGGATACAGCATTCTCCAGTTTGACTCTAATTTTCCTCTACATTCCTTCAGCGTCTTCACAGTTCAAGTATTCCCCCCAGTCAATGTCCAAACACCATCTCAGCAGCTCATAATCTGCTCTATCATACATGTATATTTTTCTATTGCTTCTATTATCCCTCTCTGTTTTAATATTGCAACTAAAGCTTCTACAGGCATGGTCACTACGACCTATAGGGCTATCCACATTGACATGTTCCACTATATCCTCCTCATTGCTAAAAATCAAATCAAGTACACTCCCCTGCGTCCCATCTCTATATCTTGTCATCTCTGTAATATATTGCGTTAAAAAACAATCTCTCACTTTCTCTATAAACTTATTTTCCAGGCTACCCTGACCCGCTGGAGTAGTACAATTTGCCCAGTTGATCCTTGGCAAGTTGAAATCTCCAATCAAAATTTTATATTTGTTCTCTCTATTATCTATTTCCTCCATTGCTTTCAATAGGTTATCATCCTCTCCCCTACTATTATTTGGTCTTCTATATATACTGTAGAGGCAATTAGAATTGATCCTCTTGCTCATTTTACTTCAATACACAAATACTCACAATACTGCGGTCTCATATCCACCTCATTAACCTTGAGCTCTTTTCTTACATAAATAAACAGTCCTCTTCCGACCTCTGCTCTAATAGCATTTCTCTCATATAACTCAAAACCCTCCAAACTATACTCTACCAGTTCCCTTTCAATTCTAGCATTTTTTGGTCTTACTTCCTGTAAGGCTATGATATCAGGTTTTTCCTCTTCATCCTGCAACCTACATATCAGTTCTCTTTTCTTGTCCTGGGTAAAACACATCCACATTACTAAACATAATCCTTAATCCATCTACCATTCCTTCATCAATTACACCATCCCGCTCCTCCTGTCCGTACCCTACTCCCCCCTTAGCACTACTGGGTCTGCCACTTTGTCTCCTGTCTCTCCCTGTGAACAACCTCCACCCGTTCTCTTCCTCCGTCACAACTCCTATCACATTCTCTTCCCTCCCTGATCTCCCCCTCCCTTCTACTCTTATAAACCACTTCTTCAATTTTTCCGTCCCTCACTCTCCAGTAAAAATTTCTCTTATCCTCCTCACCCAACTTTCCATTATTTCCATCAGCCTTTTCTTGTAATTCCTTAATTTTGTTTCTTTGTTCTAAGCTCAAATCCTTCTTTAGTCTTATGTGTTTTAGTTTTTCATTTGTATTTAGCCTCCAACTAAAATTTGTCACCGTCTCTGCCACTGCCCTGGTTTTAAACTGTACCCATATAGGTCTCATCTCTCCCCTTTTATATCTACCTATCCTACTGACCTCCTCCACCTGCCCTTCCCATCCATATCCGTCTTCATCCACACCGTCATGACCTCCTTCACTGTCTCCATATCCCTCACTTTTCTCACTCCATTATCATTCATATGAGCTCTATATCTCCATACAAGATTACACCCTATCCCTGTCCATGGCCTCCCTCACGACACTCTCCTTGTTCTTCATGACCCCTACAACTGCACTCTCCAACCTTATTTGGTCATATTCATTTCTTCCTTTTGCTCTTTCATAATATCCTCCAAATCCTTGAATTTCTGTTTACCTACCACCGTCCATGCAGTTGACTTCTTTACTTCCTTGAAACGTCCTTCGTATTCCTTCAGCTGCTCCTTCAATGCCATATTCTCTGCTCCCAGTTCATCTATCCTTTTCAATACCATCTCTAGGCTTTCATTAACTGCCGAAATAGGCCTGAGGCGCGGTTTTGCGAGCGTATTGGCTTATCCAGCCTTAAGCCAAGAGCGAAATTCGTTTTTGCGAGGACAAAACTTAAGCCAAACTCGAGCCGCGCTTAAGCAGGATCGACTTTTCTCAATCCGCCCTGAAAGGCCGCTTGACTTTGGGACCTTGGCTTAAGCGGGAATTGTTTGTAAACAATATCTGTTTTGTTTTTTTTTGTTTTTTCATTGTTTTGTATTGGGTAAATACCATAGAGACCAGATCGAGTGTATATTATGAATACATAAGTAATGTAATATATATTATATTACCGGTATATTATATAATGATATTCTATTATATTAAGAACATAAGAACATAAGAAAATGGGAGTCTGCAGAAAGCCGATTGGCCTAAGCAAGGCAGATCCCTGTCCCACACAACCCCAATTACAAAGCCCAATTATAGGCTCAACACTCTAATACCCTGAGGATCATCTTACCAAAACGGTTAGAGATTAACGCAGGATTACGGGGGTCTGCAGAGCGCTGATTGGCCCAACCCTGCTGATCCCCCTTCACACTCAACCCTTCTCGTCCATATGCTTATCCAATTTTATCTTAAAGCTCCCTATCGTTTTTAATCCCACTATAGCATTGGTAGTCCATTCCACCCATCTACAACTCTGTTACCAAAACCAATATTTGCCTATATCTTTTCTGAAACGAAATTTATCTAATTTGAAACCATTGGTACGAGTTCTTTCGCTATCACTGAGCTTTAGTACATTTGTCATGTCCCCTTTGTTAATCCCACTAACCCACTTGAACACCTCTATCATATCCCCTCTAACTCTGCGTCTCTCTAACGAATGTAAGCCTAATTTCTTCAACCTTTCTTTATACAGAAGATTTCTAATATTATGGATCATTTTTGTCATTCTACGTTGTACTCTCTCCAATGAATCTATGTCCATTCTGTAATAATGACACCAAAATTGAACAGCATAATCCATATGGGGTCTCACTAATGACAAGTAAAGTTTTAAGATAACATCAGCAGTTCTGTTACTCACACCCCTTGAGATGAACCCGAGAATCCTGTTTGCCTTGTTTCGAATGCTTATACACTGTTGTCTAGGCTTCAAATCATTGCTAACAAACACACCTAGATCTTTCTCACAATTCGAGTTTTCTAATTCCACATTAGCTAGTTTATATTTAACATGTGTATGCATCTTCCCTATCTTTAATACCTTGCATTTGTCAATGTTAAACTTCATCTGCCAATTTACTGACCATTCGTGTAAGGTATCTAGATCCCTTTGGAGGCACTCTATATCTCTATCTGAATCAATTGTTCTCCCCATTTTGGTATCGTCTGCAAATTTACTTATCCTACTAGTTATACCTAAATCAAGGTCATTTATGTATATAACAAACAACAGAGGACCTAATACAGATCCCGGGGGGACACCACTTTTGACTGCTCCCTATTCTGACTTCGTACCATTTATGCTGACTCTCTGCTTACTACCAATTAGCCATGACCTAATCCATCCCAACAACGCCCCACCTATTCCATGCGCCTCAACCTTTCTCATCAATCTCTTATCAATCTCAATATTATAGTTAGCTTGATATGCACTATTACAGGACACACAGTAGGCTATTGGCAGAATCATCCAGGCCGATCTGGAAAATACTCGTTCTGTGTGTGTAAAGAAATCCTTCTAGTTCCCAAATCGTGTTATTGAGCCGGGGTATTGTCATAACACTGGATAATTTTGTACTATATTGTGAACGTTACCAAGATATACAAACACTATAGTCCATTCATTCTAGGTTGGGCAGAAATCGTAACCTCTAACCTCTGTAACTCAAAAAGGGCTTAAGCAAATGAGTCGTCAATTTATTCACATAATCCCTAGCCAAGTCTGCCTAGTTGGTAGAAATATTAGCTCGATTACTGTAGTCTTTTTTGAGTTATGAGAGGTTGGGGTTTACGATTTCTGCCCAACCTATACAGTAGCCTATAATGTACGGACTAGGCCTAGGCCTATAGCAAACTATTTGATAGGCCTTACACAAATAATATAATTAAATAGCCGACATACTATTCAGAGAATAATAAAACAGGAAATAGACATAAATTTGGACAAAAAGACAAAAGAAGTTGAAATATCAGTAAATAATCAAAAGCTTAATCAATAACAAATATGGGGGGGCCGTTGAAAAGGTGATCTCCCCGAAACAATTAAGGGACAAACCTTTACAATGGCACCAGATCAGACCACTAGGTCGTCTTGTTGTTCCGCCATTTTCAGTGTTTGTGTTTATGTCACGTGAACTTGTGGTCGAAGTCGAGCCAAACCATTTTTGCGCGGCTGCTCTTGCTTAAGCCAAAGGGGGAAGCCAGGCTTAAGCCAAAAAGCTCTCAAAAATGCGCCTCTGCATTCACTTCCTTCGCTAGGCCTATCCCCTTCCCCTCCTGACACACTACACATTACACCCAGTGCCTTAACTTTCTCACCAATATCCCCCTTCCATTTCTCCGTATCACTCATCCACTTTTCCAAATCCTTCACAAAAAATAATAACTCTTCTAACTTATTATCTGTGCTCTTGAACCCACGAAAACGTTGTAACTTTCTTCCGCCTCCGTCGTCCCCGAATTCCCTCCGCCATGTTTGTTTACAAACTCAAAAACTCACAATACTACCGCTGTTCCGTCACTACACCTCTGATTTCACTATACAGTATATCACCCCTCCACCACACCAGCGTTGCCAGTCGTACGATAATTATCGTACAAATACAATAATTTGACCATTTGTACAATGTACAATACCAGGTGTACAATAATGCGATAATTCGGGAATTTGTACAATAATTCAGTGCCTATTTACAATAATTTGAAAATTGTTGAACAAATGGTAAAACAAATATAGAAAATTGTATTTAAGTTGAAATCAACATAAACACCGATTTCCACAATATATAATACCAGTCATAACACCTGTAGGCTATTCATACTACAGTAGACAAGGACACACCTACTGGTACATACATACACTTGTATAAACTATCTCCAATAGTAAACTACACTCTTACTGTATAGTTTATTTGTTAGTAGTCTTGGCAAATCCAACGTCAAGGCTATTAACCTAATTGCAATGACGACTTGTCTATTTTGACTGCTATGTCGTCATTCCAACCGCGGTTAAAAAGAAAACGTCTAGAGTTTACTCCTTATCTTCCGCTAGGAGACGTTCTAGATTAACCAAAACTACCACCGAAGGTGAAAAAGCATAGAAGAGAAGAAAAAGGGGTTTACCGTAGTTACCGCTTAAGGCCCATCCTGTGTTCCGTCATGTGCAGATCCCTGTCGAACGTGCGCATGAGCGACCCTCTCTTGTTATCATTTTTTCACGCGCTCCATTGAATGCAGTCGCTTTTTGTTGTGCTCCTTTAATTCACCCTGTTTAGGTTCGTTTCGGCTTATCTGGCCTTCTTTTTTGTTAGACAGATGTTACGTGATCTAGGGCACACGTCAGTGTGTTTAAATGGAGACGCGTGTGGGAATAGCTACCGAAGGTACGGGGGCGCCTGGCGTTCCTCGTGTGTGTTTTTATTTCATTTCTCTGTTCATATTCTTTTTTCCTGTTAGTCTGGGCATTGGTTAGCTTTTAGCTTATTTTAGCCTAGCTTGTTTCGGATACGGGAAGTGCTATGGCCCCTATGAGTTTTTCATATTTTCATAGCCTAGGTGTACAGTTGGTTCACGATCTGAGATTTCGTGGTGGCGGTGCTGTTTGTAGGGTTTGTGTCGGCCGCATTATTAGCGTTATTCCCGAGTCCCCCCTTTCGAGCCTTCACTGTGTCTCAAGGGCCTGGGCGCTTGGTGGTTCGTGTTATCCTGGGGTACCCCACGGGGGCCCCTCCTTCACACCACAGGGTTTTTCGCCCCTGACACATTCTCTCCTCACGGCTAGGCCACCCTTTTTCTCGCCAGTTTCATTTACTGGTTTTTGTGTTCCCTTACTGTTTTCACCTCCATCCTTTCATACCCTTTTGCCCAATCCTGGGGTACCCTACGGGGGCCCCTGTTTGTGCCAAACCACCCTTCCTGCCACTTCTCCTCATGGGCTTTGCTCTATCTCTGTGGGTTGGGTGGTTCCTAGGGGATGTGCCTCCTCTCCCCTGGTGTGTCTTCCTTGCCTCTCCCTTGACCGGTTGAGTCAGGATATTATCAAGGAAGACACTGCTCAGCTTGATGGCCATCGTCGCTTGGAGTTCATAAGGAGATGACGCTTTTTTCTGGGCCTCTTTGGTATTTCCTAGACGCTCCTCTCGCTTTTTCCGCCGCGGCCCCCCCCGGCCGGCCCCGCAATTTGGGGGGGTGCTCGTTTCGGCCCCCGGGGCCATTCCGGTCCCCCGCAATTTTGCGGAGATCGTTGGGGGGGTCCCGCGAAATTGCAGGAGGGTGGTGTCGGTACGGTTATGCCTCCATTGGCCCGCAAATTTGCGGTAATAGTTGGCTTTCACTATTGACTTTTGTTATGTCATCTTGTTGCCTGATACTATATTGGTGTATGCACTTTACTGGTGTTATAGGCCCTGCATGTAAGATGTTGAGTGGTGGTTAACACTTTCTCCATCTTTGCAGGTTCTGCTAGTGCTCTTCCGCCTCGGCCGCCCTCCTCACCTACCTCTGTGCTCCCAGTTTAGGGTGAGTACGGATACCTGTTTGCATGTGTGTTACTGTTTCCCCATGCTCCTTCCCTGGTTCTTCTTGGACATTCTCTCCACTTACTCCTTCGACGTGCTGATTATGGTGTGTGTTCTTCTAGTGCAGGTAGGCTGCCTTGCTTTCGCCTTGGTTGTCGCTCCCCGAGAGCCACAAGTCCTGCTTGCGCCACTCGCTCTGTGTGTCCTCTACGGCCTACCTCCCTGCTCTGTGTGGCACGTGTCTGGCCCTGGTGGTTGTGCTGCTCCATGGCCCTGGTTCCTCGGCGGCGGCTGTGGCCTCTGCTTCCCTTCCGTTGGTGTGGACGATGGTCTCCCGCCACATTAGGACTGTGGGCCACCGTTCCCCGGCCTTTGTTGCCGACCGGATCCGCGTCGCCCTGGGTATCCCTGACCCGACTGACGTCCATTTACCTGGCCCTCTCCCTGCTCGGGCCCTCTTTCCTGGGTCCCGCCGCCGGTCGTACCATCGTCGGGGGGTTTTTTCCCCGGCTCCGTCCCCGCTCTCGCTCGCGCTCGCCTTGTCGTCCTCCTGATCGCCTTGACGACGCCTCATCGCCCTCGTCATGGTTTCTCGCCCTGAGGCCGGGGTTAGCGTCTCTGCCCCTGTGCGCCCTCCCCTGGCCTCTACGGATAGGGGCTCTACTCCCTTCCGCCCGCTTCCCCCGCCCCGACGACCTCCTCTTTCCTTGTCCTCTCCCCGCGCGGGTGTTCATGCTGTAGCTGGCCCTCTGCTCCCTCCTCCTACACTGTCCAGGAGGGTCCGCCTGGATGTCGTTGCTTCTCCTACTTCACCTGCTTCAGTGCCTATTCTTACTTCACGGTCTCGTCCCACGGTGGTGGTCCCTCCCTCCTCCGCCTCGGTGTCGGGCCGCCCTGTTATCTCAGCCCCGGGGATCCTTGCTCTGTTTCCCCCCGCGGCTCCTGGAATCCTTTCACCCGGACAGACTTCCCACTCCCGTCGTCCTGCTCCTCCTCATTCTTCTCTTCCTGACCTTCCCTTACCGTCTCGCCAGGGGGGTACCCCTCCTCTTGCCTCGGTGGGGTTTCGCGAGTTTTCGGGGTCCCCTTTCTCAGGAGCTGATGTGTCGCTGGAAGAGGGGAATGGTGCTGTTTCCCCCTCGGCCGTTCGTGATCGGGGACGAGTCCCTCAACGGCGACACAACCGTCGGCGCTCGCCTTCCTTGGGCCGCGGCGCTGCTGGTTCGTGTCGTGGGTCTCGCTCCCGCTCACGCTCGCCCCTGCGGGCCGACCAATCTGGGGGGGGGTAGCCTCTCTCGGATCAATTGTCGGCTATGCAGGGCTGGGTTGTGTCACGCTTCGACGGGCGCTTGGAGTCGATGGAAGACTCCCTCTTCTCGCCCTTCTTGGCGGTGCCTCACCCTCAGCACCTCACCCTACCTACCCCTGCTATGGTCCCCCTCCCTTCTGCAGGCCTACGCTCTGGTCAGGCTTCAGCCGCACTGACATCCTTCCGGCTGTTCAGTCCCTGGCTGTGTTGACGGCTCTGTCCTCCTAAGGGACAGGTTTGTGCGACGCCGGTACGCCTGGCTTAGCCGTCATGCTCGGTCACCCTCTCCCATTGGAGGCCTGGTTTGCTGAGGCCTTCGACTTCACACACCGATCCGTCGACGGCTCTCCTTCCGTCCCTCCCCCGGAGTCGTCCCTGATTTTGCCTCCTCTTGTGTCTGTCGGCGGGTTGGACGGCGCGTTCTGGTCCTGGATGAGCGCGCCCGTTCTTGAACTTTGTTCTATTGCTACCCCGTTCTTCTCTCACCCGGATCAGCCCTCTGTCGCCAAGGTTTTTCCCTTGCGACGGAGGGTGACGGACTTATTGTCTTGTCTTTAGGTTCCCTCCAGACGTCTGTTCACCACCTGCGGCTTTTTCGAGGCGTCTGCGCCAGGCGATCTTCGCGAGGGTTTGGACCGCGTTGAGCGGGTCCACCTTCGGCTCGCGGTGACTTTGGTTCCCGAGCTGAAGGCGGTTTTGTGCGCGGCAACTCGGCACCGCACGACGGTACGGTCTTCGTTCTGCCGGCCGGCCCCCTTGGTTATTCGTCAGGGTTTGTTGTACTCTGCGCTATATACGTCGGGGTTTTTTACGCAGGATGCTTGGGAATGCTCCGCTTCTCTGTCGGCGGCCCCTGCTTCCCGCCACACGACGCCGTGCTGTGTCGTTACGGACCCTGCTTACGTCACGCACCGACGCGCTGTGCCGCGCGCGGGGTTTTCTCAGTCCCGTCCTTCTGCCGGTCCTCTTCGGGGTGCTGCTGCAAGTGCTGCCGCCTTGCCCGGGCGCAAGACTGGGACGTTGCTGGCCAGTGCTTCGGTTTCCCCTCGCACATCTGTTCTTGCCCCATTCATCCCCTCTGCGGCGGGGCTGGCCGGTCTTCCACTTCCGGACGCCTTTCGTAGGGGTCAGCCCCGCGCCGGCCTTGGGTTGGGGTGGCCCGCCCTTTTCGACGAGGTTTGGGGGGGGCGGGGGTAGAGGAGGTCAACGTGGCGCTCATGCCCGCACGGCCCGTACCGGGGGTACCTCCACGTCAACACAATGTGTAGTTCTCTTGGTCGGCCTCCTTGTTCTCCTTCTCGCCTGGCGTACCGGGTCGCTCCCCTCCTCTCGGTGCTCCCTCGGGTTGTTTCGCCCTTGCGCCCCTCGGTAGCCGCGAGGGACGTTGGGAGCGGCGGGTTGCGCGGAGGGTTCTCACCTGGAGGTGGACGTCCCGACCCCCACTCCGCTCTTGTCACCGACAACGGCCACATCTCTTCAGAGGTGGCCCACGTGTTCACTTCCATGCCCGAGCTGGGTAGCGTCGAGGGAGTTGACCGCCGGTCACCCGGTTTTCCTCTCCCGTGTCTTTCTTTTTTCCGTCGCCGACCTGCGACGCGATGCGACCGGTGGTGGATCTGTTGGCCCTCAGAACGGGCACATCGGAGCACACAGCGGTTTCGGATGCTGTCCGATAACACATGGTACGCCTGGCCCCCCCCCCCTGGTGCCCTCTGTCGTGGGTAGTGGTCGCTGGCCCTCCAGGATGTGTCTTGGCTCGTTTCCCTCTCCATCCTCGCTTCCAGCCGATTCTTGGCCGTTCGGACTTCCGATTCGTGTGTTTCCTGTTCGACGGCCTTGCCCTTCGGTCTCCACATCGCGCCGCAGATCTTCTCCGCACTGGTGGGGCAGGCTCTGGGTCCTCCTCCTCAGGAGGCGGGGCTCCAGCTCCTGTTTTCCTTGGCCTGTCTTGGTTGGTGAGTTTCCGACGCCCTAGGCCTGTGCATTGGGCGACGCCCTTCACAATCGTTCGCGACAGGTCGCACGGTTATGAATTCCCCTTCGATGTTCCCAAGTCAACGCTGGACCCCCGTCGCGTGTCGTGCCATGGGGTCGGTCTCGCATGGGTTTTGTCCGGCGCTACGGTGCAACCGGGGTCTGCCGGCCGCGGTGCACCTTTCGGTTGACTGGTCCGGCTTCTCTCTCGCACGTGTTGCACACTCGGTCTCCCTCCGCGGGGTGGGCTCTGGGACTCGTTCGTGGGTTCGCTGCATTGGAGGGCCCGCTCTGCCCCTTCCATTAGGGGCCCTCTGGCTACGCCGCCCCCTCCTCATGGGCACCGGGGCGGTGTGTTCCGTTGCGCCTAGGGATCGGCTCCTGCCGCTCCCGCGTACCGTTCGCCTGCGGCGCTTCGGTGCGCTGGGTTGCTCGGGGCCTCGCTCTTTGCGGCTGTGCCCTGGACCGACCCCCCCGCCGACGGTCTGGGTAACCACAGATACGTCGAGCGAGGTTGGGTGAGGTTCCCAATCGAACCTGGGACTTCCACTTCCCGGCAGAATGGGTAGGGTCTCCCTCCTCTTACCTGTCTATGCCCTCGGATTGTTGGTTCCTTTGTTCTTCCTGCTGGGGTCCCCCGCGCTGCCCCTTTCGGGGTGAAAGTCGGTGGCCTTCGGTGTTGGACACTGTCAGGACAAAGCTGTCCCCTGTTTTCCTTTTATGCGGGGGTTCGCTCCAGGTCGTTGCCTCTAGTTACGGTCTCGGGTGGAGTTGTTTCTTCCTCGCGGACCGACACCCCTTCCTCCTTGCATGCAGCTCCTCCCTGCCCGGGCCTGCCACCCCTGTGGGCGGCCGCCCTGTCGAGAGGGCCGTGCGTTCTTGTAGAATGTGCGATTGAAACGGACTGTGGTTCGCCGAACCTCGCGGCTTCCTGGTGTGTTCCGGAGGTCGCCTTGTTTCGCATCGGGGGTGCCGCGCCAGTTGCCTCTGGACCTCTCCCATCCGGCCTCGCCCCCCCCCCCCGCGTCCGGGGGGGGGGTCCGGAAGCTTTCAAATGGTCGCCTGGTACTGGTGGCGGTTCTCGATATCCATTTTTCCGCCACCAGACGCGCTGTTGATGTGCACGGGTCTTGCTTCGCGAAGCTGCGGGCTGTACCACAGGATGCGTCTGGCTCCTCGCGCCTCTGTGGCCGGCACGGACTTGGTCCGCCCCGGTTGCGCGCGGTGGTGCCCGGGTCCGGTCCCTCTACCTGTCTCCGGCTTCCACTTGGGCTAGGTTGGGGGTCCTGCGGACCTCTTGGGCCTTCGCATCGTGCTTGTTCATGAGGGCACGGTGGCTCCCGGTCCCCGGCCGGGCCCCTGACTGACTTCCTGCAGCGTTCCTGGCCGTCTTCCTCCTTGGGGGCCTTAACGGGTCCCCGCTGGAGGTTTTTTTACTAGGTGGCTACCGCCACTCGCCTGCCAGTTGGCTCCCCTTCCCTCGTCCTACGCTCCTTGTTTCACACCTCTTCCGTACACGTCGCTGTCTCCAGTCGACGCTATACTTACTCCACTTGTCTGGCCGTCCTGTTTCTTTGGGTCCGTCGCTGGGCTTTGTCGTTCCGCCACAGTGCTGGATTCCTTCCTGACGGCTGCCTTCCGTGATTGACCGCCTTCCGCGCCAGGTCTCTCCGCTGTGGGATCTGGGGCGGGCTCTGGTCCGTCGTGCTTCACCCACTTATACAAAGGGCCGCTACGCCGGTTTCCGTTGCTTCCCGGGAGATGGCACGCGTCCACTCTTCCTTGTCGCTCTGGCCACTGGTGATCGGGTGTCTGCACTAGCGGCATTGTCACGGCCCCGGGAACTAGTCGTCCGATTCTCCCCTTCCTTGCTTGCATGGCGTCTCGTTCGCCTCCTCCCCACCTTTTGTTACCACGCATGGGAGGGATGCCCCCCCGTTTTCGCAGCCTTTCCGCCGTCCAGTCTTTACGGCGTGGCAAGCCTCGCCCAGGTGCGTGTTGTGCCCGGTGTCAGCCTTGCACGTCCTCTGTTGGCGTCTGTGGCGCCGCCTTCGGGTACTGCTGTGTGGGTGTCTCCCCTCGGACAGGTGGTAAGCTCTAGCAGGGTGCAGCTGGGCCGCCACTTTTGTTCGGACCGTTCGTGCCCGTCCCCGTGTTTGTAGGGGTTCTTCTTGTCTGCGCGCGATGTCAGATCCATTGGTGCCTCCATCCGGTACCTGCCACGGCGATCCTTCCCGGCCTTCGCCTCCGCGGTATTTTGTGGTCGTTCTAATCAATTCCTTCATCTCCTACCTCGCCGTGTCCCGTGTTCGACCCCCTCGGCCGGTGATTGCTCTCGGTGGTCGTGTTTCCTGGTGCTCTGGCGAAGAATCCCTGGTCTGCACCCCCTTGTCCCGCGTTCTTTTCCTTTGTTTTATTTGACAAAGGGGGGGGGGGTGGGGGTTTATTGTTTGCAACACTGGATTGCAAGTTTGGGATAATGTATTTTTCCAGTACATAAGTGTTTTTTGCCCACATTGAAAATTGTGTTTTTGTTCTTGTGTTCATTGTTTTTGTTGGTTTTTGGAAGAAAAGGGTTTTTGGGTACAGTACCTGATTTGGTTTCCGACAATTCTAATGTTTTTGCATTACTAATAATGACGGGCATGTTGTTTAAAAACTGGTTTCTTTTTAGCTAATCCTCAGTTTTTTTCAACTCTTTTATTAAACTCTCTTGTTTACATTGTGTCTTTGTCATTTTCGTAAGTTTGTTTTATGCATTGGTTTTTTTTGGTAGGTTGGGCTTAGGATGTCCTCCTCCTATTTGTTATGCAGCCTTGACGTTGGATTTGACAAGACTACTAACCAATTGGGAGGTTTGAGCCGTACCTCCCAAGCCTACCAAATAGGAAAAACCTACTATTTGGTAGTAGTCTTTGAAAGTCCCACGTACATAAGACCCTCCCTCACGCCGGACCCCTGCCCATCCGCGTTCTTCTGCTGACGTGAGATGTTATAACAAGAGAGGGTCGCTCATGCGCACGTTCGACAGGGATCTGCACATGACGGAACACAGGAGGGGCCTTAAAGCCGTAACTAAGGTAGAACCCTTTTTCTTCCTCTTCTATGCTTTTGTTTTCCACCTTCGGTGGTAAGTTTTGGTTAATGTACAACGTCTCCTAGAGCAAGAGTAGGAGTAGACTCGAAGACGTTTTCTTTTAAAACCGCGGTTGGAAATGGACGCCATAGCAGTCAAAATAGACAAGTCGTTCCTTGGCAATTAGGTTAATAGCCTTGTACGTTGGATTTTCCAAGACTTACTACCAAATAGTAGGTTTTCCTATTTGGTTAGTTGGGATGTCCGTTCAACCCTCCCAATAACTGTATATGAAAAATTCATAAGAATGTCTCGGACTATCCCTCCAATAGTTGTTACGCTTTTGCCCCCCTTTTATGATACAATTTTTGGGGCGTTCTGGAGGCCAAGTCTATGTAGGGCTATTCCTAGAGTTTATCTCCCACATCATATTTGGTTTTAATAAACTTTACAGACATTTTGCTACTACTTGACTAATTTAGTGCACACATAGTATTTTGTTTCCCTACCAATTTCAAATTTTAGAATTTAAATAACTGTTTTATTGTGTTTTTTCATTTAAGCTTTGATCACTTAGGGCTCGAAATAGATCTGTATAGGTGAAAATCCATGATACTGTATGATGAAAACTTTGTACGATAATATTGATGCAAATAATACGATAATTTTTACATATGGTGGTACGATATTTTAGCCAAATCCCCACCTGGCAATGGCTGCACCACACCAATATATCCTCCAAACACTTCACAAAATCCGTTCCTCTCCTTGCTAGCCCCTTATGCACTACTCGATATTCCGTGAATTACTATCCATTCCCATGAACCTATGCTGGAGCCTCAAAAACTTGCATCCGCCGTCCGACATTGTGTGCGCGCCGATGGTTATTAATCGTTAACAGTGCACAGTATTATCTACTCTGTCCAAATCCTTTAAGTATCTTAACACGACTCGAACAATTGGGCCTCTGCAAACCTCCTTTTCTTGAGCGAGAACACATTTTAAAAAAATCTTTCATACTATGGGCTTGTTTTTCAGTTTGCTCTACGGCTGGACAAAATTGAGTTTTTTAATGTCTTTCTTGAGATACGGGGACCAGAAAACTGAACGCCATATTCAAGATGAGATAGAGAGAGAGAGAGAGAGAGAGAGAAATAGAAAAGAGAAAGAGAAATAGAGAGAGAGAGAGAGAGAGAGAGTAGAGAGAAGGGGGGGGAGTTGGAGGAAAAACGGAACGGGAAGAGGAGGGAGGGAGAGAGAGATAGAGTGTTTGGATCTAAAAACACCATGCTTAGGAAGAGCATCTTTAATTGACATCGTTTTGTGGTCAGATAGCTTCATCAGGTCTGAAGCTATCTGCAAAACATTGTCAATAAAGTGGCTCATTCCTCAGATGGTGGTTTTTTTATCCATTCTGTCTAATTTTCAAGTAACCCACACTCAACATAGATAGAGAGAGTCCTGAAATGTGTCCTCATATATTGCATTTCTGTATGTGGTTTTTAATCTATACTCGGTTATGTTTTGGTGTATTTGTTTGTGATGATTTGGTTGTCAGAGTTTGTCTTTCAGTATACTATTCAGTATTCCAACGTATTTTAGAATACCCTACTTGATTTTGTCATTCCTATCCTTATAGTGAAACTATCTATCTATCTATCTACCTATCTATGCGCTCAGGCCCACTTCCCACTTTTCCTATTTTTAATTTTAATTTTCCTCCTGTTTTAATTTTATTTATTTAGTATTTATTTAATTTTTGGTATTTTCTTGTGGGTGGCCGGATCAAGACAGAGCCAGAACGAGAAAACATAACACACAAGACAAAACAACTAACAAACACGAGAGTAAAACACAAATCTTATATGGGATTATACATGGACTAATACATTTCTTTTAGCAAACATTTACAGGTGCCATGAGTTATTGTAAAGCATTACTACCGATATTTGTTCTGCTTCTCTAATTGTTCCTTTAAAACTCGATAATTACTAATACTTCTCCTTTGCGGGTTATGATTCTGAGCATCGCGTATTTATGGCTCATTCATATCTCAATAATACCACATAATTGGAAATAAGTTTTTAGTGAAGAACTATATAAATATTCACGCATACATATAATCTATAATATCCCGATTCACCAGTGAAATGGGAATACATAATTAAAATGTAAAACTTGCAAACTAAACCCACCAAAACTTGGACAAAGACAATATAAAGTCAAAATAACTAATCAAAATCGCTATTTGGAAACAACGCTTACTACATGAGGCAAGTAAATCTGTTTCCCACGCAAACTAATCGCACACATAACAACGCACTATCGTTACTTTCAAAGTAATAGTCCAGGTTGGAAAGTAAGGTATATCTATCTATATACCCTTGTCTAGTATTGCCAGATGTCATAGATATTGACTTACGATCATCTCTCTCTCTCCCTTTCTGAGTTGTCTGAAATATTGCCCTTCATGCGTAACTTATCCAGGGCATTGCTTTATGAAATACGAATACAAATTTATAAACTCGTCATAACTTTGTTAACACCTTTCTGTACCAGCGACGTCTGTTATATTTCCATTCTATCCATATTTAGATGATTTTATGCAGCTTAGGAAGATGTTGTTATTAAAAACATTAATTGAGATAGTTTCGAGAGCCTTATAATTAACAGATATCCTTCCTAAACTGAATAAAATCGAATAGTGGGTAGTCCAGACTATAATAAAAGGATATTGACGGTAAGGAAGGGGTTCAGAAACGTTTTGATAGATTTTTACAGCTAGGGTATCAATACAGGTATAATGAAATGAAAGTAAATGGGTCAAGTGATTTACAACCCACCTACTTCATAACCGTTAGATACTATGATCCGTGCAGTGGAAGAGATAGAGGAAAGGTGGGATGGCAAGTAGGTGATGTAGTGATGGGGGGGGTTTGGGGAGTGTGTGTCCGACGCTGCCAAATTACCATTTCCCCTGAGATGGTGAAAACAGGACTTGTGCGGGCAAACTGTACCTACATACAGTAGGGTCTCACATAACACGATAAATTGGTCGACAAACGAGGGCGTTCTATGCAATTTTCGTTTTATGTTAACAAACGGCATTTTGGTGGTCCCATATCGTCAATGTTCACTGTACGCCGAAATTTCCGTCACGGAGCGTACGATATTTCGTACGTTTGGTACGATATTTGCGGTGCTCTATATGAAAACTCCTCGGATTTGCCCCACTTTGGCGGAAGACACTCGTTTTATGTGATCACATTCGTTCTTATCGAAAATTAAATATTAATATTTTAGGTTGCTCGTTTTAATCGAGACTCGTTTTTAAATCTGAACACGCTTTATGGGCGGGACCCTACTGTACATACATACTAAATAATTACGTACTTTACTGCAGTTTTAGAGCTACAGGTCTCTAGAAAGTATAGCTTCACACACAACTGAATAAAATTATATATCTTGATCAGGTAGTTTGTATAGGTCAAAAGAAGTTTTAGGTACATCTACACACTTTGGTATTTGATACGGTAGGCTATACCAGTATTCAAGAGAACTCATCGCTACACACAAAACACACACACACACTCTTACCTGGCAATTTGTAGGCCTGTGGCTCAGGTGATCCAGGACGTGAGGCAGTGGGACTGTTGGCTGTGTAGCTGTGGGAGCGAATTTTATCATGTTTAGTGGTACCACGCGCGGTCAACATCTTAACCAGACCAATTGTTTACAGACGAAGGTTGCTGTAGACCCACGACGTGACCCCGGCATGGAGGGGTTCCGGGCAGGTGTACTGGGGGGCGGAGTGGCAGTACTACCACACACCATGGAAGGTGTTTTGAGGTGGTAGAACAATCACCTGGGACTCTCAGGTAACTGTCATAAGTCCACAAAAACATACTGGTTAATCTTTTTGATTACAA
>CM064495.1:25109841-25418704 GCA_032716605.1 Paralithodes platypus
AAACTTTTATGGCTAACCTTGAGCCAAATGATCATGAAACCCCTCCTAATTGTCCTAGTGGCCTGGTAGAGTTGCAGCGAGATGACAATGAGGTAAGGAGTTAGCTGCCAGTGCCGTGAGTGAAGAGGAGAGCGAGAAGGAGAAGGGTGACTGTTTTTATATGAAGAAAGGAGTTTTGTGGCATAGGTGGAGACCGCCACATAGACCTATTGATGACGGGACATGGGACGTACATCAGGTAGTAGTTCCTAAACCTTGTCGTAGAGATATACTAGAAATGGCCCTTAGCAGGGCACCTAGGTGTGAGGAAAACCTTAGATCACATTAGAGCCCACTTTCACTGGCCAGGAATGCATGCAGATGTAGTGGTGTTCTGTAGAGTGTGTCACACCTGCCAGATGACAGGAAAACCTAATCAAAAGGTGCCTGCACACCCTCTGGTGCCCTTACCAGTGTTCGAGAACCCTTTCACTCGGGTGGTAGTGGATATCGTTGGCCCATTGCCAAAGACATCCCAGGGACATATATATTTGTTAACTATAATGGACATGGCAACTCGATACCCAGAAGCTATACCGTTAAGAAATACTTCAGCCCAAACACTTATTAAGGAACTGCTCAAATTCTTCACCAGAATGGGTTTTCCCCATAAGGTGCAGAGTGATGAAGGTACTAATTTAACTTCCAATATATTTCAGCAGTCCCTGAAGGAATTGGGTATCGACCATGTGAAGTCCAGCTCCTACCACCCAGAGAGTCAAGGGGTCCTCGAACGATACCATCAAACTCTAAAATCTATGTTAAGAAAATATTGTGAGGAAACTGGAGGTGATTGGGACAAGGGGGTACCTTTTCTGTTGTTTGCCACCTGTGAGGTTCCAACTGAATCTCTGGGCTTCTCACCCAATGAACTAGTTTTCGGTCACCAGGTACGTGGCCCTTTGCAGTTATTGCAGGACAGCCTAGTTGGTCAGGAAGGGAATAAAAACCTCCTCAGGTATGTGTCAGAGTTCAAAACCCGGCTGAGATCCTCGTGCGAGTTTGCAGCACAGAATCTAAGAGTGGCTAAAGACACCATGAAAGTATGGTACGATAAAAGAGCCCGTGTGAGGGAGTTTCAGCCCAGTGATGAGGTCTTGGTTCTCATTCCCCTTTTCGGCCAACCTTTATCAGCAAAATTTAAAGGACCATATAAAGTAGTAAAAAGGGTGAGTGTTACTGACTACTTAGTGGCTACCCCAGACAGGAGGAAGCCTAAGCAAGTATTTCACATACATATGTTAAAACTCTATCATAGGTCCCCTGACTCCTCTCCTCCAGATTCTCCTGCTGTGGCAGTAATAAGGATCTGTGGACATCCTGGTGTGGGTGATGTTTGTAGTCCTTACCCACAGATCCTGCAGCAGACTGTCCCAGATCCTGAAGGTATTGATTTTGACTTGTCTTGTGGTCTATCCAACTTTAAAAATAATTCAGTAGCATGGGGGGGAATTATCAACTAAATTATGTCATCTTCCCTCAGAGAAAGCTAACAAACTAATCCATGTTTTATCACAGTCTCCCAGTGTGTTCCGTGATACTCCAGGCCTCACCTCATTGGCCGTGCATGACATAGATGTCGGGGATACAGCACCCATCAAATTATCTCCATACCGTGTCTCACCACAGTGCAGGAGTATTCTGCAAGTTGAATTAGATTTCATGTTGTCCAATGCCATAATTACTAGAGCCTTAAGCCAGTGGAGTAGTCCGGTCACACTTGTGCCTAAGCCAGATGGTAGTCATAGATTTTGTATGGACTACAGACAAGTCAATGCCGTAACAAAGAATGATACTTATCCACTACCAACGGATTGATGATTGTATTAACCAGATTGGCACAGCCAGTTACATAAGTAAAATTGACCTTATGAAAGGATATTGGCAAGTACCTCTTACACCCAGAGCAAGGGAGATTTCATGTTTTGTGGTAAACAATCAAGCTTTCTGCTGTGAAGTAATGCCTTATGGCCTGAAAAACGCTCCAGCTACCTTTCAGCGCCTAATGAATCAGGTGACTGAAGGGGTACCTGGGTGTGTGGTGTACATTGACGATATCCTTCTTTTTTCCCATACATGGGAAGAACATCTCAAACAAATCAGACTGCTTTTTGCTAACCTTGCTGAAGCAAATCTTGTAGTGAACTTAAAAAAGTGCACTTTCATTATGAGTACTGTCCAATATCTTTGATATGTAGTAGGACAGGGTCAGGTTGCACCTCCTCATGCTAAAGTAGAGTCAATTTCAAATTTCCCAACACCTACCAATAAGAAAGAAATCCAAAGATACTTAGGGATGATTGGATACTACAGGAGGTTTATTTTAAATTTCTCAAGGTTAACAGCACCTTTAACAGATCTTCTCCGAAAGGATGTGAAGTTTGAGTGGTCCTCCGATTGTGAGGAGGCTTTCAGTGCTACTAAATACATTCTATCTAACTATCCTGTTCTCCGTGCCCCTGATTTCACCAGATCTTTCTCCCTAGCTGTTGATGCAAGTAATACTGGGGTCGGAGCCGTGTTACTCCAGGAGGATGACTGTAATGTATTGCATCCTGTTTGCTATTTTAGTAAAAAGTTAAATTCTGCTCAACGTAATTACTCTGTAATAGAAAAGGAGCTGTTACCCTTGATTTTGTCCCTCCAATACTAGAGTGTTTATGTTCAATCTGCCCCTGGTTCCATTACTGTATATACTGACCATCACCCATTAAAGTTTTTGCACAAGTTCCAAAACAAGAATCAAAGACTGACACGGTGGAGCTTGTTGCTGCAGGAGTACGCATTAGATGTCAAACATATTAAGGGGGTCCATAATGTGTTGGCAGATTGTCAGTCAAGAGTCTGAAAATTTGTCATATACTTTCCGCCTCTTGAACTCTTTTCTAGCGGGGGAGGTGTAACATCCGTACCTACCGGATGTCATGTGACCAGACCAACCTGTTGAACGTGACTTTACAACTACATGCATCAACCCTGCTTACGTGACGAGCGAGAGAAAGAGAGAGAGAGGGGGAGAGTGGCCCGGCTACTTCCTGCATTCTTGGCATTCCTCGCTTTCCCGCCAAAACTTGCGTGAGAGGGGCGGGGCACCTGTGACGTGGTGAGCTTCTAAAACCTGGTTGGACCAACACACCTGCTTCTCACCTGTAATTGGTCGACGTGTTTCCTGACTTCTGACTGGTTCCAGCACCTGTTTCCTGACTTCTGATTGGATTAGCTTGGTCCGGGAAATCATATATAAGCCAGAGATTTGATAGTTCAAACTAGTACTTTCTTAGCTGGGGAAACGAGCAGTGTATTGGGGAGACGAGACAGACTTCACAGGCTTGTATAATAGGGGTTATTATGTGTTAAGTAGCGTCCGGGAGCGACCTCTTACTCGTTAGTTAGGGATTATTTGTGACTATTAATTAACCAGAGGTATGTCGAAAACATACACTCATTTGATTTAAGATTTTGTGATTGGAGAATCATATATGTTTAATTGGAGAGATATATATTTTGAATTACTGTTTAATTTTGGTGATTAGAATTAAGGTTTGATTCAGAGATGATTAATTGTGATTGAATATTGACTACTTTACCTGTTAATACTTAACTGACTTGATGTAAAGCCATTGTCATTCATACTTAAGCATTGTAGAAGTTTAATACTTACCTGACTTTATATAAAGTTATTTTTTATTCATAATAGGCATTGTAAAAGTCCTATCAATTATATTGTCTACTTAAGCCTACTAAACTTTAATTTGTACTTTAGTGAAATCAGAACGTATACAAAACGATCCTGAAATCTATCATAACTTTCATTGCTTATTATTTTCATTAATTGTAAAATACATTATTTACGTTTATAAATACAATTCCATTTTATATGTGACTTTCTAATATTTCCTTACCATTTTTATTTAGTCAAATGTCTTTCAGTAATAAGAATAAATAAGATAAAATACTAAAGGAGAATAATAATAATAAACTAAGAATAAAGAGATAATATAAAGAGTAAAACAATCTTTAAAGGGTTAACAAACTTAAATTATTTATATATAAAAGATCTTAATACTTTGCTAATAATCAAGATTAATTGAGATATTCTAGTGTCTTAAAACCTTGCTTACATACCGAACTTTCGTATTCGTAATTAATAGCCTCTTTCATATTAAAACATTCAATGTAACTTTAAATAGTTTCCTGTTTAAATATAAATTAAGTGTATCAGAGTATAAAGGATAACTGTCCCAACAACTGAAGGAAAGCAAGTAACAAAGAACTGACTTTAATATGTTGCATTCTTTTGGCCTTCAGCTGTTTGCTACACTTTCATATTAACTGTTCTGTCTTTATTTATTTAGTTAACCACTTCTAAATCAAGATACGTAACAGATTAACTGGCGACCTTGCCAGGATACATTTTGTATAAGTTTCACTAAGTTTATATCATATCATAATCATGCCTGAAATTATTAATAAGGAAGATGTTAAGAATTTCTTAGAATTGTCACCCGTTGCCGATGACATCGATCTCTTGTCCAAGGCAGAGTTAATAGTACTAGCCTCGTATCTTGAGCTAATGGTCTCTGACATGTCAAAACCTGAAATAGCACAAATCATAAAGTCAGAATTATTTGGGATTCACGAGGGCGGTGAGCATAACGGAGACGAGGGCGGAGAGCATAATGGAGCCGAGGGCGGTGAGCCAAATGGAGCGGTTGGTGGAGGACTCGGTCATGAGATACAGGTGCGGTTTGGTGAGCATTTGCAGAGGGATTTAGCCCTGAGCAATATTTGGAATTAGCTAGATTAAACGCTGCCCAGGCAGACTCTCAGCGGCAGGCACAGCAAGCTCTGGAACAAACTCAGCTGCAAGCAAAACAAACTCTGCTAGAACAGGCACAAATAAATTGGCAGACCCAACAGCTAGACCATCAGTACCGCATGGCTCAATTAAATGCTCAAAATAATCCGAATGCTCCTGTACTTGCTCCCGCTCCGGGATTAACCATGACTAGTGTAATTCCCCCGTTCACCGAGGACAATGTTCAGGACTTTTTGGTGTTGTTCGAGGAGGTTGCTACAGGTATGGGGTGGACAAGAGATCGGTGGCCATTTATGTTGCAAACGGTGTTGACAGGACAAGGTCGGGAAACTTGCATATCAGTAGAGTCTGAGGTTCGGCAAGACTATGACCGTCTCAAAGCAGCCATTCTTAAAACCTACAAACTGCTGCCTGAAGCATATAGACAGACTTTCAGAAAGACGCATACAAAATATGAGGAAACTCATACCGTGTTTGCCAGGACCATGAACAAAGCTTTAAATAACTGGCTAACAAGTAAGAATATCACTGAGTTTAAGGCTCTGAAAGAGTTAATCTTGCTTGAGAACTTCCTATGGAAGGTAGATTCATCAGTAGCCTATCATTTGAGAGGGAAAAAGGTAGAAACTCTTGCCGAAGCTGCAGACATGGCTGATACGTTGGGATTGGGATATTTTGTCCTCTCTGTTACAGTTTATGTGGTCTATTATTGTGGCAGTGTTCTCAGAGATACGTGTGGGGGTTGTGATGAGTTGTTTGTGATTGTGCATTGTCAGTATATGCCTATATTCTCGTACAAGCCTATTATTTCGTTGTTTGTAACACAGGTTAAAATCCCCTAGTATGATGGATTCATTCCGAGGGTCTAGCGATGACAAAGTTCGTTCAAATTTGGTCAAGAATTGTGTGTCGTCTGGTGGCCTATAGCATACCCCAATTGTGATGGGTCTTGTCCTCGGCAGGTGTAGATCGATCCACAGAGCTTCGTGATTTTCTACATGGAGGTCGGTCTTAGTTGTGTGTGTGAGGTTGTTTTTTACATACAGACATACTCCTCCCCCATGCCTATTGCGATCATTCCTAACCATATTGAAACCTTGAATGTTTATTTCACCATCGTTTATACTTGAATCCAGCCAGGTTTCTGTGATTGCAATTATTGAAGCTTTGACCGTATTAGCTAACAAGTTTATTTCTGACAATTTATGGTACATTGATCTGGCGTTAATGTGGATAAGATGGAGTCCTGTTTGCGGATGATACAGTTCTGATGAGTGATAATGAATGGGAGTTGCAGGGTCTGGTAAATGAGTTTGGAACAGTGTGCGAAAAACGGAATTTGAAGGTAAATACGGGGAAGAGCAAGGTTATGGTCTTCGAAAGGGGTGAAGTCACAGAGTGTGAGGTGAAGCTGAACGGTCAGGCTATGGAGATCGTCAACTCTTTTAAGTATCTGGGCAGTGTGTTGAGTAAAGATGGGACTATGGATGAAGAGGTGCGGGAGAGGGTACAACAGGGGAAGAGGGTTGTAGGAACGCGTACAACAAGTAGGGTGGTCAGTATGAAGTGAAGAAGTCCTTGCATGAAGTGTGTAATCCCGACACTGACTTACGGAAGCGAAGCATGGACGTTGGTTGAGAGACTCAGACCAAGAGTGAGAGCAGTGGAAATGAATTACTTAGGAGTGCGTGCGGAGTTACATGGAGGATGACAGACTAATGAGGAAGTAAGAAGGAGGTGTGGTGGGAGGTAGATGTGCTGGAAAGTGTGAAAAGGAACACTTGAGATGGTTCGGCCATGGAACGTATGGAAAGCGAGAGAATGACTAAGAGGTACGAGAGGTGGAGGACAGAGGTAGACCGAATATGAGGTGGAAGGATGGAGTGAGAACTACATGAACGCGGTGCTGGTTGGGGGAGGGCGTCGTGACTGGGGACAGAGGGATGGGCGGTTCGTTCGTGGCCACCCCTTCGGGGATCACGGCGTCAGGCAATAGATAGATAGATAGATGGAGTCCTTTGTTGGTGAACACTCTGTATTCATCTTTGATTTTGAATGTGTCCTGGCTGGATTCTAAGTTGTAAATACTAATTGGTTCATTTACATTAATATTCGGTAATGAATGCAAGGCACATATGTTGCATAGGAATTCCCGTTCTTCACTGTTGGTCTTCTTAGAGATGCACTTCATGTGAGCTACAGTTTTACACTTAATACAGTTTAGGATCCTTTGTTTTCTTGTTATGAGTGATTCACATATTTCACAAATGATTTTAGGACCTTTAATAGCTACTTCCCTACATTTATCGCATTCCACTTCTGTTCTGCTAGTAACGTGAGTACATCGATCGTGTACTGTTTCATTACATCTACTACATTGTGACGTTGTACTCCTTTTGTTGAATCCAATATCGCACACTATACATATTTTCCTGTTACTGTTCATCGTACGTCTGGCGGTGTGGTGATCAGCTGTGCGCCGTGAGCGGCTGATGGTGTGTGAGTGCGTGAGATGGGGACAGGTTGTGGCTCCCCCTTGCCCCCCTCCCACCCCTACCTGTATTTGTTGTTTGATGTCCTTGTTCTTGGCCGTTGTTGCTCCGTTGTTGGAACGACTCGGACATTGTTGGTGTCTTATGAAAGAACTGCTTCAGGAACTGGATGAACTCAGACCAGGTCTTTAACTTTCCCTGAGCTGTCTCTACTTGTACCAGAACAGCCAGGTCGGAATCCAACTTGAACTTGGCCAGGTTCAACCTTGCCTCGTCACGGGACATACAGGCTTCGATCCGCATCTGAAAGACTTCAATCTTAGTGGAAGCCATATAGGATCGTAACTCATTCATGTGAAGCATGGGTACATCTCGGGAACTAATCCCTTCACTACGTCGGGGGTAGAGCTGACGGAGGGGAGCTGGGGGGTGTGAAGAAGAATGGGAGGGTGAAACTGGGGGATTACGAATCAAGGGTACTGGAGGGGGGGAAGGAGCGGGAGGTATTGGGGTTGAAGATTTTAGAGGGTCCGCAAAGGCAAGAGGCGGAGGCGGGGAAAGGCTCTCAATGCTGGGGGTTGGTTGTGGAGTACCAGTTGGGCTCTGGAACATCTCTCGGTCTCTCACGTCTCGCATTTGGTCTGCCAATGCTGACATTCCACCGACTAATTGTTCTAGTACGGCTTTTATCTGGTCCATTTCACTCTGACCTTCCTCCCACTGGTCGACCGTGACAAACCAGGAACTGTCCGTATCCTCAAATGACACTTCACTTCCTTGTTCCTCATTCCTCCTGACTAACGCGTCTTGCACCTCGTGCCTTGGCTCTAGATTAGGAATCTCCATCTCGGACAGGAAAGAAGGACAATTGATAGACAACTAATAACCGGAAAGCACTAACCACCGCTATCTCAACTTTGCGGTTCCTTCACAGTCACTGTGACTCTTGCTGGTATCTGCTGCACTTAAAGATTCCCTGAAATATTACACTAACCATATTGAAATGTGGTAGCATGGCCAATACTGTTTGTGGTAACTATTTCATGGGTTGGTAGCGTGAAAAGGACAACTGCAACGCACTAATTCTAAACACCCGAGCGAAAGTGTAAGAACCAGTACTGTACAGTCTCCTCTACGGGGGGTACGGGATTAATTCAGGAGCCCTGAACAGAACAGGAGCATGTCAAACCATGGACTCCTAAAGAAATCCCACCGCTGCCACCACTGTAACGGGGGGGGTGGGGGGTATCTCAGTTTTCACTATCCCTTCTACTGCGAACAAGAGAGAGAGAGGGAGAGCAAAAAAGAAGAATTAAGCTGCGAAGGTGGAAAATAGAAATTAAAGGTTAGAAAGGAAGAGATTGATGACAAACCCGTTACTGCGTTCTAATTAATGAGAGGACAATCCTGTTTGGTTGACCCACATCCAACATCCTTCGAGGAAGGGGAAAAGCGGCAACTCTGGCACGATGATAAGCCCAAAGAACCACAAAAACCCCACTGAAGCCTAGCATATTCTTTACTTTCTAGATATCACCTAAGGATGTTTTGGGGAACGATAATTCATTCAAATTATTTGATCGCCCACCTTCAGGTGAACTGGCCGTCCCCGTGGTTTTCTTATTCTTCATGTAATCGTGACTCGTGCTCATTATTCAGGTACATTAATTGGGACAGTAGGATAAATCGGAGGCTAGCAAAGACCAAGCAAGAACTTCACCTTCAAGGTCGGTTGACAAGACTTTAACTCTCGGTTAGGCTACTGGTACTACTCTTAGACCAATTTAATACTGACGGTTCCGATTTACCATCCTGACAACACATTTAGATCCAAATAGGTATGGGATGATAGATACAAACATGTTGCAGTAATCTTAAGCTTGATATTAATATGAGGAACATTTACCGTTTACAAAACTCTTGTCCTTGGTACAGTATCTACTTATATCTACACACTTAACCTGGGACATATCCATTACTGTACTGGGACAGTCCCTTAACCTAGGAGTAGGACTCGAATCTTGCTGTCTGTATCCGCCCCATTCCTCTCATTATTATAATCCCAATCCCGCGTAATAATAATAATAATAATAATACTTTATTTCAGACTCACACAGTACAGAGGGGACCATACTGGGGTCCATATATACCTTACAGTAACATAAATATATATAAGGTACTGTACATAGGCTACATAAAATAAAAATAAATTAAATAATACCCAGCTTGCTATCATGTAGTTCACAGCACTGCCTCAACCAAAAACAGTGGTCATCAAACTACTGTACTGTGTTACCAAAACCACTGTCCTAATTGTGTACAGTACCATGCCTCACATCATTTAGCTTCCGGTACAGTATGTTGCTATAGTACAGTATAGGAATATCGTTACTGTACTGCACTATGAGGTTCAGTACCGGTATGCTAATTCTGTAGAGTAGCAGACCTGAAATCATTACTTAAGGTTAAATATAGAGCAACTTCCTCCAGTGTGCCTGGATCCTAGAGGTGTACACTATGCTTGGAGTTTGTAGCATTTTAATGATACTGTTCTCAGAAGTGTTAAGGCGCTGAATGAATTTATATGTTAGCTTTCTAATGAGTGATTGGTAACAGTGTAAGTTCATATAGGCACATAGCGTACTTGTACTCTCATATTTTGAGAGCCCCAGAAAAAAATTCATTATATTGTGATATAAGATACTTAGTCTATTCACTGTCATTTTCTTATAGTTCCACCATAGTTGTGCTGTATACATTGGTGAGCAGTAGGAGTTGAACAATGTTATTTTTGTATCCCATGTGCACATATGAAATTTTCTTAATATTGAATTTCCCTGCATGTAAAGTTGCCTTCGCTGACGACCCATATCCTCAATATCTGAGCGATCACTTGAAATATAGTGTCCTAGATACTTTACTTTACTTACTTCTTCTATAATTTCTTCATACAAATGGAATTTAGGTAGCTTTGATTTCAATAGAAGGTTAGATTTAAATATTATGATATTGCTCTTTATAGGATTAAATTTGACTGAATGTTCGATTCCAAATTTTTCACATACTCTTAATAATCTATCCAGTCCTGCTCCAGAGGGCGCGATTAAGGCTAGGTCATCAGCATACATGAGATGATTTACAATGGTGCTGCCAATGCAGCACCCAGTGCGAGTCTTGTTCAGCTCCAGACTAAGATCATCCATGTAGACGTTGAATAGATACGGAGACAATATCCCCCCCTGCCTAACACCATTGGTTACGGCGAAAGAGCCTGACAGGATGTTGCCCCATCTTACACACATTTTTTGATTAGCATACCAGAAAATAAGTATCCTAACAATATAGCTAGGCACTCCCCTGTTAACTAATTTTTCAAATAAGGTTTTGTGACACACCCTATCAAAAGCCTTACTTGCATCAAGAAAACAAGAGAAAATTGAGCTATTTATTAGTGGCCCCTCCATCATTGACGAACATGCCTATTACATAAGGCACCCTCTTCAAACACTCATCCGCCGTAGTTTTGAATCTACCGCGCAGAGCATCTAAAATATGAGGAGCCTTCATCATGAGTGCATGCGACCTCACTCATGGCTTCAGTCATTATGAATTGGGTTCTCACTACGAAAAAAACTTCGTAAAATATAAAAACAAAAACAAAATAAGAATAACTATTCAATAAGCTTTCCATAATATCGTGGATGTACTTGTGTGGATCTTTGACCAGATGCTGACTCAGGCGTCATTCTTCCTTCTCTGCTCTGCGCTCAGCCTGCCCGGACGTGTCTCCCCACGCTCCGCTGGTTCCGCATTTGTTGCGTCCCTAGTGAGTTTTTTCTCATTTGTTTACTCCGGGATGTATCGAGTAAGGTTAGGATATGCGTAGCAGGAGTGTCCTGGGCTGGTTGCCCGCAGTGCAGTGTATTTTGGGTCGTGTGTTTGGGACATCTATTTCGGATGTACCCTCGTGGTCCTGTTGTGGACTTGTGAACGTTTTCACTGTTAGCTAGCTTTGTGATGCAGGCGGCTTTCATTACGCGTTATTATTGCTTCCTTTTATCTTTCTGATGAGGTAGCTTATTTTTGCTGACATTCCCAGCGTATTTTTCTTCACTTAGTGAAGTTTTTTCTGGGTCCCGAGTCAGTTCTTCCATTTGCCGGAAGTGTTTGCTACAGTGGTGTGTTGACGGTGGTTCCTGTTGTGATATAATTCAGTGCTTTTTGTTTATATTACGACATGCTTACTTTTATGTCCGTCTGCCTAGGCCTAGCCAGCCTCTCGTAGCTTTGCCACATGTACAAGATTTATGTTATAAATATGTACTACTGTGTCATGTGTGTCCTGGTTTAGTTGTGTATTGGCTAATTCCACGGACTATTTATGTGTCCTGGTTTAGTTGTGTATTGGCTAATTCCTCGGACTATGTTGGGCCCGGCGTTAGTTGTGTTTAGGCTACGCCTCGGTCCTGTTTTGCGTTCAGATGGTATCTGGACGGGGTGGGTTATTTCCGGCGGGTTTTTCTCGGTTACACCATGAAAAACCCGGCTGGTTGCGGAGTTTTAGCCACGCGTGGTTTAAAAACAGGCTTGTTTCCCCGGCGAGTGGGTGTCTGTGGCTCCCCAGGACTGCATCTCTGTGGTGCCTGTTTCAGGCCCCTTATGAATCCCGGCGGGATGGCTGTACCCATCTAACAGTGTTCATACGGACACGTGTTTGTAGTTTTTTCGGTTTTGCAAAGCCAATAAAGAACCTAAGCTGTTGTTGTTTTTCCTCCCCGGCGATCTTTTACAAAGAAGTGGGGATAGGATTGGTTGGGGTTAACTTTAAATCACCCGGCGGGTGCAACCTGGAAGGGTGGGATGAACGAATTTACAATAGAAATTCAGTTTAGTTGACCAGACTTTGAGGGATGCATTGTGTATCACCTTCAACATACGGCGAATTAAGGCACAATTGGGGTTAACGTTTTTAAACTATTATTCACATCCGGCGGGTGCTCCCTGGAAGGGTGGGAATAACGAATTTTCAATTCAGTTAGTTAACCAGACAATTGAGGGATACGTTTTGTATCGCCGCCTTCAGCTTAAGGCGTAATTGGGGTTAACAGTTTTTAAACTAATATTCACGCCCGGCGGGTGCTCCCTGGAAGGGTGGGAATAACGAATTTACAATTCAGCTAGTTAACCAGACAATTGAGGGATACGTTTTGTATCGCCGCCTTCAGCATACGGCGATCTAAAAAGATACTTCGGGAGAAGTTAGGTCTCGTATATGTGTCAGGCTTCCCAGTTTTTGATCTACGAGATGATTCGGGGGCCGGCGTCTTTTTTAGTTTTTTTTTCCAAAAATTGAATCTGGAAACAAACACCACCGGAAAGACTAAAATCAATTATAAACGCCATGCGGGTCTTTATATTATGTCAGAGGGTATTCATAAATCTTTTTGGACAAGTTAAGATAATTTGAAATCTTTTACTTAGGAACCCCACCGCGTAGCGAGCCGTAGTCGTTGTGGATTGCGTCTCGTTACCCGGCGGGTTATTTAACACTTGTGTGCGGACATGTTGGATTAACCTTATGAGCATTCATTCCTGGAAATTTTATTTTTTTCCAGAGCCGGGTCCCGGCGGGTCTATACAGAACCTGGAGTAAGTTTCCCACCAGTCTCTGTCATGGCTACCTTTGCCCCGGTTTTTGCTTTATGCATTACGCCCTCCTGTTCAGGTATCCCTATTTTTGCGCACACCCTTTGTATAAAATGTGTTAAATGTCTCGACCGCTCAAGGGGTCTGTGGGTGATGCGAAACTGTACCTTTTGCTCTCAACTCAGTTTAAAAGTCTTACAAGACAATGACAAGACCGCATCGGTCGCCTTACGGGAGGTCAGGCAGCAGATGATCGCTTATACTACTATTGTGGCTCATAAGTCACTTCAATGCGATAACATTTAGTTATGGGATAAGTTACTAGTTGAGCACCCTCCCCATAAACGTCCCTCTAGAGTAACTGTTCGTAAACCAACAGAGACTGGACAGGGTTCTATACTTGCTCCAGCCCCAGGCACAGCTAAGCGACAGCGAGAACCGACGCCCCCGGTGGCAGCCTCCTCGTCACGGGCGAGATCTAAGTCCAGGTCCCCGCTTAGGCAGCAGCCGCCGAGTCTCTCTTCTTCACCAACGAGCAAGAAGAGTAAGACAGAGGGGTCAACAAGTGAATATAGCGAGAAATCCTCTAAACCCAAGAGCAGTTCGCGGTCGCACCGTAGCCACAAATCTTCCCGGAAGGACTCACATGATCGAAAGGCCTCCCGGCGTTCACCGGAGTCTAGTGCCTCTCGTCATACCTCTACCCCCGACAGAGCTAGTGTGCAATCTCATAGGGAGAATTTAGTACCAGTACCAAAAGATAGTTTACCTCTTAGTATTTTAACTCTAGATTTGGAAAGTTCAGTGGACAGTGATCGTCCACTGGCAGAGTCAAGTGGGAACTCCATAATTGAGGGTATGTCAGACTCCAAAGGGAGTGCAGGCCAAGGCATGGGTGTTTGGCGGTTTTCTCAACCTATGGCTAGAACTACACAAACAGTGGCTGATGTCCACCGGGACGCGGCGATCCCATCATCTATTCCTGACTTGTCTTTACAACAAGATGAGACTCCGGCTTCGGCGGAATCCTCTCGTGGTGAGCCGGATGACAAAGACGATGTATCTATCATCTCATACATGGAAGTGCAGGAGTCAGGGTCAGTTTTAGACGCCGCACAGGGATCGTAATGATTCACCTTTGAGTTCATCATCGAATAAATTTGTCACAGCAGAGGAAATAGATGGGCTGCTAGTTAATGCTCTCACTAAATTTTTTGCCCAACAGCCGGAGACTCCTACAGTGGACCCGGGAGCTCCTATGACAGGTTCTAACGTCCGGCCTCTGATGACTTCTATTGCTTTGACTCAGATCCCTCACCCTCCCTCTATATCACCATCGGTGGTCACTAGGCCTGCTACGGCGGCACTGACTACTTCGAATGTAAGGGTTATAACGGATGTCAATCCACCCCCTTTAGATAAAGCACCTATGAGAAAGGTAGCTCTGCCCTTACTGTACGGCCCAGATGAGTCATGGGTTCACTTGATCCCCACTAATCCAGAGGTCGCTCAACCTACCTTGTCAGGGGAACTTCCGGTGCCACGTGAGTGGGTAATACAAGGCAATAAATCTAAAAAATTAAGGGCCTTGGATACTTTGGGGAATGTACTAGATGTTAATGTTAAGGCCATTCCTAATTATTATCACCAGGACTATTTTGTTTATACTGCTAAACCTGCCCTGCCCCCTGCCTCAGCTTCGAAACTGTTTTCTGACTGGTCCAAGCACGATGGTTTTAATGACATAAAGACACTGTCAACCCTCACACCAGAACTTGATTTGCAAACTGTCACAGACTCAGCCGCTAATCCAGTGTTGAAGGTGCGGCAGTTGGGTCCGGGACCTTGGGTGGATTGGGAGACGGAGGCTCAGAACTTTGCGACTACCTTCACCTCAAAAACTTCCCACCAGATCCCTCAGGATAGTCATTCTTGGTTTTCAATGCCAGTGTGTTCGGCCGGCGGAGTCCCTTCGGCTTTGTTTGATTTCTTAGCTGCCCCCAAAATCAATTTATGTGAACTCAAGGATCCTTTCACTACCCCTACCCCTACTCACCTAGACCGAGAATTTAGGCTACGGGGGAAAGCATTTAGACTGTTCTCACAGTACATTGTGACGCAACAAGTGGCTAAATCGATGCTCCGGTCCACTCAGGCAATCGCAGACGCGGATGCTAGAAGATCGGTTGAACTGTCTCGGCGACTGCTCCTTCAGTCGTCAATTCAGTCATTGGGTGACATACGCACAGCCTTGCTTGAGGCGGTGCGAGCACGACAAGATCTCAGGATGTCCTTAGTACGGAGGCTTCCTGATCGTATTGCGAATCAGGTGGTCATGTCACCAGTGCTCACTCCCTCTTTAATGTCCCCTGAGGTGTGGAGAACCGTTTTTAATATGGTTCAGGCCTTTAAACATAGTCCCGCCCCTTCTAGGAAACCTGCCTTTAACTTCCCCAAACCCAAGCCAGTCGCAAAAGCACAGCCGGGGAGATCTAAGCCCTTTCATCTACCTAAGTCCTCCTCCACTCAAGGTCAGTACAGGTACAAACAGGGTAAGTTTACTGGTCAGAAAGGACGAGGCTATAATAAACCAGGTCAGGGCACATCTTCTGCCAACGCCAGCCAGCCGGCGAATCGTCCACCACCACCACCTCCACCACCATCAAAAAACTAATGTCTCTCTCATTCCCGGGGCCGGTCTTAAGGCGGGTGGATCCGAGGGTAGTACAGCCGGCGAACCCTTGTCTGCTAACTGGGTCGTTCCGAACGTGTCACCAAGCATGGCCATTAAACACTTGGGCAAGGATGGTGGCACGCAAAGGCATCACTTGGCAGTGGCTCCGGCGACCTCGTTTACGTCAGTCGACAACGGCGAATCTAGTTTCTTTAGACGTGGAGTCACTGGTCACGGAAATGATGGCCAAGAATGTCATCATCCCGGTCCCTCAAAATTACCCAGTCTTCACATCCAAGCTATTTTTGGTTCCCAAAAGGGACAGTGTTCAGATGAGACCCGTCGTAGACCTGTCGTATCTGAACCTTTACATTCACAACGAGTCATTCAGGATGTTAACAGTGCACCAAATCAGGCTAACACTTCCGCCGGGAGGTTGGATGTGTTCCTTAGACCTGACAGACGCTTATTGGCACGTCTCGGTAAACAAAAGATTTCAAAGATTTCTGGCCTTACGGATCAGGGATCAAACTTATGTTTTTCAGAGGATGCCATTCGGTTTGAACCTGGCACCTCGCTTATTCACGAAATTAGTCCGGCAAGCACTGATGCCATTGTTACAACAAGGGATCAGGATTTTATGGTACCTAGACGACTAGTGGCACAGACAGAGCAAGTATGCATAAATCATGTCAACATAACATTAAAACATGTCAAAACTCTAGGGTTCAAGGTAAATCTGGTAAAGTCAAACCTTGTTCCCTCACGAGTAGTTCAGTGGATAGGGCTGGTTTGGGACACAGCTGCTCTCACTCTGAGTCAGAGTGTGGACAATCGAAACAGATTTCGCAGGAAACTGTTCAGGTTCCTTCACAGTCTGACTACGACACGCAGAATCTGGGAGTCTCTGGTCGGCTCTCTCAACTGGATTCAACTAACGGTAATGCTGGGCCGGTTGAAAGTAAAGCGTTTAATATTGGAGGGCAACAGATATTTTCCGCTATTGCCGGCGAAAAAATTATGGCCCATACCAAAATTAATCCACAACTTACTAGCGGTCTGGGCGAAGAGGGAAATGTTGCACTCGGTAATGTCATGGACCTCTCCTCCGCCGACGGTATGGGTAGACACGGATGCGTCAGGAACGATAGGTTGGGGTTTTCAGTCAAACCAAGGGCACCAGGGTCAAGGGCTTTGGTCCCATTTAGAAATCTCCCACATCAATGTCAAGGAATTACTAGTCCCCTTATATTTCCTTCAGGCTCACGGCTCTACTTTACGGGGCAAGTCGGTGGCCTTCAGAATGGACAACCTGAATGCGGTTCACTGTATTCAGAAACAAGGGTCAACGAGATCTCGGAAGTTGCTATACGTGTCAGAAGAGATTTTTACTCTAGCCAACAGGCTGGACATTCATCTTCATGCATCTTATCACCCAGGCGTAGCAAACGTCTGGGCAGACGCTCTGTCTCGGAGACAGAGCACAACAGTAGAATGGGCGCTCAAGCAACCCATTTTCAACCAAATGATTGCAGAGCTTTACCATCCACAAGTGGATTTGTTCGCATCCAAGGAGACTCACAAACTCCCACTATACCTCACCCGCCGGACGATAACGCCGGCAGGGGGCCCAGACGCCCTGGTGACAGACTGGAACAGGTGGAGTTCCATCTATCTGTTTCCGCCACCAGACGCGTCTCTAATGTGCCATGTAGTAAACAAACTACGAGATTATCGGGGCTTAGTCTCGATAATCGCGCCCCTGTGGCCGGCGCAGTTGTGGTACCAGTAATTGAAAACGTGGTGCCCGGACCTGGTGTCGCTCCCGGTCGGGTTTTTCCACTTAGACACGATTGGCAACCTAGCGACCTCGCTGACTTTTGCATTATGGACATTCAGGAGGCCAAGTGGCTAGCACCGTATGGTAGAGAGGTGACCAATAAATTATTGAATCAATATACTCAGTCTACAAAACGACAGTACCAATCGCATTGGCAAGCCTTTACTTCTTGGATCCTTAGAACAGAACAAACGGTGCCCTCGGTGGCGTTAGTTTTTAATTATTTAAATTATCTGTTTGAGCAGAAACGTTTATCTGTGGTAACATTAAAAAATCACTTAACAGCGATTAGAATACCATTTTGGGACCTTACCGGTCTCTCAATACCAGTTGCGGAGGAAACAGGTTTTATGAGGGCATGTTTTAACCCTTATTTAGCGGGTGGTAAGGTATTTTACACTGTACTGCTCAGCGGGCATAATCCCGAAATATTCGCTCAATTTCACTCGCCCTAGTGCCGTTACTATGGCTCCAATGCGAACGAAACGATCATTTTTGGAAAGAGCAACTCTTTGTCTCCCCATATAAGTCTATGAATGGATGTTATGAATGAGTCTGGAGGGTGGGAAGAGGTGAGGAAGAGGAGGTACTTTTTGGTCTATTTCCCGGGCGCGTTCGGTTGCGTTCGCTTTGGCCTGACTTCGGCCTCTCGCGCGTCTACTATTCCTTCGGTAATCGGTCTTATTTTTCTCTTATTTCTCCTTATTTCTGTATTCTCTCTCTCTCTCTCTCTCTCTCTCTCTCTCTCTCTCTTTCTTTCTTTCTCTCTCCCTTTCTCTCTTCCTCATCCGTATTATGTATTTCTCATTATTATTTTCTCTAACTAATCCCTCTATTTCATTTATTTGCTTGTACTATTTCTGTATTATTATATCTTTTTCACTCTGTCTTCAGTTCAGTTTCTGTATTCTCTCTATACGGTGGGAATGGTATTTCGTATGAGGGATGTGCAGCACAAATATTCAATCTTTCGTTGTTTGGTTGTTTGTATTACCGTAAGAAATTTACTGAACGCCTGCAAATAATACGCTATAAAATGCTTGCAATCAAACTCTCAAGCAATTTCAAGGTCACATGCAATTATAAATGTAGGCAATAGGTAAACCCAGAGAGGAAGAGACAAGAGAGAGAGAGAGTGTCGTGATAATATAACAATGTTACATAATTATGTATCATATATATATGAAAAAATAATATATACGGTAGGCCTACATCTGTTCCGCACAATCATATAATTCCAAGCACAAATATTAAATCTTTCATTGTTTGTATTACCATAAGAAATTTACTGAACGCCTGCAAATAATACGCTATAAAATGCTTGCAATCTCTCTATTTTCTCTAATCTCTCCCACTCCTCCTGTCTCTCTCTCTCTCTCTCTCTCTCTCTCTGGCTCTGTCGCTTTCCCTCTTCCTCATCCGTATTATGTATTTATCATTATTATTTTCTCTAACTAATCCCTCTATTTCATTTATTTGCTTGTAATATTTCTGTATTATTATATCTTTTTCACTCTTTCTTCAGTTCAGTTTCTGCATTCTCTCTCTCTCTCTCTCTCTGTTTCGCTTGCTTTGCAGGAATTTAGTTTTTGTTTTATATATAATATATAATAATTTACTTATCATTACTTACTATATCGTATAAACAATAGTAGGTAGCCAACTTACCATAATACCGATACACCAAACCGATCCGCATGCGGGTTTGTTTATCACCTGTTTACTAAAGTGCCACCATTATCGATTTTCTTGGAGCCGACTCGAGCGGGAGGGTTACCAATTGAAGTTAAATCCGCTAGCATATATTGTTAGATGTAAGACATGATAAATACCACTAGAAATATGAATTGGCAAAATCCATATAATATCACTTCGAAATTGTTCTGAAATTTCAAAACAAAACCGCTAGTGTAAGTCATTGCTGCTAGATCGAAGTAAAGGTCTCTAGATCTAGCGGAAGTCGCTATACGTATTGGCAGTACTGCACACTCATTCATTTCATTCATTCATTTTCTATTGAGCTCGTCCTGGAATCTTTACGACTCTGAATCTTACGATTGCCGACGGCGATACGTTGTTGACATTGTTGTTGATGTTCCAGTGGAGGGATGAACAAAATATTGTCCTTGTCCAATAATAGCTATTTCATAGTCCCACAGGACTTATTTTGATATATTTATCAAATTTATTGAATGCCTGAAAATAATACGCTATAAAATGCTTGCAATCAAACTTTCAAGCAATTACAAGGTCACATGCAATTATAAAAAGGTATATTGTAGACCACAATCTACGCCAAGCTTCGTTGTTGCTTGTATTATCGTGAGAAATGTACCATACACCCTGGTTATCGTGAGAAATTTACCGAACGCCTGCAAATAATACGCTATAAAATGCTTGCAATCAAACTTTCAAGCAATTACAAGGTCACATGCAATTATAAAAAGGTATATTGTAGAACACAATCTTCGCCAAGCTTCGTTGTTGCTTGTATTATCGTGAGAAATGTACCATACAGGGCGTATCGTGAGAAATTTACCGAACGCCTGCAAATAATACGCTATAAAATGCTTGCAATCAAACTCTCAAGCAATTTCAATGTCACATGCAGTATAGGTAGACCCAGAGATGAAGAGACAGACAGAGAGAGAGGGGATGTCAAAAACATCTGCTAGGTGTGATTTCCCCTGGGAGGGAAGAGATTAGTTAGGGGCGTGCCCTGGCCTACATCAGACAAAGAGAGTACAAAAGAGTACAAACAAAGAGAGTGAGACAGAGAGAGAGAGAGAGAGTCGTGATAATATAAAAATGTTACACATGTATCATATATATGAAAACATAATATATACGGAAGGTCTACATCTGTTCTCCACAATCATATAATGCCAAGCACAAATATTCAATCTTTCGTTGTTTGTATTACCGTAAATTTACCGAACGCCTGCAAATAATACGCTATAAAATGCAAAGGAATTTTCTTGTAGAATGCAATTTTGAGGACGTAATGTGCTCTGAGAGAGAGCGGAGCTGTGATTAGGAACATATATTACCTCAGACCGCTCGCCACACAGGGAATTATATAAGGAAATTACCGTATTTTAGGGTTTTTCACTCGTGTTTTACGATCGTTGAAAGACAACCAGTGATCGTAAAAGGATGGTTCGGGTGTCATTGGAAAGCTCAATTTACGCACTTTCAGGATACATACTTGTATTACGCTCTGGGTCTTGTTTATGCATGAAAAAGAGCACGGAACAACCCCATTTAGGGTAAAAAAAAAAACCCGCTGGGCGGCACAGTGAAATATACTCCACCAGCCGCTCGTAAGGTGATAAAATGCTTGCAATCACATTTTCAAGCAATTATAAAATATAAATTGTACTTACCAACACCCACACCAGTATGTTCTTCGTCAGGAACGTCTCCAATTTGCTCAAGGGTCTGTACAATATCAACCACAACATCCACCCCACGCAAATTATGCTTGGGGTGAAAGCCTATGATCGGGTTATTTTCGTCTTCAGAGTCATCCACACTACCAAAACTCTCACCCAGACCTTCGACGGTTTCATCCAACAACTTATTAGAAAGTTATGAAGAGGTCAGCATGATATCTAGTTCCTGGGTGGTAAGCCGGGCGTGGTTAGTAGGGTGGCGCGACGCACTAGGGATGGCGGCCACCGAATCGAACACGGGCAAATCTTGACCTTCCATTATGGCTGCTTGAGGGTCACTTAGTCATGGTCACACAGTGGGGATGTGTGGGTGGGCCCTTGTAGTACACCGCCTGACCACCAAGTTTCGCTTTCCACCTAAATTAGGGCGGGAATACGCCCACGGACTTAAGTCCGACCCCGCCATTTAGTCCAATTTTCTCGTATCGGACTTAAGTCCGACCCCGCTAAATAAGGGTTAAACTCCGTCCACCTCCCCGTCAGCTCATGCCTACTTGGTCTCTGGACAAAGCATTGTCATTACTTCACTCCCGTCTGTACCAAAATACTGCAGATTTTACGTTACTCTTAAAAAAGGCGGTATTCCTTTTGGCTTTGGCCACAGGGAACAGAGTGTCAGAGCTGGCGGCGATGAGCAACACACCTAATTGCCTCAGGTTTGGTAGGCTTAATGATTGTATTCACATTGCACCTTCCCCAGGGTTTGTAGCCAAGAATGAGCACAGTGCACACGTGTTTTCTGAGTTCACTGTGCCGACGTTGAAAAGGGGAAAGGTGCACCATAATTTATGTCCAGTGCAAGCTCTAACCAAATATTTGAGGGTAGCTCCTCTAAACCCCCAGGGTGCTTTATGGGTGGCAAGTACGGGTAAGCGCTTACTGAAGCGTAGATTGGCTTCTCTTTTGGTCGAGGTCATTAAAGAGAGTAATCCCGGCGTTGTGGGTAGGGCCCACGATTTACGCAAATGGGCAGCCTCTTTGCGTTTCCTTAAGAATTTTTCTGTGGAAGATATTACGTCCACGCATTTGTGGGCCTCTAATCATACGTTTTTGACTCGGTACCTGTCAGTAGCTCTAGACAAACCTTCCTTGCCATGTATAGCTTTAAGGCAGAGGGTCTAGGTGGCCCTTAAGTCACTTTTTTTTTTAATTTCAAGGAAAGGGGGGGGGGGGGGGGTGCAGTCAGTGTAACATAGGACACCCTAGACCCCGCCGGAGTATAAAGAGTTGTGATACGAGTTTGAGTAATGTGATATGAAAATTTCTCTGTTCTATTCAGGGCGGGAAATTGTGCTAGTACAATGTTAGTACAAACAACAGTGTTGTTATAATAGTTTTGGCTGTAAAAGCAATTTAGTTTTAAGCATTGGATATATTTTGCAAAATATGTCCACGAGTATTATGGGGTTATATGTGCACATGTAAACTTATAAGTTTTTATTTTTCACCACTTATGTTGAGTGGGGTGCCTTTTTAACTTACAGATCTGTTCACAGAGTCTCAAGAGTTAACCTTTTGTATCAAGCAGGCTTCTTTGAAGCACGCCCCTGCTTGACCCCCTTTTTGTATATATGTGCTGCGCCATTAAATATATATTTTTCAAAGTAAGAATACTATGTGGTTGTTTGATTATCTGCTTTTCTAGAGTTATGATATGATTACGAATGTCCCCCTCCAGTCTTAGAAATCAGGCATGTTCGTCAATGATGGAGGGGCCACTAATAAATTATAGGTTTGACTCCTGTAAGGAGATAAAGAAAACCTAATATTTAGTAGTGGCCCCGTAATCATTGACGACTGGGGCCCTCCCGACCATCCCCTTCCCATTCGTTGATGTATTAAGGATTTTGGTTACTTGATATGTCAGTGAAGGAAGAATGACGCCTGAGTCAGCGTCTGGTCAAAGATCCACACAAGTACATCCACGATATTATGGAAAGTTTATTGAATAGTTATTCTTATTTTCTTTTTCTTTTTATATTTTACGAAGTTTTTTCGTAGTGAGAACCCAATTCATAATGACTGAAGCCATGAGTGAGGTCACGTGCGCTCATGATGAAGGCTCCTCATATTTTAGATGCTCTGCGTGGTAGATTCAAAACTACGGCGGATGGGTGTTTGAAGAGGGTGCCTTATGTAATAGGCATGTTCGTCAATGATTACGGGGCCACTACTAAATATTAGGTTTTCTTTATCTCCTTACAGGAGTCAAACCTATAATTTAGTTTGTTGTATGTATCAATCACTTCTTTCAGCACATATATGCATTGGTCTGTGCCGTGATTTTTCTTAAAGCCAAACTGATTGCTGCTGGTGACAATATATGCAGACATTCTTTCTAGCATTATCATTTCAACTACCTTACTCACCACACTAGCAAGTGCTACTGGGCGGTAGTTGTCTTTAGCTGTAATTTTACCTGATTTATCTTTAATGACAGGAACAAGTATTACGGATATCATAGACTCCGGCAGGACACCGGTACCGGCCAGGTTTGCCTTTAGGTCTCTTCGGCCTACCGTATCCTGGCGGATGGGGGGTAATCACACGTCTTCCTGCGGTCCTTGAACCCTCGTACAGTACACGAGTTCAGCATCCTGCCCTCAGCCGATGGGAGGGGTGAAGCTCCGATTCTCCGCCATCAGCATCGCATCGACTCCGTCCCAAACTGGTTCCCTCTGAATGGAGGGAAAGGAAGCCTAAGTCCGGAGAAGAAGCGGGGAATGATGACAGAGTCTAGAGGTTGTGGACACAACGTAGCAGCTGGGTCACGGCAGCGAGAGCATTGACCACTAAGGGTGACGTGGCGTGGGGAGGATAATGGCGGTATTTTACACAAGGGAGCATTACTCTAAATTTGAAAAGGAAAGACTTTCACATGGAATAACAAAAAAGGGGGTGACAGGATAAATTAGGCTTGAAAGTATTTAGATAGATTTGAGAATATTAGTTCTCCTCCTGATCTAGGCTAATTCCCTCTTTGCATAGACAAGGGTTACTTAACCCTTGTTAAAAGATATATTTCCCTTAAATATAGGGAAAAGTGAATGAATGGGAAAAAGTCTTACAGTTACGTCAAACCTTACAAAAGATACTAAAAGGGAAAGTACATGTCTCCCTGTTACACACCAAAAGGGGGAAGTACCATTTCTTCCCATTACACCCCCATATATAATCACCCCACCATTCAAGGGGTGAAAGCCAAACTCTTGATAGACACAGGAGCTGCCCGTTCATGCCTATTCTCTTCATTTTTCCATCATCATCAGGCCACTCTTGGGCCTCTGCAACCTTCCACCATCGTTTTAATTGATGCCAACGATGACATAATTCCAAACAGTGGTGAAACATCTCTCCTGTACATAGCTACAAACCTCCCTAACCACGGTCACCACCACCCTTTCATGATATTCCCCTCTAAAGAAGTCAAGTATGATGGATACCTTGGTTTCGATTTGCTCACCTCCCTGTATGCCACCATTGACTGTGCCCACCGAATGATTAGATTCAACCCCTCACAAAAAAAAAAAAAAAAACAAGCAAACACGAACCGCGAACCTAACGTAACCTCAGACAGCCACCCAGAACTTAACGTAACCCAAACCATTCGCACCATCAAAACCACACAAGCTATAATTTTTAAATCCATTACGCTACCTCCTCATCATGAACAATGGATTCCTATCCTACCTACTTTATCAGGTGATGTAATCATCATTCCGAACCTCCAAAGCCCCTTTGATAGAGACTGCCTTACTGCTCCAGCCATCATGCTTGAAAAGTTAAATTGCATCAAGATAGCCAACATATCAGATCACCCCCTTACCTTGCTGAAAGGATTATCTATAGGAGAGCTAGAAAATCACGACGATGAATATCCTTGCCAGAAGATAAAGAATCCTCCCCCCCCCCCTCCTCCCTAGATTCCCCGAGATCCCTTCCCGACTAAATCCGCAACAAAGACAAGACCTACAAGACTTGATGACTTCATTACAAGACATCTTCGCCACATCCGGCCGCAACGTAGGAAAGCCCACTTTGCTTCATCACCCCATTCACACTATAGGACCCCCAATTCGTCAACCAATCCGCAGGAAAAATCCCATTCAAAGACAAGAGGAAGAAAAACAAGTACACATTTTTTTAGAAACCGGAGTCATTAAACCATCTACCAGCCCGTAGTCCTAGTTAGAAAAAAATACGGATCCACCCGATTTTGTATTGACTATCGGCAGTTAAATGACGTCACCATTAAAGATGCAACCCCCCTCCCTAGAATTGACGACTCTTTAGACTCCCTACTAGGCGCCAAATGGTTCACAACTTTAGACCTCCAAGCCGGATATTGGCAAGTGCCCGTACTTCCGGACCACCAACAGAAAACGGCCTTCTCCACCAGTCAAGGAAAACTATTATAATTTTCCGTAGTGCCTTTTGAACTTTTCTACGGACCCTCCACCTTCTCACGACTCATGGAGTCTGTTTTGCAAAGTTTAACTTGGGAAACCTGCCTAGCTTATCTTGACGACATTATCGTGTTCGGGAAAACCTGGGCTGAACAATTGTAGCGTTTACGCCAAGTCTTTCAAAGAACCAGAGATGCCAACCTCAAACTCAAGCTCTCCAAATGCACCATGGCACAGAAGGAAGTACAATTCCTCGGCCACATAGTATCAGAAGGCATTTCGCCTGACCCCACCAAACTCAAAGCCATCAGTGCTATCCCCCCCCCCCCCCCCCCCCCCCCCACCCAATAACGTAAAAGGAGTCCGAGCTTTTTTAGGACTAGCTTAATATTATCGTCGCTTTGTAAAAGATTTTGCCACTATAGCTAAACCACTCCATGACCTCACTAGAAAAGAAAAACCTTACCTTTGGACCACACCCCGTCTACAAGCCTTCCACACCCTCAAAGACCTCCTCGTAGCCGCCCCAGTTGTGTCATTCCCAGATTATGCCCAACCTTTCCGCCTCTATACCAACGTGTCACAACTTCGCATTGGTGCAGTATTAGCCCAAACCAGAGAAGGAAAAGAGCACATCATTGCTTGTGCCAGTAGAACCCTCAACCCAGCCGAGGTTAACTACCGTACCCCGTGACAAAACGAGAGTGCCTAGGAATCATATGGGCCCTCCAACATTTCAAAGCTTACCTAGCCAGAGTCAAGGTCACCATCATTACGGATCAACACGCCCTCCAATGGCTCCGGAAATTCGATACGAAAAATGCCCTGACAGTAAGATGGTGAGAGTCACTCGAAGAATATAATTTTGAGATAGCTAATAGGCCCGGGGAATTACACACTAACGCCGATGCCCTGTCTAGACTACCTTTACAACCTACTTCTACCTACCCTCCCCAAGAGCATCCCCCTACCAACCCTCCCCAAGTACCTGACCCAACCCCAATCCGTGCCATTCACCATCAAGATTCCACTGATCAAATTCAACAGTTTTTATTACAACCATTCCAACAACAACAAAAACCAGATTGGATGCCCAGACATATCTTTTCACAGTTGCAAAGGAGAGGAGATAATCTCTACACCACAGAAGGGAAAATAGTCATCAGTCCCACCACAGCTCTCTCCAGCATGCAATCCCTTCATTCTCATAATGGCATTCACTTAGGACAAAGGAAACTTGTCTCCACGTTTCAAGAAATCTATTGGACACCCTCCACCTACCTAACCGCCAAGAAAGTAACAGAAGCATGCCGAGCTTATGCCCTTGGTAAAGACAAAACCCAAACCCCAGGACCCTCAGGAAAAATTGTAGCATCTAAACCATGGCAATTACTCGCCGTAGATGTTATGGACCCCATGGAAGGTGTAAACGGATTTAAATACATATTGTAATTACCTTCGTCGACACCTATTCGAAATATATCATAGCATGCCCTGCTAAGGAATACACTGCCTTTGCAGTAGCCGAAGCCATGTTGCAACACGTGTTCCCCTATTTCGGATTACCACAAGCTATCCACTCCGACAATGCCCCTGAATTCACCGAACATGTCTGGACCCAAATCTCCCAAATGTTCGGCTTCAAACTCGGCCATTCTTCTCCTTATTGGCCACATGGAAACTCAGTCTGTGAGAGAAGTCACCGCACCATTGCCGACCAAGTCAGAACTCGGTTGCAACAAATGAATACAACCGATTGGCCCAGCTAGGTACGCATCGTGCAATGGGGCATTAACACCTGTCCATGCCAAGACGACATCTCTCCCCATTAACGGATTTATAGTGAACCCCCCCTGCTCCAACCATTATGCCATCTCTCTGTTCCGTACAAGCCCTCATCCAGTTTAAATCAATCCCTAGTCCACCTCAAGAACCGATTACGACAACTCCAATACCTGCAGATCTTAAGCCTGACGAAACACCCAAAGTCAACACCCACCCTGTAGGCGACCTTGTCATGGTAGCCCATCTTCTCGTACCCTCTAAATTAAAGCCTTTGAAATTCTCGCAGTACCAAATTGCCATCAGGTCACCACAAATTACCACGGGGAATCACGCACATACCGTAACCACCACACCCAACCTTCACTGAGAAATAACCCCCCATCATCACTTACACGGATGACGACATTCCAATTTTTCCGTCATCACCCACCTCTCCCCCTACTTTTCCTTCGCTTTCCCTCATTCCCCCTACTACAGACTCTCCTCCCATCCTTCCTCTAAAAACTACCTCTTGACTACCAAGTCCTACTCAGAAACCATCTACCTCTATGACTACCAAATCTTCATCTCTTCTTTCTTCTAAAGCCATGTTCCCTCTCCTATACCAGCTAAGCCCTCCCCCCTCCCCAAACCCCCCCTCTCTCAATCTAAAACAAAACGATTGTGTAACTCCCCTTCTTTGACCCTGTCGGGAATAGGGTAATGATCCCGACAGTTTTAGGTCCAATAGGACATTTGAATTTGGCGGTATCGTATCGCTTGTACGATTTCGGCTGGTTCTTTGTGTATTGTAGTTTATTCTTAAGTATAGGTTAAATATTAACTGTAATGTATAAATATCTACATCAGCTCTAGATGTATCATGAAACCAAGTTATGGGTTATAATTATTATGAGCCGGCAGCCATATGTAATTTCGCGAAGCGATCGGACGCCGGCCCTTTAGTCTCTCAATCAACACCATACAGCCAACATCCCCCCCCCCCCCCGGCTCTGACTCAACCCACACTTCACCATGTGCTACAAATATTAATCTATAACAATATTAACAACAGTCCTACATCACCAGTCCTCTAAGCTAAGTTCATTGTATCGATATTGTATTATGTGAACATTCCTACATGTCATGCAATTGAATTAGCCGCGTGTGGGGGACTGGATTACACCCATCGACTACGTCGTTGGTAATTATATTATAACTATTTGTTGGGATATTTCATGTACCAGTGATATACAATTTAACCTCTTTATCTAAATTCCCGACAAATAATGGTCCTTCGTGCCCTAAGGCTTCCTTACCGTAGTACCGTTTTGTTTGCTTCCTTGACGCTTGTGGGCTTACAAATGGCTGCCGCCTCGCGCGTTGTTAGGCCGACTGCCGTTCCCTAGTTTAGACCCAGCTTCTTCCCTCGTGTTTTTTACCATTTAGGCGCCGTCCCTATCTTTTTTGGGGCTAGTTTCCAGATATTTTGGGCGTGTGTTCCTTGGCCTTTTTATGGTGGGTTAGCTGGGCTGGTGATTGGGGTAGGGGTAAATTCGTCGGGCACCATTTCGCGCTAGTAATACTAGGCTAGGCTAGGCAGGCTAGGCCTGCAGGTGTCTGTGGTAGCTGTTCATTTCGCTTTGGTGGTGTGCCTGTGGTGTTCGTTGTGTTTTATCATGAGACTCATTTAATTACATTTTGCCGGTGGGGAGGGTTCTCATGTGACTCATTTAATTAAATTTTATAGCCTAGTTGCCTAATTACGGTCATGGGGTTCGGTCTCTGTTGATTCCTAAGCGATTGACAGCCAACAGATCTCATGATTGTGGGATGGGCAGCTGGGCTAGGCCAAATACCTAATACTAGCCTAGTCAGTTCTTTTCATTTACCCTTCTTTCTCTAGCCCTAGTTTGTTTCTGCTATTTGTCGATTTGCTCCATTAATTCATCCTACTGCAGCTAGTAGCCTAATGACCGTTTCCAAATTGGGAGTGGCAATGCTATTGCCACATTTTTTAATTTATATTAATTTGTGTAATAGTTGCTTTATAGTTTAGAGAGTTAATGGCCTAATAGACTTAACGATGACAGATTTAAAGAAACTTAAGATTGTTAAGGGAGGGATGAAGGGAAGTTTAAATAGGTGTTTAAGAGATCTTGATGAATTTTTATTAAGTGCCACGGCTGATCAAATAAAGGGTAAATTCGCTACTGTTACTAAATCGCTAGCCACTTACGATAATTACGCTCAGCAGGTATATGGTTTATTGACAATTACTGACGATGTGGAAGAAGAAATGTCGGCAGATCTTGAGTAATAATAATAATAATAATAATACTTTATTTCAGACTCACACAGTACAGAGGGGACCATACTGGGGTCCATATATACCTTACAGTAACATAAATATATATAAATATATATAAGCTACTGTACATAGGCTACATAAAGTAAAAAGAAATTAAATAATACCCAGCTTGCTATCATGTAGTTCACAGCACTGCCTCAACCAAAAACAGTGGTCATCAAACTACTGTGTTACCAAAACCACTGTCCTAATTGTGTACAGTACCATGCCTCACAACATTTAGCTTCCGGTACAGTATGTTGCTACAGTACAGTATAGGAATATCGGTACTGTACTGCACTATGAGGATCAGTACCGGTATGCTAATTCTGTAGAGTAGCAGACCTGAAATCATTACTTAAGGTTAAATATAGAGCAACTTCCTCCAGTGTGCCTGGATCCTGGAGGTGTACACTATGCTTGGAGTTTGTAGCATTTTAATGATCCTGTTCTCAGAAGTGTTAAGGCGCTGAATGAATTTAGATGTTAGCTTTCTAATGAGTGATTTGTAAATGTAAGTTCATATAGGCACATAGCGTACTTGTACTCTCATATTTTGAGAGCCCCAGAAACATTTTCATGATATTGTGATATGAGATACTTAGTCTATTCACTGTAATTTTCTTATAGTTCCACCATAGTTGTGCTGTATACATTGGTGAGCAGTAGGAGTTGAACAATGTTATTTTTGTATCCCATGTGCACATATGAAATTTTCTTAATATTGAATTTCCCTGCATGTAAAGTTGCCTTCGCTGACGACCCATATCCTCATCATCTGAGCGATCACATGAAATATAGTGTCCTAGATACTTTACTTTACTTACTTCTTCTATAATTTCTTCATACAAATGGAATTTAGGTAGCTTTGATTTCAATAGAAGGTTAGATTTAAATATTATGATATTGCTCTTTATAGGATTAAATTTGACTGAATGTTCGATTCCAAATTTTTCACATACTCTTAATAATTTATCCAGTCCTGCTCCAGAGGGCGCGATTAAGGCTAGGTCATCAGCATACATGAGATGATTTACAATGGTGCTGCCAAACAGCACCCAGTGCGAGTCTTGTTCAGCTCCAGACTAAGATCATCCATGTAGACGTTGAAAAGATACGGAGACAATATCCCCCCCTGCCTAACACCATTGGTTACGGCGAAAGAGCCTGACAGGATGTTGCCCCATCTTACACACATTTTTTGATTAGCATACCAGAAAATAAGTATCCTAACAATATAGCTAGGCACTCCCCTGTTAACTAATTTTTCAAATAAGGTTTTGTGACACACCCTATCAAAAGCCTTACTTGCATCAAGAAAACAAGAGAAAATTGAGCTATTTAGTTTGTTGTATGTATCAATCACTTCTTTCAGCACATATATGCATTGGTCTGTGCCGTGATTTTTCTTAAAGCCAAACTGATTGCTGCTGGTGACAATATATGCAGACATTCTTTCTAGCATTATCATTTCAACTACCTTACTCACCACACTAGCAAGTGCTACTGGGCGGTAGTTGTCTTTAGCTGTAATTTTACCTGATTTATCTTTAATGACAGGAACAAGTATTACGGATATCATAGACTCCGGCAGGACACCATGCGTAAATAGACTGGTGATGCAAGAACTAAGTTTATCTATTAACAACTTATCTGCATATTTAAGATGTTCTGCATATATACCATCCAGCCCACAAGCTTTATTTAGGTTAAGTTTTCTTATGGCATTCTCAAGATCACTTTCAGTCACTTTAATGTCTTCATAATTACTATCTTTCACATATTGAATTGCACCATTAGTAGACCTTTGGTTTACACTGTTAAGTAGTTCCTTAAAATGAGTTTTCCATAAGTCAGCAATGTTCTCTTCACCCGTAACCCCCTCAACAGAGTCAACACTGACAGGTAATGGTGTGTTACAATTTTGCATGGATCTGATGTCCTTCCAAAAACAGTTAGTATCCTTTTCTGCCAGACTCTTTGCAAGGGCTTCCTTCCTTAATTGGTTTTCATTTTGCTTAATAAATCTAATGGCATATTTGGTCCTAGCCTTTGCTCTTTTGTGAAGTTCAAATATAGGCCCCTGTCTAGGCTGACCTACTTCAAGCCAATGAGACCTAGCATCTCTGGAGGCCTGATACAGGTCAGCCACATAGTCTTGCCAACCTGGCTTATTGAATGAGGACTTATATTTACGGCTATTAAAAATACTTTCCACCGCTTTTGATAAAGAATCTATTATACTATTGTAAAATTTAATAATGTCCTTTCTGTGTTGTGCATCACTACATTTTGGATCCCTGCATTGTGCTACACCATTACCATCATATTGCACCCTATTTAATAAGTCCTTGGTTTTATCACAGTACATTTGGCACTCTTCATTTGAGATTACATTCCATGGAACTTTTGCCTTGATGCTATTGCTAGTTTCTGTTATTTCCGGTGCTTTATTAATTTGGATTGTTAATTCTATAGGTATGTGGTCGTCATCCGTAATGTCGTATCTTATGGCCATTTCTGAGATAGAGTCATGAAAGTCAGAGCTAGAGATTGCATGATCAAGCCACGACCTGGTCTCCCATGCTTCACTAAAATATGTATAGTTATTTTCTGGAAGCAGGTTTTTGGAGGACAAAATTAAACCTTGCTCCTCACAAAACCTTAACATATGTTTAGCAAACATGGAACCACCCAACTCGTGAGGGGTAGCATCCAATCACCTACCACTGAGTAACACGTTATCTCTAATTCAGAAATTAGGCCACCAAGCTCCCCTAACTTTTCCAAATAAAGTTCTTCATTTTCTGCACACTGATACGGTAAGTAAACACAAAATATTGCAAATTTTCTGTGTCCCACTTCCAGCTGTATTCCCGCACACCAGCTTAAATTTGTCTCAATGGTTTTAATTACACTATCTAGGCACGATCTCCACATTATTGCAACTCCCCCTGGGGGGTGACCTGCCACAATACCATCACGTGTGTCCGTAGTGGAGACCCCGTACCCATGGAAATCTTTATCTAATATGTTCAAATTACCTAAGTCCTGTTTTGTGTACCAGGTTTCCTGAAGGCAGACTATGTCACTGGTCCTTAATGTAGATACGATGTCAGGTCGCAACAGGAGATTCCTCTTTGTTTTGGGGAGTCCTCTGCAATTGTATGAAGTTACTTTTATACTTGCTGCTGTTGTTGGTATCCCCTCCATTACTGCGAGTTGGATGGTGGTGTGCGATGCCTCCAAGTCCCAGAAGCCTCTGCACTGTCCTCATTGGGATATTGTCTTGGTTCTCTGTACCAGTTGACATATGCATCTTCTGGCCACAGGTCAGGATTCATGAAAACATCTGGATCTGGACATTCGCTAGTTATACAAAAGGAGGCACAGGTAGTGGACCTGGAGAGGGTGGTCAGCTGTCTTACCTCTATATTTATATGTAGATTATCAGCCAAGTATGTCTTGAGATTCTCAGCAGTAACACTAGGGTTGAATCCTGTGGCAAACACCCTAGCTAGTCGGGGCCTTTTGATGGTATTGAGGCCAGTATCCTTGACCCTACCTTAATTCCTGGCTGGTTTCTCGGTCTAGGGTGAACCTGCTCGCCTTCCCTAGAGTAGCGAGGCTTGCCATTCACCCATTTGACCATAGTCCATGGGTTTTCCCTTGCATTGGCTCCTTCATTTGGTTCAGTTTGTGTAGGTAAATTTGAGGATGGTGTAGCTGGCACTGTATTATCTTCTCTCGTTGCCGACGATAAAGATTGCTGTTGTGTTCGGTGTTGTTGCTGTTGTGGTCGCTGCTGCTGCCACACCTGGTGTTGCCTTTGATATGAATGCTGCTGCTGGGTTAGTTTGGATTGTTGTAGTTGTCGCTGGTGTTGTTGTTTTTGTTGATGCTGTTGTTGCTGCTGCACCTGCTGCTGCACCTGCTGCTGTTGTTGCTGCTGCACCTGCTGTTGTTGCTGCTGCACCTGCTGTTGTTGCTGCTGCATCTGCTGTTGTTGCTGTTGCACCTGCTGGTGCTGCTGCTGTTGTGGTTGTTGCTGCTGTTGTGGTTGTTGCTGCTGTTGTTGTTGTTGCTGTTGATGCTGTTGTTGTATGGGTCGCTGTTGTGTTTGGAGTTGTTGCAGCTGTTGCTGTTGTAGTTCAGCCTGCTGTTGCTGGTGGTGGTGTTGTAGGCCTATGGGTGGTTGTTGTTGTTGATGCTGTTATTCTAGATGCTGCTGCTGTTGTTGTGTCACTTGTGCCTGTGGTTGAGGTGGAGCGTTAGTAGAGTTATTTTCTAACTTATTCACTCTGTCAGCTACATTTGAAACCACACTGCTTATGTCCACTATGGTTTCTTTTTGACCTATGGTACACTCTCTCAGTAATTTAACTTCCATTTGGGTGTTCTTGATTTCACTAAGTAGCACTGACACATCTATCCTATCAAATTGTATAGGTGGTAGGTCCTTTAGGTCCATGGCCACGAAAGTGGGTAAGCCCACAGCCTTACTCTCTTGTAGCAATTTAATAATGTCTTTAATGTTCTCAGCACTTTTGTTTGCACCAACTCGTTTAATATTTCGATAATTGTTATCTTCACTAGTACCAATAAGATCGAACACTCTGTTCTTGGCTGCCACAATTTTATCTTCATCATAAAAGGGCACACACAGCTGCACAATACTGTCTGTAGGTAGACTATCTATTTTATTTGATATAAAGCATAACAGTTCGTTGATTTCAAGGCCATCACTATTTCGTCCCTGGGTTGAGATTGTCACACCTCGCCCTGCCATCTTGTTTGATACCCAGATGACCAGGGGGGCAGATATTCCACTTCACTTTTCACTCACTTATGGACTATTCACTAACACTGTATATGTTCCACCACATTCTCTGTGCATTCATTGTGGAGTTATATACGTTGTTTGCTCTGTGTAGTGTTGACATAGGGTATATATGTTGATAACTTGGAGCAGCAGTTTACCCAAGGTACCTCTCTTCTTCTTCTTGGGCTTCTTGGGCTTCTACTCCGAGTACTTTGAGGACGTTAATACAGCCTTAGCCAGACTATCTTCCACCCAAGAATCAACCCCTGTTAAGGATACCGGTACACCAAAGGCGACTGGTTTTAACCTGCCGAAGCTTACTTTGCCTACCTTTTCCGGGGATTCGGCTACCTGGAATGGATTTTGGGATATCTTTGAGTGTTCCGTCCATCATAATAAAACACTCACATCCATCCAAAGGTTCACATATCTCCGTGGTCAATTGAAAGGGGAGGCATTGAAGTTAGTCGATGGGTACAAGCTAGAAGCTACCAGCTACGAGTCTGCAGTGGAGTTGCTGAAGAGAACTTACGGGAGAGTGGAAGTCATCAAGACCACGTTGATTACCAAATTCTTCACACTAGATCCTCCATCCTATGATGTGGCGGACCTAAAGGAGTACTATGCCTCCTTTGAAAGCCTCCTCCGATCTATGGAGACAATGGCCATCACCAAGGAGGAAATATTTAGTGTTAATATCTTGAATAAGATACCCTCTCCCCTAAAGGAAATCGTAAGACGACAACTAAGCGACTCTCCACTAAACTTGGAAGCGTTGGTGCAGGTGTACCAGACTGAAGTCTTCAATATAGAGAGTACTGGACACTACCGACAAGTGGAGATGTCGCCATCTACTGCAGCTTTCCCGGTACAGACTTCTCCTAAACAGAAAAGGCCGATACCATTAGGTTGCAAGTTGTGCAGTGTCCACGGTCATCTGTGGTATCAGTGTCCTAAGTATCCTAAGGCTACACAGAAGATTGGCAAGGCTAAATCGCTTAAGTTATGTACCAGCTGTCTGGCAAGAGACCACTTCAACAGTACTTGCACCAATTCCTACATCAAACCTTGTAAGTATTGCAAGGGGAAACATTGGTTTTCCCTTTGCACCCAGTCTGATCGGCACGACGGCAAAGAAAAGGGGAGAACCCCCAAAGAGTCACATGAGAAAGGTAAGAGCGAGGGTGATAAAGTATCTGCCATGTCCATTGCTTCTCGAAAATGTCAATTGCTTCCTACTATGATGCTGCCAGTAGTGGGGAGTAATAATAATACTATAATGACGCGCACCTTACTTGACCAGTGCTCACAGAGGTCATTCGTTCTGCGGTCGTCATTACCCCAGCTCAAGTGTACCAGCAAGGGTCAAGAGAATTTGTGTCTCCATGGTTTCACTGGTGAAATAGATTCCAGTGACTATGATATAGTGGAGATTTCCTATGTTTATAGAAGAAAGGTATGTCCCATCAAGGCTGTTGTGGTCGACACACTACCCAGTTTCTATATAGCATCAGAGATTCAACCACATTTGAAATATCTCAGAAGCAAGGGTTATAAACTGGCTGATGATCAACTCTCTGCTAACAATGGTATTATGCTACTGGTCGGAGCTGATTATTACTACGACCTGGTTCACCCTGGATATCGGCGGGTAAATAAGCTAATAATGCTCCCCACGATCCAAGGGTATGCCATTTCTGGATCCTATGCCACTTCCTCTCAAGGCACACAGGTGGAGGTGGTTACGGTCCTCAAGGTAGCAATAAGCCCCATAGATAAATATATTAGGCCAAATGTGCCTGATAATACATGTACTGATATAGATAAGCTATGGGACTTGGACAATATTGGAATTGACCCACGTGAACTTGATCTTGAGTCCAAGCTAGCGTTAAGCTCGTATGAAGAGACTGTAACGTATGACTCTGGCAGGGGTCAGTATGTGGTAAGGCTCCCTTGGAATGATAACAAGAGTTAATTGCCTACTAATTCCTTCTAGCACTTGGTAGGTTACGTGGCCTTCATAAGCAGTTTGTCAAGGATCCAAATTATTGTGGGACTTATGCGGCAGTACTAAACGAGCAGGTAGAACGTGGATTTGTGGAGAGAGTGGATCTCAGTGAGTATGGAGATAACAACCTTGCTCACCATGGGATTAAGAAGGACAGTTCCACCACTCCTGTTCGTATTGTGTATGACTGCTCTGCTAAATCCAGTGATCGCTCCTATAGCCTGAATGATTGTCTGTACACGGGTCCGTCCCTGGTCTCTGATCTCGCGCAAATTATGTTGCGCTTCAGATGTCATAAGTTTGCATGGGTCGCCGATATTGAGAAGGCCTTCCTGATGCTTCAACTCCATCGTGAAGACAGGGACTCGACAAGATTTTTATGGCCACGGGACCCAATGGATCTAGATTCAGAGTATCTGGTCTACAGGTTCAGAGTCGTCTTATTCGGGGCGACCTGTTCCCAGTTCCTTCTCAACGCTACTATCTTGCGTCATCTTGAGGAGGCTGGACTAGATCCTGACTTCAAGAATGAGATCAAGCAGGGGATCTATGTGGACAATCTTCAAGGCACTGGAGACAATGAAGATTTATTGCTCAAGAATTGCTGGGAGATCCGCGATATATTTGCCAAGGCTCATCTATACTTGAGAGAATGGGCCACTAATAGTGATCTTTTGAAAGGTCAATTTGCTTCTGACGGTGTAGCTACTGAGGATAGTGAGGTGAAGTTTTTAGGCCACAAATGGGACACTACCACAGATTGTATATCCTTCTGTCACACCCCATGCGGCAGTGAGCTTATGACCAAGCGAAACTGCTTAAGCTTGTCAGCGAGGTTGTTTGATCCCCTAGGTTTTTTGCTGCCTGACACTATCCGTGCTCGTATGTTTTTACAGCAACTATGGCGGCTAAAACTAGATTGGGACACGCCCCTCCCGACTGAGTTACAAGATACTTGGCGGTTGATTCGGTCGGACCTTTCCACATGTTGCAAGGTCCAACTTAATCGTCAGGTTATTAGTGGTCAACAGGTGGATCTACATGCCTTTTCTGATGCTAGTAATAGTGCGTACGGTACTGCCATATACATATGCAATGGTAGTGAAGCGACACTGGCTATAGCGAAGGCCAAAGTAGCCCCTATAAAGAAGATTATAGTTCCTAAATTAGAACTTACTGCATTGCTTCTGTCTGCTCGTCTAATAAAGTTTACACTGGATGCTTATGCAGACATACTACAGATTAATAACGTCTATGTCTGGAGCGACAGTCAAATAGCACTTTCATGGGTACACAGCCAGAAGGTGTTACCTGTTTATGTTTCTAATCGCACTGATGAGATACATAACTTAGTTCCTACAGCTAAATTTCGCTATGTGAGCACCAGGGATAACCCCAGTGACATAATTTCCCGGGGGATCTCGGCGCAACAGTTTATGTCGTCCTCTATTTGGTGGCATGGACCTCCATGGCTTATATCTCCAACTGAATGGCCTCAGGATTTCAGGGAATGCATATCTGATCCTTCAAGTAGGCCCCAAGATGATGTGTTAAGTAGTTCGAATGTGAGTACTACACATCAGGATAACAAGTTGGTAGAGTGGGAACGTTACGGCAGCTATGATCAAGTAATACGGGTATTTGCATGGATATACCGTTTCATTAACAACATGAGAAGTCGGGCTCACGGGTCTTTCCTTAGTGAAGATTCGAAGCATATCAGACTCCATGAATTGAGATCAGAAGAAGCGAAACTAATATGTTTAGTACAAAAGGAATCTTATCCTACTGAACATCAAATCCTGAGCAAGGAGTCAAAGGCCAAACCCTCAAACTTAATGAGGCAGCTAGGATTATATATGGAAGGAGGCATAATTAAGTGTAGAGGCAGGATACAAAAGGCGGACATTATTGATTCTGCGAAATATCCTGTCCTCCTTAGCTCCTCTCATTTGATTACCAAACTGTTGATTCGCCAATGCCATAGGACCTGCCTACATTTTGGCGTAAATTATGTTCTGGCGTATATGCGACAACGTTGGTGGATCCCTAAGATGCGACAAGCAATTAAAGGGATCCACAATAGCTGTACTATCTGTAAAAGATTACAGGGTAAGCCTTACTCCCCAGTTGATTTACCTCCCTTGCCTGAGTTCAGGGTACAAAGGACTGAACCATTTCAGGTAAACGGGGTAGAATACACCGGAGCGATTATGTTAGAGAATCGCCCGGTAATATCATAAAGGTATATGCCGTTCTATTCACATGTGCGGTAACCAGAGCGATTCATATTAAATTGATTGACGACCTATCCAGTGAGGGGTTTTTGCATACTCTAAGACGCTTTGCAGGCCGCAATGGTTTCCCTCAAATTATTATGAGCGATAATGCGACTTGTTTTGTCGGGGCCTCTAAATATCTCCAGAGTTTAATGGATGACCCGCAGGTAGTGGCTACCCTCACTGGAAAGGGTTGTCAGTGGAGATTTATACCAGCACGTGCACCATGGTTCGGGGCGATTTGGGAGAGAACAATCGGTATCGTCAAATCTGCCATGAAGAAGGTATTAGGAAGGGCACTGGTGACCAGACGGGAGTTGCAAACCATCTTAATAGAGATTGAGATGTCAGTCAACGACAGGCCCTTGACCTATACCTCGGCAGATGTTGATGACCTCTTACCCATTTCGCCTTCTATGCTAACACGTGGACGAACCCTTAATACCTTTCCTAGATCGTCCGTAAATGACGAAGATCTGCATGACCCTACGTTCGGCAATGCTGACGCCACACGTCGTCGCTTCCAGTATGTAAACAAGGTGTCCGACGATCTATGGAAACGGTGGACCCAAGAATATTTGCTGTCTCTTCGCGAGCGTCACTCTCATAAGGTCAAAGGGACGAATCAACGATGGCCTCGTATCGGGGATATCGTCCTGATTCATGATGAGCGTCCTAGGTTATTTTGGAAGCTTGGAAGGATTATCGATTTGTTCCAGGGCATTGATGGTCTTATAAGGGTTGCTAGAATACGAACTTCGACTGGGGTTACTACTCGCCCAGTCGTAAGGTTATATCCCTTGGAGCAGGATGTAGAACTGCCGGATGATCCTGGCGTCTCTACTGATACCCCTCCGCGGGAGAGTGCTGGTGACAGTGCTCCTCAAGGTGGGGCAGCTGATGATGAGAAGGATGATCCTCCTCAGGCTTCAGGTGGCGCTCGTCCCAAAAGGAGGGCGGCTATGAGTTCCGTGGATCTTTGGAGATCAAAGATCAAACAAGGTGATCTTTGACTTCGATGTCCTTTTTTTTGTTCTCTGTATATAGCTCCTGTATATCATTTTTGGTGGCGGGCAATATGTCGGGAATAGGGTAATGATCCCGACAGTTTTAGGTCCAATAGGACATTTGAATTTGGCGGTATCGTATCGCTTGTACGATTTCGGCTGGTTCTTTGTGTATTGTAGTTTATTCCTAAGTATAGGTTAAATATTAACTGTAATGTATAAATATCTACATCAGCTCTAGATGTATCATGAAACCAAGTTATGGGTTATAATTATTATGAGCCGGCAGCCATATGTAATTTCGCGAAGCGATCGGATGCCGGCCCTTTAGTCTCTCAATCAACACCATACAGCCAACATCTCCCCCCCCCCCCCGGCTCTGACTCAACCCACAGTTCACCATGTGCTACAAATACTAATCTATAACAACAGTCCTACATAACCAGTCCTCTAAGCTAAGTTCATTGTATCGATATTGTATTATGTGAACATTCCTACATGTCATGCAATTGAATTAGCCGTGTGTGGGGGACTGGATTACACCCATCAAATACCTCATTGGTAATTATATTATAACTATTTGTTGGGATATTTCATGTACCAGTGATATGCAATTTAACCTCTTTATCTAAATTCCCGACAATCCCCTTCAAGCGTCAAGGAAGTAAACAAAACGGTACTACGGTAAGGAAGCCTTAGGGCACGAAGGACCATTATTTGTCGGGAATTTAGATAAAGAGGTTAAATTACATGTCACTGGTACATGAAATATCCCAACAAATTGTTATAATATAATTACCAACGAGGTATTCGATGGGTGTAATCCAGTCCCCCACACACGGCTAATTCAATTGCATGACATGTAGGAATGTTCACATAATACAATATCGATACAATGAACTTAGCTTAGAGGACTGGTGATGTAGGACTGTTGTTATAGATTAGTATTTGTAGCACATGGTGAACTGTGGGTTGAGTCAGAGCCGGGGGGGGGGGGGGATGTTGGCTGTATGGTGTTGATTGAGAGACTAAAGGGCCGGCGTCCGATCGCTTCGCGAAATTACATATGGCTGCCGGCTCATAATAATTATAACCCATAACTTGGTTTCATGATACATCTAGAGCTGATGTAGATATTTATACATTACAGTTAATATTTAACCTATACTTAAGAATAAACTACAATACACAAAGAACCAGTCGAAATCGTACATGCGATACGATACCGCCAAATTCAAATGTCCTATTGGACCTAAAACTGTCGGGATCATTACCCTATTCCCGACAGGGATGGTGAAATGACGGAGACCAGCCAACAAGAGCCAAACGTCTGCTTCCGTACTCAAACAACAACCAAATCAACAAGTGCCATATTGCCAGCATATCAAGCAGACCGAAGACCTCAAAACCCCCTCCATCACAGACACCGCTTGAACAAGGTCAGGTCAGAGAAACCGCGGTAAAACCTTTTCACGTCAGAAAAAACGCGCAGCTCTCCCCTTTCCAGGAGAATGAACGCGCCCATACTCCCCACAAGGACATACCCTACCCCCAGCCAGATCTTCTCTATTCTGAGGAAATGTTTATGAAAGTTTGCCACCAAAACCCCCAATATCCACCTGTATCTTCTGCCCAAAGTTAACTTAACCATGGCAGCCAAGTGAACAAACAATTAGAAACTCCATATCACCTTCCCTCTGAAGTCACTTCCATACAACAGGAGACGGACTCCCGTTGGAACTGTTCTATGCAGACGATTTAGTCCTAATAGCTGACAGTATGCAAGATGCTGAGGCCAAATTTAGAGAGTGGAGAGAGGGCATGGCGAGCAAGGGTTTAAGAGTCAATATTAACAAAACCAAGGTTATGCACTGTAGATTGAGACGAGGCAATGTGAAAAAGAGCGGTGCATACACATGTGCTGCGTGTGGAAAGGGAGTGGGCGTTAACGCAATTCAATGTAGCATCTGTCGATGTTGGGTACACCATGGGAGTAAGCGCTGTAGTAGAATAAAGGGACCCCTGCTGCCAAAGTATAAGTCAGAAATAGAGAAATTTGAGTGCGTAGTGTGCAAAGGCGAGCTTGTGTTAAGTGATGATCCTGTGGCTGTGAATTTTGGAAATGAGTCTTTGGAGCTGGTGAACAAGTTTTGTTACCTAGGAGATACCATCTCTGCCGGTGGTGGGGCCGAGGCTGCCACTGTTGCTAGAATTAGGTGTGGCTGGGGGAAGTTCAGAGAACTGATGCCAATCCTGACCATGAAAAGAATGCCTCTCCCCCTGAAGGGAAAGGTGTATGCCTCATGTGTTAGAAGTGCAATGACGTATGCCTCAGAAACATGGGCCGTTAAAGTAGAGGATGTCAACAGAATGGAGCGTAATGAGATGAGAATGGTGAGATGGATGTGTGGGGCCAGGCTACAGGATAGAATAACAAATGTTGAGCTGAGGAGACGTTTAGGTATAAAGAGTATTAGCGAGGTGATGCGTAAAAGTAGACTGGGATGGTATGGACCTGTGGAGAGAATGGATGAACAAAATTGGGTGAAAAATGCAGGTCTGTGATTGTGGAGGGAGCTGCACCAAGGGGTGGACCGAGGAAGACCTGGGATCGGACTATACGTGCCGATCTCAAATCCAAGAACTTGACAAGTGAAGCAGCCCTTAACAGGGTTGCCTGGAACGCCGCCATTAGGACAAGAGACTGAAACTGCACGTATGTGTGGAACACTCAGTCTTAAAATGTTATGTATGTTTTATGTATAATTCTCTATTTTCCCCACAGTTAAGAATCCTTTTTTCACTACCCCAGCAGGCTGTCTCCAAGCCTAAACTAAATGTAAATAAACGAAGAACATGCAAGCCATCCCAGAGAAATAAACTGCATAGTTTTAGTGCAACCCCTAACCTCACAGTAAATAAAAAACCTCTCTGTGTACACATATTTTGTGTTTACGATAGGACATACTATTTATTATTGTACTATTGTGTAACTAAATACACTTTCTCCTAAGTCATCATTATCATAAGATTAGTTACTTTTCATAATTCATATTTATTGTTCGATCGAAGTGTTCATCTCCCTACATGACTTACTATCTTTGATTTGTATTTATCTACTTGTACCCTAGCTAATCAAGGAATAAAACTTGTGACCTTAAACTGTGTATTCTGTGACCATTGATTATTATTGTTGCATGATTGATAATATTGAAACTAGTTATGCTCCAGTGAGAGTGTTCAGATTCTCCATTCTTTCCTAAGGTGGAAAAGCGGAATCACTATAAAGCGCGTTAAATTATAAAGTCGCATAATAATAATAATAATAATAATAATAATAATCGCATGTAATTTATTAAGCGCCATTTCTCTCCCCCTTCAAGGAGATTCAATAGTGCTAGGAACTCTTACGTTATGTCCGAGACCATTAATTACCCATTTCCCAGCTAGGCTATATCTCAGAAATACTTTTCATCGACCTGAGCGAGGATCGAACCCGTGTCTGCATGGCTTGCAGTCAGGGACTTTATCAACTGAGCTAGCCAGACGGCTACATATACATACATACATAAATTTAAAGACTAAGTGCTCCACACAGTGTGGTTCTGGTCTCACATCCTAATGGCGGCACTTCAGGCAGCCATGTTCAGAGCTGCATCACTTGTCAGGTTTTTATTATTCAAGATCAGACCGTAAGGTCTGATCTAGCGTCTTTCTTGGTCTGTCCCTTGGTACAGCTCCCCCCACGTTCACGGACCTGCATCTTTTCACCCAAATTACTTTATCCATCCTCTCATCGTGTCCAAACCATCCAAGCCTACTAGTACGCATCTCCAAGCCTACTATAGTCTATTCGCTGTAAGTAGGCGAGAAATAATGACATTTATCCACTGTAACTAAAAAAGGGCTAGAACAAATTGGCTGTAAATTTCCACATCCATTCCTTGACTGACTCTTCCCCAAATGGTAGAAATATTAGCTCGATTACTCTAGTCGTTTTTGAGTTACAGAGGTTAGAGGTCATGATGTCTCGCCTACTTACAGCGAATGGACTACAGTATGCATCTAACAAACAAAATAGTAAAGGTCATGATCCTAGTAACGTACTGTATTCAATGTCTCGTAATTAAAACAAATGATTAGTTTTGTCAATTTTAATATATTCCAGCCATAAATGTAATCCTTGCATATTCAATTTCCAAGGCAAGAAACTACCTCTTAAGTTAATCAGGTGAGAAAGACAGGTAAGCAGGGGATCTGTTCAAAATCCACAAGGAAAGATCAACAATTTATTCCAAATGACTTAGATACATATGTACAGTTGGTCAAAGTTCCAGCTGACCCACCCTCGCTCTGGGGCTCTCAGAATTATCTGGCAATACTGGTGTAGGAAGGAGGTGTGTCTTACAAAGATTGGGATTGGTAGATCTGATTTCGGCTATATCATTGTTAGAACATATACTAAACAAGGGAAAGTAAGCCTATCTCAAATAGAAATGCATACATCGCTATGTATGATCCCGAACATTCACCCAAAGTTCGTAGATTTGCTTAAATATTCAAGTTCTTATATCCACTGATTGGCAACGCATATAAAACCTGCTGGCTGGCACAGCATACTTTACTCGATTTTATAAGAATACATATTTCTGTTTTATTGGCGGCTGCTTAATGAAGGAGCATTTAGTCTTCACAATGTGAACAATACATAGTCTAATTTGCAGTAATATACAGGACAGACACAGGTAGCACATTAATGGCAAGTGGTATCCCTGCACCACTACACCAGTATTGCCAGCTAATTCTGCGAGCCCTTGAGCGAGGGTGGGTCAGCTGGAACTTTGACCAACTGTACATGCACAATTGAGCTTTGGTCACTTGGTAGTAGAACTGAGGAGGTACTGTAATTCCCAACAGCATCAAAGCAGTTACTGTATATGAGAGTCCCTGTCTCCAGCACCACCTTGCTACCTTGGATCCATATGGGAGTGTTGGGTGCAGGCCGTATATCCTTACTGGCATCACAGGCTACAATTTAATAGTGGCCCCTTCATCATTGACGATGTTGCCTATTAGTATAATAGTCTCCATTCAACACCCGCGTCAGCCGTTTGAACCAACCACTGCGGGGAAGAAAAAGAGTCATCTTCATAAATGCAACGCTACTTCTCTTATGGTGTCGTCACAGATCGGGTACCCACTACGAAAAACCTTTCGTAAAAAATAAGAGAATAAAAAGGGAAAAAATTTAACACTTAAATACTGTTATCAACAAGCTTCCCATATTCGGTGGATTTTCTCGTGTTGTGGCTTCTTACCGCCTCTCGCCAAGCGCACAATTCGTCCTTTTCTTCCCCGCGGGCCAACCGTCAACACTAGTGCCCCCGAGCTCCAGCTTCATTCGACGTTCGCTCTCCTCTAGTGAGTCCTTACTCATTTGTATATATCTGGGGGTTAGTGAGCAAGGGTTTAGATTAGCTAGCACGGGTTGTGTATTGTTGGCCCGCAGGAAGTGTTAAATTAGGGTACTTTCAGGCGCTCACTTGTTGTGTTCATTCTTGTTACCACACGCGTGGTTTTAATTGTTGCTATGTGCCTTAGTTGTTGCTTTTCCTTTAGTTAGGAGGCTCTTTTATTCATCGCTAGCTGTTCCTTAGTCCAGCTTTGGGTCTTGGGACCCCGTCTTTGTCTTTCTTTAGCAGACGCGCCGGGTTAAGGTTGTCACACGTGGTTGTGGGACCTTCTGGCGACCGTGCCTGCTGGGAGATCCCGTTTGGGGGGCTTTCCCTGAGCCTTTTGTTAGTTTTTTGCTTTTCCTTTAGTTAGGAGGCTTTTATTCATCGCTAGCTGTTCCTTAGTCCAGCTTTGGGTCTTGGGACCCCGTCTTTGTCTTTTAGCAGACGCGCCGGGTTAAGGTTGTCACACATGGTTGTGGGACCTTCTGGCGTCCGTGTCTGCTGGGAAGTCCCGTTTGGGGGCTATCTCTGAGCCTTTTGCTCTGTTATCGCTGTTGTTTCGTGTTTATTCGTCTTGAAAAGTTATTTTCTCATGATTAAGCCTTTAGGTTAGCTTTTGAGGGGTATAATTAATTTTTCTCTATGTGTGAATTACTTTGTGTCCCCTTTTCTTGCGCTCCCTGGGGGTTAGTGTTGCACACTTCCCGGGAGTCCAAGGAGACGTCCTTACGTCATGATTGGTTTGAGAGTAAGGGTGGTTTTCACTCGTTGTTGTGCTTTTTCACCGAGTGAACTCCTCGCTTGACCCGCCGGCCTCGGTTCTGCGACCTTGGGTCCATGCCGCCGTGCCGCCGTGTGGTTTTGTTCCTCTTTTTCCCCCTGCCTTGTGATCATTGTGGTAGTGTGCCACTATCCCTCCTTCCGGCGACCTGGCATGGCCGGCGGAAAGAGATATGTTCTGTAAAGATAAGGACTTCGGCGTGCCGCCCTTCCCATTGTTGTGTTTACCCCGTTTTTACGGCGGCTGTGTGTGTAAACGTACCGGCGGCTGCTAGCAATTTTGTTTATAATAGCACGCAGATACCCGCCGCCAACTGGCCTAAACAACGATGACTTATGTCATAGGATGGCACTCCGTCTTCTGAGTGAGTCGACGCCTCTAGAGATTTTTTGGTTGTTTCTTCGGCGGTTTTTCTTAGCAGGGCCGCCGAATTCTATTTTACAAATACTTCGAAACTCTCCAAATGTCCCAGCGTTTGTACTTACCTACATACCTCCCGACGGAAATTGCTACTTCCTAGAGGGACCTTTTACTCGGCCCGCCAAGGGAACTCGCCCTGAACAATAGCCTATCGCAATAAGACTTCCTAAGTGAGGAAGTCTATATAACCTCGACCTCAGGCTTAATCGCCCTACGGCGATACAGTTAGGAAGGTCAGATTATATGCCGTAGTCTACATGTTTCTTGGGCCAGTGACACTTGTCACAGGTAAGCAGTTCTACACCATATACCCCCAATATTGTAGCAGGATCAAGTCCGGCCGAAAGTTAGAATAGTGGTGCCTATTTTCTAACTTTCCAGCGGACTTGCAATGATATGTTTTAACACCTCTCAGGTTATCCTTATGAGTATTGATTCCTGGAAATTCTTTCCAGATCAGCTAGGCGAGGGACCATCCCGTTCCCGGTGTGGGGAAGGGACAAAAGGGGGGGGGGGGGGTATCAGTGGTTCAGTGTAACTTTTCACTTTTACCTCCACACATAACATCTTTTTAGAATTTCACATTCTAATAATTGCACACTAAGATTGCGGCAAGATGCATCTAAGTGTGCCTCTGGAATTCACAGCAGTGCCCGGTGGGCATAGATCTTTTTTGTGGACTAGGGTTTTTTTTGTTATAGATCATTCGGGCCTTGCAGCCTTGATCGATAGATACCTAAATGGCCACAGTGTGGAAATTGTGGGCAAGTGCTAACTTTCAAACCAAATTTCCCAGAGTCAGGGGTATCATTGCATCTACGCAACCAATACTCATCCCTTAGCTGAGCATTTAGCCTTTTGCAATAACCAAGACACAGTGTGATACAACCTGAAACCCCCCGCACCCCCCGGTACAAGAACTCTCCAGGCTTCGCCGGACATCGTTCTAGATTGACACTCCCGAGTAATCGAGCCTAGTCGCCAGAAAGGGTAAGTAAATTTTTCTTTCCTTATAAATCTAAGGTAAGAGGGGTCAATCAGTATCTCAATTAATGGTTCCTGCGATTAATTAAGCCAGGCTTACGGCTCATAATTGTCATGCAGTCAGGCCTGCGAGACAGCTCGGTTGTTTCAGCTGAACTTCAGCCGGCGAGACGGCTCTCTCTTTTCTCCTACAATAAAGTAAGAAAGACGATGCAACGTTTCTTACCATTATTTTTGTTCATGAATCTGTCATAAGTTACGGGTGCGAGCTCTTACGGATGACGAAGTTGGATGCATTCAGCTGTAAATCAAAGACATAAGTCTTACAAGTAAAATGTGTTCATTTATACTTTCGGGATATGGACCGTATTACACGCATATCTGTAGACAGCAGCTTGCTTTGGATCTACAGATGGGATTCTTAATATAGGTACTTGAAACTGCACGTCTACAAGCCTAGATGGAACGGTTCAAGTTCAACCTAATACTATGTATAAGACTACGCCTCGGTTTGGCTAATCCAAGAGAGTCCCGTCGCGGCGGACAGCCGAACTTGCAGACTCGAAACGGCACTCAGAATTCTTATACTTGGGTTTCATCATGTGTCGCCGGTAAGGGGACATTTGACAAGCACAATTATAGTGTTTTCCCTACCCGGCATTCATCTAAATGCGACGAGTTAGGGGATCTAGTCTTTGTCTCACTCTTCGGATTTTAGTTGTCAATGATGAACACAGTATAATTAGTAGGCCTTTTCTCACTTTCTCCAACTATTTGAGTCTCGTTCGGTTAGCATACATTACGAACTCAGTAAGGGACAAGTGGGTTTCAAGTCAGAGGTACAAGTTTGTTACTCAATGACCTCTCGATTTCGTTCCCACTGGGATATTGGAATTGAGGAAGGATACACGAATATATTTCGGAAATTTATGACCGGTGAAATGGGGGGGTTGTTCACCCACGATAAAACTCAACGGACATAGCCCGCCGGCGTTCACTAACTCCCGGTCAAAATGCCACGAACGGATGGGCGATCTTGGTCGCATCAGTCCCCGGGTTTTTTAAAGATCGACTCAGTAGCAGTGCAAGCGATCATCTGGGGTATTACCCAGTGTTTTTCTTAAGCCATAAAATGTCTCCAAAATTCTCAACATAGCATATACCGTGCCTCACGGGCCACATATCACTAAAAGCAGGGGAATAGAATTATTTTCGCTTTGAAGCTAGTTGTACAAAACTTGTCCGGCAAGCTCTTTTACCCCTGTTAGTCCAGGGCATACAGGTGTTTTGGTATCTAGACGACTGGCTAGTAGTGGCGAACTCTATGGAATTATGTCAAGATCATGTAAACCAAGTGTTAGCTCATGTAAAAACCCTAGGGTTCAAGGTGAACTTGGCGAAGTCTCGCCTTGTCCCCTCAAGGACTATTCAGTGGATAGGGCTGGTCTGGGACACCGCCAATCTGACTCTTACTCAGAGTGTGGACAACCGGAGCAGGTTCCGCAAGAAACTGTTCCGTTTTCTCCACAGTCTGGATACGACCAGGAAAACGTGGGATTCCCTAGTCGGCTCTCTCAACCGAATACAATTAACTGTGAAGTTGGGCCGGTTGAAAGTCAAACGATTAATCCTGGAAGGCAACTAAGTTTTCCCTCTCTCGCAGGAGAAGAAATTATGGCCAATTCCTCCATTAATCCACAGCTTACTCTCGGTCTGGGCCAAGCGAGACGTCCTCCACTCTGTCACGACATGGGTTTCTCCCCCGCCTACGGTGTGGGTAGACACAGACGCCTCAGGGGCACTAGGTTGGGGCTACCAGTCCACCCTGAGCCATCAAGATCAAGGCACATGGTCGGCCGACAGTCAGTCCCATATCAACAAGCAAGAGCTTTTAGTCCCCCTCTTTTTTCTCCAAACTCACGGCGTGACTTTAAAAAACAAATCAATTGCGTTCCGAATGGACAACCAAACGGCAGTTTTTTTTATTCAGAAACAGGGCTCAGTGAGGTCACGAGAGTTGTTGAAGGTTTCCGAACGGATTTTTGCCCTGGCCGAATCGCTAGGGATTTCCCTGCATGCAGCATATCTCCCCGGCGTGGCGAACGTCTAGGCAGACGCTCCCTCCCGCAATTTTAGTGTACTTTCATGACATTGTAGTAGCAGTCCTTTTCCTATCCTCCTACGTCCTCCTCTCCTCCTCAGCCATGCTAGTGCACTGGTATTCGAGGCTGGATTTAGTGTTTTTTACCAGGGGTTGGCCACGCCACCTTTCAAGTCTTCTGCACATCCGGACTGCGCCGGTACACGCAAGCGCACGCCAGAAACAGGCCGCGGGAAGCTAGGCTCCGCCTCACCCGGCGCTAAGTAAGAAATGTTAGAACCTTCTGAATGATGGTTGGGGTCAAACACTAGTGGGCACGTGATCAACAGTCATGGGGGCATGCGAACTCCGCTAACCCCGGGCCTGACACGCAAAGGAAAGGCTTCTCCCTTAAACAGCCAATATCTTAAAAGAAATTATACAGTAGTTTAAAAAGAAACGTCCGCCGGCAGTTGACTACCCTTATACCTTCGGTATGATGCCAGGTTACTGACGATTCGGCGGATATGTTTACTCTATGTTGAGGGTAGATAAGTCTCGGTGTTTGTAACACAGAGACAGGGTTACCTACCGTTACACTGTAGGTTCCCTATGGAGTACTAACTTTAGTTTCCGTTTATGTGCGACACAACACGAACAGTTAGTTGGTTCCCTCCATATATTACATTTTTTGGATTGACGAGCGTTAAGCACGCAATGCCGTGTCTTTTACTTCGCGATCTGGGTGGGATCCCGGCGTCAGAAGGGATGATTCGTCCCGGCAGGTGAGCTCACCCTACAAGTCTTACAGGGATTTTTTCCCTTTCCTTTATCATCCTCTAATCAACCGAATTGTGTCCACGTTATGGACTGATCTATTATTAGCCCAATTACCCGAGTCAGGGGCAGCTCAAGAGCAGATCCCTTCTCTAATGTTATTAACTTTTGGCCCGGAACGTTTTTTAATACATTCCCTTTTTTCTTGTGGTCGGCTCCTCCCCTTCTTTCACCAAATGTTATGTTAACCTAAGGCAGACGTAGTCGTCCTTTTCTTTCAATTAACTTTTCAAATGTTACGGTGTTAGTTCACCACTCTTTATTGTCTTTCCCAAGTTCTCCTGGAACAAGTGGAGCAAGGAGACCTGGTTCAACAAGACAGAGTGCCGAGGTATTCAGCCAAGGAGTTTCATACTTACAGGATTCCCAGTGGGACTCCAGACAAGTTAACTCTGGTAGCAGTCCCCACGAGTTGTAGGACTCCCTCTGATCTTTTACCCTATATTTTGTCCGTCGCCACCACAAGCCTTACGAACTTGTCAGTTCCCTCTTCTCTAACCCCTATCGTTAGGACAACATCAATATAGGGGGGGAGACCGGAGTCACTTACAGTTCCTTTACGGTCCCATTAATGTTCCAAATCTTCCATGTCCAGATTTTTTACGCCGGGGGGAGGGGGGACAGGGCCACGGCCACTCAAGGCTACCGGCCAGTTGTTTTCAAGGTTCTTGCATAATCCTCTTAGGCTAGTAGCACTTTACAGCCCCCCCCCCCCCTCCGGCGTACAAGGCGTAATAGCCAGCTGTTTTTTCTGGTGCTATTAGATTACTCAATGTAAATACATTTTTCCTCACTCTACCCAAATTTGCTAGAGTCCGTTGTAATCAGAGAGGGTGCCCCGATCACAGGATTAACTGCATATGTTTATCCCTTTTTTAGAAATTTAGAATTAAAGTTGCTTCCAACTTCCTTTTCTCTACATCTGGGTTAGGGCACTCTCTCTGTGATGCGCTTTTTACTACTTGTATTCCGGACGTTAATCATTAGTACTGTGATCAGTAACGCCCATTTTGGGCTAAGAAAAGGGGGGGGGGGGTATGTGGATCCCAGTACATGAGAAGGACCCCCCTCTGCTGGACTACAAGGTCATACAGGGCAAGCTAGGCGCTGCTTCCGCCGGGCCTAGCCCAAGTATATGTTTACGAGCTATGAAGCTCGAAAGAATTGTTTAGTTATTATTTAAAAGTTCATACAGGGCAGGCTAGGCGCTGCTTCCGCCGGCCCTAGCCCAAGATGTTTACGAGCTATGAAGCTCGAAGAAATTGTTTAGTTGTTAATTAACAGTTATTTAATCATTTTTGAAAGCTTAGTTAAAGCTTATTTATTTTTTTGTGAAAGCTTAGTTGAAGCTTATTTTACAAATAGTATAAAATTTTACGCTATTTTAGCGAGTACAAAAGGTCAAATTGTACATGTAAAATTAAGGTTTCTATGCAAGTTTCACTAGATAGAACGGTGATGTGATTGGTCAAAGTGACTCAATGGGTGGACCGGAGAAACAAGCTGGGATCAGCCCAGGTTGCTGGTCAATGTGATTAGGAGTTTTGAATTAGCTCTATGTATCGCAAATTACAACAAACACCTCATGTAAGAGGACCTCATGTACGAGGACTATGTTGTTCGAGCAGGCTTCTTTGAAGCAACGCACTGCTCACACTCTTTCATATTTTATATTTTATATATTGTTTGCAAACAATAAAAATACCTTATTCTGTTATACGGTTTCTTGACTTAACCTGCGGTTACAGAGGTTACGATATTTTGCGAATGTCCCCCTCCAGTCTTGGAATTCAGGCAACATCGTCAATGATGAAGGGGCCACTATTAAATTATAGGTTTGATTTCCGAAGGGAAGTAGAGAAAACCTAATATTTAGTAGGGGCCCCGGAATCATTGACGATGAAGGCCCTCCCAGCCATCCCCTTCCCATTCGCTTGATATTTTGAGTTTTTTTATCTTGGTATATCAGTGAAGGACGAATTGTGCGCTTGGCGAGAGGCGGTAAGAAGCCACAACACGAGAAAATCCACCGAATGTGGGAAGCTTGTTGATAACAGTATTTAAGTGTTAAATTTTTTCCCTTTTTATTCTCTTATTATTTACGAAAGTTTGTTCGTAGTGGGTACCCGATCTGTGACGACACCATAAGAGAAGTAGCGTTGCACTTATGAAGATGACTCTTTTTCTTCCCCGCGGCGGTTGGTTCAAACGGCTGACGCGGGTGTTGAATGGAGACTATTATACTAATAGGCAACATCGTCAATGATGAAGGGGCCCCTACTAAATATTAGGTTTTCTCTACTTCCCTTCGGGAATCAAACCTATATTGTCAACCACCTTCACATTATGTTGGAAAGTGTAACTGGTCACCTGGCATGGCACACTTTTCTGCATAGATGCTTTTGCTGACCAACATATTATCCACAGAATATGGATGATAAGTGTTCCCACCTACCAAAGATAAGGCAACTTTAATACATTTTTGACATAGCAGGGTAAGCACTAGAATAATTAGAGGGGCACTCGTTAGAGCGTATACCTCCGCCTACACTGGCTTTGGATATGATCCGAATCGCTTCCTAAATTAAATAACTTCTTTGGCGCATATTGTATGTGCCCACCAAATTTATAGAAAATCGGTTCATGACTTTGTGAGATAACTTTATTATAGACAAACAAACAGGCAGACAGACTGACAAATAACGGAGGCAAAAACATCTATCTCTATCTATCTATTGCCTGACGCCGTGATCCCCGAAGGGTTGGCCACGAACGATCTGCCCCCATGCATCTTTATCCCCAGTCAGTCGACGCCCCTCCTCCCAACCAGCACCGCCTTCATCCATATACTTCCTCACTCCATCCTTCCACCTCTCTTTTGGTTTACCTCTTCCTCTCTGTCCTTCTACCTCGCTCTCGTACACCTTCTTAGTCATTCTCTCGCTTCCCATACGTTCCATATGGCCGAACCATCTCAAGGTGTTCCTTTTCACACTTTCCAGCACATCTACCTCCACACCACACCTCCTTCTTACTTCCTCATTTGTCTGTCTATCCTTCCATGTAACTCTGCACGCACTTCTCAAGTAACTAATTTCCACCCCTCTCACTCTTGGTCTGAGTCTCTTCTCAAACGTCCATGCTTCGCTTCCGTAAGTTAGTGTCGGGATTACCAGACTGTAATGCAAGGATTTCCTTACTTCCATACTGACCACCCTATTTCTTGTTACTGCTTTCAGCATTCCTACAACCCTCTTCCCCTGTTGCACTCTCTCCTGCACTTCTTCATCCATAGTCCCATCTTTACTCAACACACTGCCCAGATACTTAAATGAGCTGACAATCTCCATAGCCTGACCATTCAACTTCACCTCACACTCTGTGGCTTCACCCCTTTCGAAGACCATAACCTTGCTCTTCCCCGCATTTACCTTCAGATTCCGTTTTTCGCACACTGTTCCAAACATATTTACCAGACCCTGCAACTCCCATTCATTATCGCTCATCAGAACTGTATCATCAGCAAAAAGCAGTACAGGTAGCTTCCACTCATTTCCCTCCCTTAACAGCGATACACCAACATCCACTGCTCTTCCTTGTATTTCTTTCATGACTACATCCATATATACAGTAAACAACCACGAGGACATCACGCACCCGTTTCAACCCAACATTCAGGTCAAAGAACTTGCTCTGCTCATTCTCCACACGTACTGCTGCCTTTGCACCCTCATACATGCTCTTCACTGCTTTCAGCAACTTGCCATCTACTCCGTATATTCTAAGTACTTTCCACATTCCTTCTCTATCCACTCTGTCATAGGCCTTCTCCAAGTCCATAAAGGCAACATACACCTTTTGTTTCTTCTCCAGATATTTCTCCACAACACAATTCAGGGCAAAAATCTGATCTACACATCCTCTTCCCTTCCTAAAACCACTCTGCTCGTCACCTATCCATTTCTCCGTTCTCACTCTCACTCTCTCAATCACTACCTTACTGTACACCTTCCCTACTACGCTTAGAAAACATATTCCTCGGTGGTTACCACACACTCCTCTTTCCCCTTTACCCTTATATAGGGGGACTATTATGCTTGTCTTCCAGTCATAGGGTGCACTCCCCTTCTCCCATGCTAGTTTGCACATTTTCCATACCCATTTGATCACTATCTCACCACCATACCTCAACATTTCCCCACACACTCCATCTGTTCCTGGTGCTTTCCCCAACTTCACTCTTTTCATGGTTTCCGATGCTTCTGACCTCCTGATCCCCACCTCCTCCTCTACTACTTCTCTTCTTCTCTCTCCCATACCCCATCCAACTATGTTTGCTGGCGCTTCATTCCTTACATTTAGCAACTCGTTGAAGTACTCCCTCCATCTTTCGACTCTCTCTTGCTTCTCGACTAGCATTCTCCCATTCTTATCTTTCACACCCTTACTGTTTCCCTTGCTACCATCCCTAACTTTGACTTCTTTCCAGAACAGTTTCTTACACTCCCTCCATTTTACACTCAGATTCCTTCCAAATTCCTCATCTACTCTTCTCTTACTTTCCTTTACTACTCTCTTCACCACTCTCTTTCTCTCCACGTACCTCACTCGTTTCTGACTCTCCAAATCTTCATTCCATCTACTACCCAACCACTCTCTATATGCTTTCTTCTTGTCTTCCACAGCTATTTTTACCTCTTCTGTCCACCATGCTGTACCTTTCACTTCCCTCCCTCTTCTCCTTACTCCACACACCTCCTCACAAGCTGCACAAATTTCTTCCTTAAACACCTTGCTCATCTCCTCCACTTCCTCCATATCTTCCAGGTCGAACCCACCTAGTCGTCTTTCTACTGCTCTCCTGTACTATTCCCTGATTTTCTCCTCCTGTAGCCTCTCCACCCTCATCGCCAAAAACATGACCTCTGTCAAACTTTGTTGGCGGAGGTAATTATTTTACAGGGAAGTAACTTGATGGTCGTTGATGTGTTGAGGAGGAGGAGGAAGATCTATGTTGTACTGCACTAACTCCTCCCCTGGATCCCCGCCCTCCTCCTCCTCCCCTCCCTCCACCACCACCTCCTCCCCTCACACCACCACCACTACCACCAGTCTTGATGCTCACACTGTAAAGGAAGAGTGAAATTTAAAGTGACCTGAAATATATACAGTACAGTATATTAGTAGCGAAATGGGAGGTTTGACGTACCTCCCAACCTACCAAATAGGAAAACCTACTATTTGGTAGTAGTCTTGGAAAATCCAACGTCAAGGCTATTAACCTAATTGCAATGACGACTTGTCTATTTTGACTGCTATGTCGTCATTCCAACCGCGGTTAAAAAAAAAAACGTCTAGAGTCTACTCCTTAACTTTCTCTAGGAGATGTTGTACACTAACCAAAACTACCACCGAAGGTGAAAAAAAGCATAGAAGAGAAGAGAAAGGGATTTACCTTTGTTACAGTTGAGACCCATCCCGTGTTCTGTTGGCGCAGACTCCTGTCGAACCTGCGCATGAGCGACCTTCGCTCGTCATCAAAAATTTCACGTAGACAGAAGAGCGAGGATGGGCAGGGGAATGGCGTGTGGGAGGGTACTATGTACGTTGGAATTTCCAAGACTACTACCAAATAGTAGGTTATCCTATTTGGTAGGTTAGGAGGTACGTCAAACCTCCCAATTTGTTAGTAGTCTTGGCAAATCCAACGTCAAGGCTGCGTAACAAATTGGAGGCGGACATCCAAGCCCATAACAACCAAATACCAATGCACAAAATTATGAATGACCAAGAACACAAAATAAACAAGAGAGTTTAATAATAAAAAAAAAAAGTGAAAAACGGAGGAGTAGTTGTAAATGAGCAGTTTTTACAGTGTGACTTAGTCATTCAAAGCATCGGAGAAAACTAGAAAATCTACAACAGTACTGAACAAAAATTCATTTCTTCTGAAGCGCAGATATTTACAGCATACCAACATACATATATGGGAAAAATAGGTCACATGGGACATATACTGTAAACAGAATATTTAAATATCCTCAACCTCGTGACCACAGTGTCCGTTACCCTTTTCCCAAAGAAAACACAAGTAAATATAAAGAATGACGAGGAGGGAGCCCAGAGACCCAGCCAGGGCACCAGGAGACGAGACTCCCGAGAGCGACCACCAGCCCGGCGGGTCAGACGACGGACATGGAGAGGGAGGAGGAGACGAAGGGTGTGACCGATGACCACAAACTCACAGAGGCAATGCCGGGCAATGACCGACTGTGCAGGAACCGTAGAGAGGCTGCAAAGGATCGAAGAACATGCGCAGAACCCACACAAGCAGGGAGACCGGCACGAAGAACCCGACAAAGGAAGCGCCCAATTAACAACCCCCCATCAGTCCTTGGTGACACCCACACAGCCGGCACCACAGACGCCATACATGTGTGCCAGGAGTACACCGGGCATCACACAAGGCGAGCACAGCCACGACTGAAAGCCAGCGGTAGCCAGTCCTGCCACCCGACTACCAGAAACCAGCGGCACGATGAACAAAGGACTCCCGAGCAACACCACCAGCGTCGGGTCCAGTGTCCAGTCCAGAACCCACAGAGGAGGGGGCTGGCGTGGCGGCGGTCATGCTCGGAAGGCAGCCTTCAGGAAAGAAACCAGCACGGTTGGTGGAACGACAAGCCCAGCTAGAGACACAAAGAGCTCCTGGACAGGCAGCAGCGCAAAGTGCGAAACATGAAGACGGGCGCGGAAAAGTGAAGCAATCAGCGTAGAACAAGTAGAGGTGAACGAACCGTCTGGGTGTCCCGTATCCAGGATGGAAGAGACGTCCAGCAGGACACGGAAGACCTCCATGGAGAGTCCGACCATGAACGGGAGAGGAAGGCAGGGAGGACCCGTCTGTGGACCAGGAGCCACCGAGCCTGCGAACGCTAACGAGGGCCTGAGGTCGCCAACTCGGCCCAAGAGGAATTGCGAGACAGGCAGGGGCACCGGAAACGGGCACCAACACCGCAGCTGGGCACACCAAGTCTGTGCTAGCCACGAGGGCGTCAACAACTAGACCCAGCTGCAGAACTGTCGGAGCGTCAGGGGGACTTCGTACAGCAAGAGCGCGACCGGAGAAGGCACATGAAGAGCGCCGCTACCTTGTCCCATACGTATGCGAATGTAACCAGAACCATCGTTGGGGTGCGAGACTGGAGGGAGAGGGGCAAAGGCAACGTGTGTGACCCCACAAGGCAAACAAGGAGAGCCCCGGAATGCTTCAAGAAGCAGTCAGGTCGACAAAGACAGTATGTGGCAGCGTCCATACTACCAAAACAGCCTGTCCTGACAACAGGAAGTCACGGGCAGGTAGGAAGCGCGCAGGGACATGCAATGCCAGGCCGCCAGGAAGAACAACGGCTCTGCGATCCCCCTCAGAGTATGTGACCAGGAGGACCCATGCACGCGGAGACCTTGGACCTCCGACTGAACGTTCACCCTGAAAGCCACCGACTCGCCCGAAAGAGCGAACGCGTGAACCCTCAGGAAGAACAACGGCACGAACAGGTCAAGAGCATCGACGGGTAGGGGCATGTGGCCAGACCACCAGCCCAGACGTTGATTCCCCATGGACGACCGGGAGCCCAAAGCCATCTCGCAAGACGTATCTGTGACCACCCAGATCGTCGGCGGAGGGGCAGGCCAGGGCACGGCTGCAGAGAGCGTGCCCCGAGTGACCCAGTGACCTAAGGAGGACGCGGAGGGCCCCAGACTGCGGAGACAATGGACCACCGACAGTGACCATCACGAAAGTACCTCAGGAAGAACATCATCAACAGGTCGAGAGCATCGACGTGTAGGGGCATGTGCCCAACCACCAGCCCTGACGTTGAAGTCCCATGGACGAGTGGGAGCTCCAAGCCTGTGTAGTGCCAGGGTGTTGGAGACTATCCGCCACACGTCCATGTAAAACAGGAGCTGGATACCTTTTCGCACACCAGAGGATCCAGAGCCTGTATCACCAGTAGAGTGCCAAAATGCACCCGGTAGCTCCAGCGACATCACCAACGACAGAGGTCGCAGCGCCAGTCGGACCAGGAGTACCAACAGCACATGAAACCGTGTGCTCACGAGAGAACTGGCGAGGGCCGACAGAACCAGCACCGGACTCATCGTGTCACAGGCAGTCGACGGTACCAGGAACACACGAGAGAGGAAAACCCTGTGGACGGGTTGCACCGCCGGAACTACCCTCTGTCCATGCATGGACACGTCTCTAGGGTAGATTCCTACAGGTAACCGTTCGGCCCCACGTCCCTCGCGGCCAGTGATGGGCGCAAGGGAGAAAAAATCAGTAGGGATTCCCGCGACGAGATAAGCAACCCTGTCTGAGAGGCAAGAAGGAGAGAGAGGAGGAAACCGACGTGGAGAGCCGACACGTGTTGAGACGTGGAAGCCCCTCTGAAAGGGCTCAGAGTACCATGAGCAACCTCTACAACTCCCATCCCCCCCCCACCCCTTTCACCGACGAAAAGGGTGTGTCACGCCACCACCCGTCCGGGGGAGTCCAACCCGACGAAGCGCAACAAGAGGGAGAGGGCAGACTGGCCTTGCTCCAGCGGGGTCGATGCGATGAGGCCCGGCCGAGCGGGCGGACTGCGTACAGTACTCCGACCGTGACACGGCACGACGGTGCGTGCCAGAAGCAGGGGCAGCCGACATGAAGGCATGCGGCACCCAGGTGGTACGGAGCAAACACCCCATTGGGGACAGAGCACAGAGTACAGCAGGCCTAGATGCACAGCTAACAGGTAGGTGCAGCAGACCGTGGACCAGTCGGCGAGGCAAAGGCGAGCAGCCTCGCACAGCACCACCGACAGCACGGGGACGAAGGACACAGCGAGCTGGAGAGAAATCCGCCGCATATAGCCCATAGCGTGGCGAAGGGTACCCTGAGACACCGCCTCGGCAAGACGGGGGGGGGGGGGGGGGAACCGAGGGCAGCAGGTGCCCAATGACAGAGGCCACCAAGTCCACCACCCGCCGGCACAAGGCAAAAGCCGCAGAGACCGAGCCCGGGGGCGCAGACTCAGGACCAGAACACGCCACGCAGACAGTCGACAGAGACGAGAGGGAGGAAGAGAAGGGCACAGCAAGCGAGACAGTGATGACGACGGTCCGGAAAGCAAACAGCAGGACTCCGACAAACCAGGCCCCCAAACGGGGCGGGTGAGCGAGCACGGCAGAAAGAGCAGGTATACTGGCCTCGCGTAGGCCTGACCCCAAGGAGGACAGACCCGACAAGACTGAGAGGGACCGAACATCCAGAAGGATGTCCAGGCGGCCGAAGTCCAACCAGAGCAGGGGCCGATGGGCAGATGGAGGCTTGGGCCCACCGAGAAGAGCGAACGGCTGAACTTGCTCGGGGGATCCCTATACCCCCCTGTCCGCAACCAGAACGTCACCTCAGAACGCCCCGAACAGCAGGAAGACATGAAGAGGGAAAGACCAGCCAGAAGGAAGGGGTCACGCCAGGGCTCGGAGGGCACCAGCACCCGGGCCCCCTCGCCTCAGAAGCAGACATCCCCGGAGGAAGAGAACCCCGAAACCGCGACCAGGGCCTCCGACCTACAAGACAGGGTCCACCCCTGGGGAGCAGGAAGGGGATGAAAAGAACAGCCAGGGGTGAGCAGCAGGGCAGAGGAGTCCGCGGGAGGAAGAAGAGCAAGGATCCCGGGGCTTGCAGAGGGGGGGGGGCGCAAAACGGCGGAGGAGGGAGACCCCCCCCCCCTCGGTAGAACAGCAGGCGGAGGAGAGACAGCCAGGGAATGCATCCGCATCACAGAGCTCACCCCCTGGATAGTGGGAGAGAGGGAAGCAGAGGAACAACAAGGGGGGAGCAGAAGAACCCCCCTTGCTGTCGAAAGTTGGTGTAAGCAGAGGAAGAGACAACAGAAGCCGCACCGAGTTGGAGATAGAGTAGAGAGACTGCAACACCGCTGAATCCATCAAAGGTCAACCTGACAAGCACTGTGCGCGGCATCCAAGAAGAGCTGCAGTCGTAAATGAAGAAAAGATGTCCGTAAGTGGGCCATTTCCCTGTCAAGGGAAAACCCATGGATGCATGTCCAGAGCACAACCGGAACACACAGAAGGACTGTGGGACGCTAGAAACAGCAGTATGTCGGAGGGCAAGTAACGGTAAGGGTTCGGAAGAGTTGTCGTTGCCTGATTTCCCTTGTACCCCTTTTGGACACCCAGGACTTCGGAGGGCAAGGAACCATGAGGAGTTGGAAGACTTGTTGTTGCTTGATGTCCTTGAAGTCCTGTGTACTCCGTTGGACTCCTAGTACATTGGAGGGCAAGCAACCGTGAGGGGTAGGAAGACCTGTTGCCGCCTGATGTCTTGAGTAAAACCTGATGTCCAAGGTACTCCTTTGCACTCTTATGTACACCGTAAAACGGCCAAGAAACCAGGAAGGAAGCATGGAGAAGAACAAGTTGGTATGCAAATTGAGGTTCTGTACTCACCAAACCGGCAACTCTGAGGGGCAGCGATGAAGGGCAGGTTGAAGCACTGGAAGAACCTGCAAAGATGGAGAAAGTGTTATCCACCACTCAACATCTTACATGCAGGGTCTATGTCACATGAAAAGTGCAAAAACTATATGTGAAAGGTGAGGGGAAAACACCAACCACATACCTCAAATGTCATGGTCAATTCACAGAAAGTCAGTCAAGAGAAAGACAGTGAATGCCGCAAATTTGTGGGGAGCAAGACAGCATAGGTCAGCAGAAAGAGCTAACCATCACCGCAAAATTGCGGGCCTATTGAGGCATGTCCGTGTCAACACAAAAAACCCGCAATTTTGCGGGGCCAACCAGCTAATCCCGCAAAATTGCAGGGGCCGAAACGACCGTCAGAGACGAAATCGTAACACCCCCGCAAATTTGCAGGGGCCGAAACGACCGTCAGAGACGAAATCGTAACACCCCCGCAAATTTGCAGGACCGGGCCAGATGGTCCGGCGCCGAAAAAGCGAATTTAGCGTCTGAGGCAACACCAAAACAAGCCGCAAAAATGCGTCATCTCCTTATGATCTCCAAGCTTGGAAGGGCCATCAAGCTGAGCAGTGTCTTCCTTGATCAGTAACCCATCTCAACCTGTCAAGGGAGGGGGCAAGGAAGACACACCAGGGGAGAGGAGGCACATTCCCCAGGAACCACCCAACCCACAGAGATAGAGTCTAGCCCATGAAGAGACAGTGGCAGGGAGGGTGGTTGCACAAACAGGGATCCCCGAAGGGTACCCCTGAACCGTGCATGAGAGAGGATGAATGCCCACCGAAATCGTGCCCTAAATTCGGCGATGAAGAAGGTGGGGGGGGGCCCCAGCTGGGAGAAACTTGATGACACAGCAGGGAGCGCCGCCCCCCACTAGCCTAACCAAGTCCAGTGAGGCATAGGCTAGCAGAACAGCAACATCTCGCCAACAGCATGAAAGGGCACGAGATCAAGGTGGGCGAAAGGATGGAGGTGAAACATTAAGGCAAAAAACAAAAACCAGCAAATGAACACTGGTGTGAAAAAGAAAAGCTGTCAGCAGAGAATGTGTCAGGTGCGAAATTACCCTGATGTGTGACGAATCTTGAATCACACGACACCCGGCCCCTTGAGACACAATGAAGGCTCGAAAGGGGCAAATCGGCCGACACAAACTCTACAAAACTAGCAACGCCACCCACTAATTTCTGAAGTTTTTATCAAACGTAAACACCTAGGCTATGAAACATGAAAACTCATCGGGGCATAGCAAAAACCTGAATGAGAAAACCAGCTAGGCTAGACCTACTAATAAGCTAAAACCATGCCCAGAACTAACAGAAAAGACAATATGAAAAGAGAAAGAGTGAATAAACATGACGGGGGAAGCAAGGCGACCCCCGAACCTCCATATGATATATTCTAAACATTCTGGAGCCCATTTAACGTGTGCCCTAAACCACGTAGCATCTTAGCATCTGTCTAACAGAAAAGAAGACTCAAGAAGCCGAAAACCTACAGCGACAGGGTGGATTGAAGAACACAAGACATAGACGTCTGAATCATATGAGGGCGCGAGTGAAAATTATGATGAGCGAAGGTTGCTCATGCGCAGCTTCGACAGGAGTCTGCGCCAACAGAACACGGGATGGTTCTCAACTGTAACTAAGGTAAATTCCTTTGTCTTCTCTGCTATGCTTTTTTCACCTTCGGTGGTAGTTTTGGTTAGTGTACAATGTCTCCTAGAGCAAGTTAAGGAGTAGACTTTAGACGTTTTCTTTTTTAACCACGGTTGGGATGACGACATAGCAGTCAAAATAGACAAGTTGTCATTGCAATTAGGTTAATAGCCTTGACGTTGGATTTGCCAAGACTACTAACAAATCATTATCATTAAAGTGCTACTGCTCATATGGTGTTAACCCCTTGAGAACCTGTACTTATGACTCTTGTATATACTATTCAAATTATCAATAGATGAACTTATTAAGCTTAGGAAGGAATTGTGGGTGTCAGAGGGTTGAGATAATGTTTACCTCCTTGATTCCCAGACATCCTTCCAAATCTTATATCATATAATAATAGCCAGAACTAAATGAGGCGTATAGAGCGATAATGGCGACCCCGCCAAATTTGAGATTCCCGGGTTATGGTGGATCTGGGGAGTGGTGAACATGTGCTAGCCTGTAGGTCAAAGCAGCAAACGAAACGCGCCTTTATTCCCGATGTAAACAAGGGTTGAAGTCACGTGAGATTTTGGTGGCGTCCCTGCATACATATTTATTAGTGGCCCCTCCATCATTGACGAACATGCCTATTACATAAGGCATCCTCTTCAAACACTAATCCGCCGTAGTTTGAATCTACCGCGCAGAGCATTTAAAATCTGAGGAGCCTTCATCATGAGCGCATGCGACCTCACTCATGGCTTCAGTCATTATGAATTGGGTTCTCACTACGAAAAAACTTCGTAAAAAATAAAAAACAAAAAGAAAATAAGAATAACTATCCAATAAGCTTTCCATAATATCGTGGATGTACTTGTGTGGATCTTTGACCAGACGCTGATTCAGGCGTCATTCTTCCTTCTCTGCTCTGCGGTCAACCAGCCCGGACGTGTCTCTCCACGTTCCGCTGGTTCCGCATTTGCTGCGTCCCTAGTGAGTTTTTTCTCATTTGTTTACTCCGGGATGTATCGAGTAAGGTTAGGATATGCGTAGCAGGAGTGTCCTGGGCTGGTTGCCCGCAGTGCAGTGTATTTTGGGTCGTGTGTTTGGGGCATCTATTTCGGATGTACCCTCATGGTCCTGTTGTGGACAGGTGAACTTTTTCACAGTTAGCTAGCTTTGTGATGCAGGCGGCTTTCATTACGCGTTATTGCTTCCTTTTATCTGTCTGATGAGGTAGCGTATTTTTGCTGACGTTCCCAGCGTATTTTTCTTCACTTAGTGAAGTTTTTTCTGGGTCCCGAGTCAGTTCTTCCCTTTGCCGGAAGTATTTGCTACAGTGGTGTGTTGGCGGTGGTTCCTGTTGTGATATAATTCAGTGCTTTTTGTTTATATTCCGACATGTTAATGTTATCCGTCTGCCTAGGCCTAGCCAGCCTCTCGTAGCTTTACCACATATACAAGTGTTATTGATTTATTTTCTAAATATGTACTACTGTGTCATGTGTGTCCTGGTTTAGTTGTGTATTGGCTAATTCCACGGACTATTTATGTGTCCTGGGTTAGTTGTGTATTGGCTAATTCCACGGACTATGTTGGGCCCGGCGTTAGTTGTGTTTTGGCTACGCCTCGGTCCGGTGGTGCGTTCAGATGGTATCTGGACGGGGTGGGGTTTTTCCGGCGGGTTTTTCTCGGTTTCACCTTGATAACCCCGGCTGGTTGCCGAGTTTTGGCCACGCGTGGTTTAAAAAAAGGCTTGTATCCCCGGCGAGTGGGTGTCTGTGGCTCCCCAGGACTGCGTCTCTGGGGTGCCTGTTTCAGGCTCCTTATGATTCCCGGCGTGTTGTCTGTACCCATCTAACAGTGTTCATACGGACACGTGTTGTTTGTAGTTTTTTCGGTTTTGCAAAGCCAATATAAAACTATGCTGTTGTTGTATTTCCTCCCCGGCGATCTTTTACAAAGAAGTGGGGTTAGGAACAATTGGGGTTAACTTTTAAACTTTAAATCACCCGGCGGGTGCAACCTGGAAGGGTGGGATGCCCGAATTTGCAAAATTCAGTTTAGTTGACCAGACAATTGAGGGATGCATTGTGTATCGCCTCCTTCAACATACGGCGCTTTAGGGCACAATTGGGGTTAATGTTTTTTAAACTAATATTCACACCCGGCGGGTGCTCCTTGGAGGGATGGGAATAACGAATTTACAATTCGGTTAGTTAACCATACAATTGAGGGATACGTTTTGTATCGCCGCCTTCAACATACGGCGATCTAAAAAGATACTTCGGGAGAAGTTAGATCTCGTATATTTGTCAGGCTTCCCAGTTTTTGATCTACGAGATAATTCGGGGGCCGGCGTCTTTTTTAGTTTTTTTTTTTTCCAAAATTGAATCTTGAAACAAACACCACCGGAAAGACTTAATCAGTTATAAACGCCATGCTGGTCGTTATATATTATGTCAAGAGGGTATTCATAAATCTTTTGGACAAATTAAGATATTCTGAAATCTTTTACTTAGGAAACCCCACCGCGTAGCGAGCTGTAGTCGTTGAGTATTACGTCTCGTTACCCGGCGGGTTATTTAACACTTGTGTGCAGACATGTTTGGGTTAACCTTATGAGCATTAATTCCTGGAAATTTTCTTTTTTTCCAGAGCTGGGTCCCGGCGGGTCTATGCAGAACCTGGAGTAAGTATCCCACCAGTCTCTGTCATGGCTACCTTTGCCCCGGTTTTTGCTTTATGCATTACGCCCTCCTGTTCAGGTATCCCTATTTTTTGCGCACACCCTTTGTATAAAATGTGTTAAAATGTCTCGTTTGGTGTGGGTTACCTTTCCGGCGTTTTTTTTCTCGTTGCTCCGAGAACACCGTTTTTGTTTACCGAGTTTTAGTCAGGATGGCTCAAAATAGGTAAGTTACCCCGACGAGTTTGGTCGCTTGAGGGCTCATAAGCAACTGCGTTTTCTGTGGTCGAGCCTGGGATCAGGCTACCTGTGTTATTCATTGCTTTATGCATTACGCCCTCCTGTAATGTATCGTTTAGTGTGGGTTACCTTTCCGGCGTTTTTCTCGTTGCTCCGAGAACACCGTTTTTGTTTACCGAGTTTTAGTCAGCATGGCTAAAATAGGTAAGTTACCCCGACGAGCTTGGTCGCTTGAGGGCTCATCAGAAACTGCGTTTTCTATGGTCGAGCCTGGGATCAGGCTTACTGGGTTATTCCCGTCGAGGGGGGCTCCTCACAGTTTTCTAGGTGATCAGGCTGACACCTGTTGGACTTGGTTTTCTCTGCTTTTCAAAGCCATTGAAACAATGCTGTCTGTTTGTTTGGTCTTTACCTCCCGGCGACCTTTTTACAAAGGGGTCTGGGGCAGGTATAATGGGTTTGACATTGCATATAAAACCCGGCGGTTGTACCTTCGGGTGGTTATATTAACGGATTTGCGATTCAAGATAATTTGCCAAACAATTGATTGATACAATAGGGTATCACGGCCTTCAAGACGGCGATCTATGAGGGCTTCTGGAAGAAGCCGGAATAGAGATTAAGATAGGCTTAGACTTTTTAGGGGATAAAAAGATGCCTGAATCTTACTAGTGTTTCAAGTGTAAAGGGATACTTGAAAGACTTCATCTTTAATAAAGATATGCTTCATCTTTATGAGGATTAAGAAGTTATTCTTAATTCTTTTGGACAGGTGAAAGATATGCTGAAATCTTTAATAAGCCATTGAAAAAATTCCGTTTGTTTGTTTAGTCTTTCCCTCCCGGCGACCTTTTTACAAAGAGGTCTGGGGCAGGTACAATTGGTTTGACATTGCATATAAAACCCGGCGGTTGTACCTTTGGGTGGTTATATTGACTGATTTGCAATTCGCGATCTTTGTATTTCCTCCCCAGCGATCTTTTACAAAGAAGTGGGGTTAGGAACATTTGGGGTTAACTTTTAAACTTTAAATCACCCGGCGGGTGCAACCTGGAAGGGTGGGATGCCCGAATTTGCAAAATTCAGTTTAGTTGACCAGACAATTGAGGGATGCATTGTGTATCGCCTCCTTCAACATACGGCGCTTTAGGGCACAATTGGGGTTACGTTTTTTAAAAACTAATATTCACACCCGGCGGGTGCTCCTTGGAGGGATGGGAATAACGAATTTACGATTCAGTTAGTTAACCAGACAATTGAGGGATACGTTTTGTATCGCCGCCTTCAACATACGGCGATCTAAAAAGATACTTCGGGAGAAGTTAGATCTCGTATATTTGTCAGGCTTCCCAGTTTTTGATCTACGAGATGATTCGGGGGCCGGCGTCTTTTTTAGTTTTTTTTTTCCCAAAATTGAATCTTGAAACAAACGCCACCGGCAAGACTTCATCAGTTATAAACGCCATGCTGGTCTTTATATATTATGTCAGAGGGTATTCATAAATCTTTTGGACAAATTAAGATATTCTGAAATCTTTTACTTAGGAAACCCCACCGGCGACCTTTTTACAACTGTGACGCTCCTGCATAGTAGCCACGTGCGGGCATGCGCGAGTGTCGGCTGCCCAGCCGTTTAGAAACCGGCTGGCGGCAGCAGCAGCAGCTCTGGCGGCTTTTCCTTAGTATATATCCTACGACAATGTAACTAATGTCTGGGATATTCTTATGTTGTTTCACAGCTTGAAGCTGCCCTTATTCTTAACCAACACATCTTAGTATATTTTATTCTCGATAGTTGATTATTTCATTATAATATATAAGATGTAAGTCTAGTGAGAGTGGGAGGAGACGAGCGGGAGAGAGAGACCGGTTGGGGGACGTTGCTTTGCGCGTGCGCGGAGACTAGCTTGGGACGAGCCTGTGTTGCCACGTGCATTTTTTAGGCTAGTTTCGACTCACGCAAGGGGTAGAGGATTTTGACCCGGCAACCGTGTTGAGTGTTGCCAGCATGGGAGGTATTTTGCATGCCTAGGGTGAGGTCCAGACAGATTCAAGACTTAGAGCTCACCTCACTGTCGTACCCTTCGGACCCCCTTGATATCTATCCCTCTCAACCCCACTTTTCTTCTTACTTGTATACCTTTCCACTACTTCACCAATCTATTTAATTATCCCATCCCCTTGATAGACCTTATATCTATTATTGTATTAACGATGAGCTCTCAGATAACTAGATAGGATTTAGGGCCTAATGCAGAGATGTAATTGTTAATGAGACCTAGGAAGCTTTTTTGTTGTCTCATATTTGGTGGTTTTATGCTTGCTAGTGTGTTCTTGTGGCAGGTGAGCAGGGGCTAGACCGGAGGGGAGGTTTTTTTGTGATCCTTTAAGTAAAGTCGGCTGGTGCGAGTCCTGTGGACCTGCACAACTTTACTAGGATACTCGTGGGAGTCTGGGGGCATTTTCTTGTCTGTGCCTGTGTGTCTAGTGTTGTGTTGTGTGAGGGCCCTTGCCTAGTCCACTCAGCACTGCCCTAGCACGTCTTGCGTTTGTTTTAGGGTCGCCAGGAGAGAGTCAGATACTTGGGATCTGAGTCTCTCAAGAGAGCACCCTTTCAATTAGAGTAATTTGGCACACAGACTTGGGAACGTCCCTAGGCTAGAGCAGGTGGCTCAGCCCGGGTATCCGAAGCCTATATCCTTCCGGCTAGACCTCTGCCACCTGGCAGATTAACAGCTAGCGGTTTATTATATCTGTATCCTTGTTATTGTGCCACAGTTTACCGTCTTTGTGAGCATTGTGAGTCAGGGTGTGGCTTAGAGACTCTGTCCGAGCAGGCTTGCCTGACTAAGAGTGAGAAGCACACCTGTATATTGCGAGTTGCTGCCTTTATTTAATTATACCTATGTTATACACTGTAGGTATCACTAGTATTTATTCCTGCTTATTAGTTAAGAGTTCTCTAAATCCGTAACTTACTTTCTTTGCTAAGCATCAGATCCTACCGTAGCCGCATGCAGTTTAGAAACCTGCATCTTGTCTACCGGTACGATGTTTTGAGGACTGTTTGCTTTCACCTTCTTTCACGCAGGGGTGATTAGTTGTATTAACGTAATTAAATGTACTTTCTTCTAGTTTATTATTAAATTGTTTCTGCAATTAATTCCGTTATCTATCTTTTCCTTGAAGCTTTAAGTCAACTTAATTGTGTGATCTTTTATATAGCCTGCTTGACTATCAGCAGTCTATACTGCGTGCACCCTGTAACCGAGTCATAGGATACTTTGTTGTCCAGGCAGGACTCTTGACGGTTTAGGGTGGTTTGTTGCCTGGGTTTATAGATAAGGGTTGGATCTAGCGTTTTCCGTTGTTGCTTGTTGCCGCATACCTAGTCCAATAGAAAGAGCCCAGTGTTTATATATCCCAGGACGTAACACAACGAGGTCTGGGGCAGGTACAATTGGTTTGACATTGCATATAAAACCCGGCGGTTGTACCTTTGGGTGGTTATATTAACTGATTTGCAATTCGCGATAATTTGCCAAACAATTGATTGATACAATAGGGTATCACGGCCTTCAAGACGGCGATCTATGAGGGCTTCTGGGAGAAGCCAGATTAGAGATTAAGATAGGCTTAGACTTTTTAGGGGATAAAAAGATGCCGGAATCTTACTAGTGTTTCAAGTGTAAAGGGATACTTGAAAGACTTCATCTTTAATAAAGATATGCTTCATCTTTATGAGGATTCAGAAGATATACTTAAATCTTCTGGACAGGTAAAGATATGCTGAAATCTTTAATATGAAACTAAAGGACAACGAAAAGTAGTGGTGGAGTGCTACGGTTCGTTGACCGGCGGTTTTGAGGCACATATTTTGTACCATTTTTTAGGTGTAACCCTATGAGCATTAATCCCCGGAAATTTCTCTTTCCAGGGCGGAGTACCGGTGTTGCACCAGGTGACCAGGTAGTTCCTGGGGACGGGGTAGTTTTCCCCCAGTCTCTGTCGTGTCGGCACTTGAACCTCTCATTGCTGTATGTTCAACGCCGTTAAGCTCAGGTAGCCCTATCTTATTTTTATTTGTTAATGAAATAATTTAATAGCTGAATCATAATAAACATATATATTTTCTATGATTATATTATGATAATATTGTGTTTATTTATAGTAATTTATTTTAATACAATTAAAATATAAATTAAACTAATTAGTATACTTTATGATTTTGCTCACCAGCTCTGCTTTCAAGGTGTTAATGAGCTATGGGAGCTTTTAATTATCATAAACCTTTACGGGACTCGGACGAGGGCTCCCATTCAGGGAGTATACCGAGCTCGCAAGCGAGGGACAGCCACAGCCAAGGTGTATGGCGATACTCACAGTCGTACCTCACCCGCCGGACGATAACACCGGCGGGCGGACCTGACGCTCTGATGACGGACGAGAACAGGTTGAGTTCCATTTATCTATTTTCCGCCGCCAGACGCGTCTCTAATGTGCCACGTAGTCAACAAACTACAGGATTAGCGAGGCGTAGTCTCGCTAATCGCGCCCCTGTGGCCGGCGCAGTGTGGTACCAGCATTTGAACACGTGGTGCCCACACCCAGTGTCACTCCTGGTCGGGTTGTTCCACTTAGAACACAATTGACAACCTAGATACCTCGCGGACTTGTTCATTTTGGACATTCAGGAGGCCAAGTGGCTAGCACCATATGGTAGCGACGTGACCAAGATATTCGCGAATCAATATACCCAGTCTACAAAGCGACAGTTTCAATCGCATTGGCAAGCTTTTACGTCTCGGATTCTTAGAACAAAACAAACTGTGCCCTCGGTGGCGTTGGTTGTTTAAGTATTTAATTTATCTGTTCATGCAGAAACATTTATCTGAAAGTGATTTATGTGGGCAGGTTTTAAACTCCGCCCACCTCCCCGTCGGCTCAGGCCTACATGGTCTCTGGACAAAGCATCGTCGTTATTCTCGTTCCCGTATGTACCAAAGACTGCAGATTTTACAAAAGGGCAGTATTCCTTATGGCTTTGGCTACCGGGAACAGAGTATCTGAGCTGGCGGCGATGAGCAACGCACCTAATTGCCTCAGGTTTGATATGCTTCATGCGTGTATTCACATTGCACCTTCCCCAGGATTCATAGCCGAGATTGAGCACAGTGAACACGTGTTTTCAGAGTTCACGGTGCCGGCGTTAAACAGGGGAAAGGTGCACTATCTTTTTTGCCCAGTGCAAGCTCTAACCAAATATTTAAGAGTGGCACCTCTAAATCACCAGGGTGCTTTATGGGTCGCAAGTCCGGTTGAACGCTTGATGGAGCGTACACTGGCTTCTCTCTTGGTCGAGGACTTTAAAGAGAAGAATCCCGGCGTTGTGGGTAAGACCCACGATTTACGCAAGGGGACAGCCCCTCTTCGTTTCCTTAATAATCTTTCGGTGGAAGTTATTACGTCCACACAGTTGTGGGCCTCTAATCAGGAGTTTTTGCCTCGATACCTTTCAGTAGCTCTGGACAAACCTTCCTTGCCATGTATAGCTTTACGGCAGAGGGTCTAGGTGGCCCTTTTAGTCATGTTTTGTTTAATTTCAAGAAAAAGGGGGGGGGAGGGTGCAGTCAGTGTGACATAGGACACCCTAGACCCCTCCGGAGTATGTGTTCGGAACATACGAGCTGTGATACTGGTTGTAGGCATTGTATTATAAAATTTCTCTGTAGTATTCATTGCAGGAAATTGTGCTAAAGGCCAATAGTAGCGTTACAACAATTCTTGTTGTAAGTAGCTTTGGCTGTGAAGCAATAGATTTTTGAGAAATCTCGGTAGTTGCAACTACGACTTTTACTTTTGAAGTAATTACTTCTGCATAAGTACACGAGTTCAGTACTTCTACGAATGTACAAGAATTCATTTATGTTTGGTTATATTTTTAGGAATATATCCACTAGTTAATGGGGTTTATATGTGCACATGTAAACTTATAAGTTTTTAGTTTTCACCACTTACTTTATGTGGGGTGCCTTCTTAACTAGCAGATCTGTGCACAGAGTCTCAGAGTTAACCCTTTTTCAAGCAGGCTTCTTTGAAGCACGCTCCTGCTTGTACCCCTTTTTGAAGATTTAGGCTGTATAAAGTGTATGCACCCGAATATCTCTTTTTTACAAAAGTAAGAATACTATGTGGTTGTTTGATTATCTGCTTTTCTAGAGTCATGATATGATTACGAATGTCCCCCTCCAGTCTTAGAAATCAGGCATGTTCGTCAATGATGGAGGGGCCACTAATAAATTATAGGTTTGACTCCTGTAAGGAGATAAAGAAAACCTAATATTTAGTAGTGGCCCCGTAATCATTGACGACTGGGGCCCTCCCGACCATCCCCTTCCCATTCGTTGATGTATTAAGGATTTTGGTTTACTTGATATGTCAGTGAAGGAAGAATGACGCCTGAATCAGCGTCTGGTCAAAGATCCACACAAGTACATCCACGATATGATGGAAAGCTTATTGGATAGTTATTCTTATTTTCTTTTTGTTTTTTATTTTTTACGAAGTGTTTTCGTAGTGAGAACCCAATTCATAATGACTGAAGCCATGAGTGAGGTCGCGTGCGCTCATAATGAAGGCTCCTCAGATTTTAAATGCTCTGCGCGGTAGATTCAAACTACGGCGGATTAGTGTTTGAAGAGGATGCCTTTTGTAATAGGCATGTTCGTCAATGATTACGGGGCCACTACTAAATATTAGGTTTTCTTTATCTCCTTACAGGAGTCAAACCTATAATCTCGCCTGGTGGCATACATATCTCGCCTGGTGGAGCAAGATGGACGAGGGTACTAGCCAATGGGGTGGTCGTACCTCGCTGACGTCATCCAGCCAGCCAATGGGAGTGCGCGGCTGACCCGAGCCCCCAGCCGGTTCAGTTTCCCTCTCATTTATCACACTCTCGCTTGCTCTTTGTTTATCGAGTGTTTTATTGTGTTTTCTTATGTTACAGGGCCATAACAATGAGTGATACTGCATCCAGTAGCGAGTCAGAGGTGGCAGGTCCTAGCAGGAAGAAATTAAGGCAGCCAAATAAGTGGAAGAAGGTGATTGCATAGAAAAATCGGAACTCCGGCAAGGGATACCAAAGTGTTTGCAATAAAAAAAACAAGTGAATAGCAGGGAGATAGGGCCCCCATGTGGTTGTGGTTGTTTTGGCAAGGATGGGCATGCCTCTGTAAAGGAAATTGTTTATAACTTTTGGGCCCTTGGTGACTATACAGCCCAAAATATTTACATTTCTAAACTTGTGACAACAAAAGACTGTGAACGGAGTCCTATCAAAGACCATGTGAGTAGAGTTTTGCGGACCACGATCTTGTGGATTACTAGCCACACCCCCTCCCATCTCCCACACTTCTTTGCCAACCCTTTACTACAACATCAATAAGGTAACTGTCAATAATTATAATTATTTTTATCATTCAACTATAACAATCAACTCACAATATTCGTTAATTTCCTCAATCTCCTTCCCAAACATTATTCTCATGCCACATTTAATTCGTTAATTATTATTAAATGGCATGCTAGCCCACTCATCTATACATATTCGATATTTTCTTGCTCTAGCCTTTCCATGAAGCCTAAAAACAAAAGAATTGGTTGGTAAATAGCGGAGTTAGAGAAGTTTCTATTTAGATTTCTTTAAACTTATTTATCTCGAATATAGGTTAGAGTCCCAGAGGGAAGAAGGAAAACCTAATATTTAGTAGTGGCCCCGAAATCATTGACGATATGCCTATTATATAATGGGAGGTTTGACGCACCTCCCAACCTACCAAATAGGAAAACCTACTATTTGGTTAGTCTTGGAAAATCCAACGTCAAGGCTATTAACCTAATTGCAATGATGACTTGTCTATTTTGACTGCTATGTCGTCATCCCAACCGCGGTTAAAAAAGAAAAAGTCTAGAGTCTACTCCTTAACTTCCTCTAGGAGACGTTGTACACTAACCAAAACTACCACCGAAGGTGAAAAAAGCATAGAAGAGAAGAAAAAGGGATTTACCTTTGTTACAGTTGAGACCCATCCCGTGTTCTGTTGGCGCAGACTCCTGTCGAACCTGCGCATGAGCGACCCTCGCTCGTCATCAAAAATTCCACGTAGACAGAAGAGCGAGGATGGGTAGGGGAACGGCGTGTGGGAGGGTACTATATGTACGTTGGATTTTCCAAGACTACTACCAAATAGTAGATTTTCCTATTTGGTAGGGTGGGAGGTACGTCTAACCTCCCAATTTGTTAGTAGTCTTAGCAAATCCAACGTCAAGGCTGCGTAACAAATTGGAGGCGGACATCCAAGCCCATAACAACCAAATACCAATGCACAAAATATGACTGACCAAGAACACAAAATAAACAAGAGAGTTTAATCAAGAAGAGTGAAAAACTGAGGAGTAGTTCTAAATGAGCAGTTTTTACAGTGTGATTTAGTCATTCATAGCATCGGATAAAACTTGAAAAATCTACAACAGTACTGTACAAATATCCATTTCTTTAGAAGCGCAGATATTTACAGCATACCAACATACACACATGGGAAAAGTAGGTCACATGGGACAAATACTGTATACAGAATATATATACAGTAAACCCTCGCTATCTCGGACTAATTGGGGGGAGACCCAGTCCGAGATGACCGAAAATCCGAGATGTCCGAAGTCCGACTTATGTCCGACTTAAGAGAGGGAAAATTCCGAATTAGAAGAGGAAAGTCCGCGTCACCAGAGAAATTGAGATTTTTTTTTTTGTATATATCTATTTAATGCATCTATCTCCCTTATACATATATATAACTATGACTTATTTGGTCTTATTTTAATCTATGAATCAATTCTAATACGATGGAATTGAAAACAATATTACCCTTCTAACACACAAATAATAAAATGAAAAAGAGAGTAAATAAAAATGTCTCCTTTGTCTTTCAGAAACATAAGTCCGTCTCGTATATGTTAGTATTTTATCGCTTGCTCGCCCCTAGCCACTCTCTCTCTATCTATTTATTTCTCTAATGCATCTAACTAACTCCCTTATACATTAAAATAACTATGTCTTATTTGGACTTTTTGTAATCTATAAATAATTTCTAATGCGATGGAATTGAAAACAATATTATCCTTCTAGCACACAAATAAAAACATGAAAAAGAGTCAATATAAAAGTCTCCTTTGTCTTTTCAGAACCAATTAAGTCCGTCTCATAATAGTTCGTGTTTATCGCTCACTCCCCCTCTGTAACTCTCTCTTTCTATCTATCTATCTCTAATGCATCTACGTAACTCCCTTATACATTAACATAACTATGTCTTATTTGGACTTCTTGTAATCTTTGAATCATTTCTAATGCAATGGAATTGAAAAATATAATATCGGACATTTTCCGAATACTTATATAAAGTCCAACAACGTCACAGACTGTCGGAACGATGACGGAAATGTCCGAAATACGGAAGTGCATGTCCGAGAGGCCGTAGCCAGTCCGACTAGTACGGGTTTCCGACTTCTAGAGGTCCGAGATGGCGAGGGTTTACTGTATATCCCCAAGCTTGTGACCACTGTGTCCGTAACACGTACCCCCCCCCCCCCTTTTTCCAAAGAAAACAAGAAAAAATAAAGACGGACGAGGGGGGAGCCCAGGGACCCAGCCAGGGCACCAGGAGACGAGACTCCCGAGAGCGACCACCAGCCCGGCGGTTCAGACAACAGACATGAAGAGGGAGGAGGAGACGAAGGGTGTGACCGAGGACCACAAATTCACAAGGTAATGTCGGGCAATGACCGACTGTGCAGGAACCGTAGGGAGGCAGCAAAGGATCGAAGAACATGCGCAGAACCCCAACAAGCAGGTAAACCGGCATGAAATACCCGACAAAGGAGGCGTCCAAGCGGCACCTTCGACAACCCCCCATCAGTCCTCGGTGACACCCACATAGCCGGCACCACAGACTCCAAATATGTGTGCCAGGAGTACACCGGGCATCACATAACGAGCACAACCACGTCGGAAAGCCAGCGACTACCAGAAACCAGCGCCACGATGGACAAAGGACTCCCGAGCAACAGCACCGGCGTCGCGTCCTGTGTGTATATTCGCGACGCCAGAAGGTCCAGAGTCCAGTCCAAAACCCTCAGAGGAGGGGGCTGGCGCAGCGGCGGTCGCGCCCGGAAGGCAGTTGACAGGAAGGAAACCAGTACGGTCAGTAGAACGACAAGCCCAGCCAGAGACACACAGACCTCCTGGACGGTAGACAGGCGGCAGCGCACAGAGCGAAACATGAAGTGACGGGTACGGAAAAAGCGAAGCAAGCAGCGCCAAAGTCATATGTCCCGCATCCAACGGGACACGGAAGACCATGGAGAGCCCGACCGGGAACGGGGAGGAAGGCAGGGAGAACCCGTCTGTGGACCGGGAGCCACCGAGCCCGAAAACGTCAACGAGGGTCCGAGGTTGCCAACCCGGCCCAAGAGGAATCGCGAGAATCAACGAATGGGAAGGGGATGGTCGGGAGGGCCCCAGTCGTCAATGATTACGGGGCCACTACTAAATATTAGGTTTTCTTTATCTCCTTACAGGAGTCAAACCTATAATTTATTAGTGGCCCCTCCATCATTGACGAACATGCCTGATTTCTAAGACTGGAAGGGGACATTCGTAATCATATCATAACTCTAGAAAAGCAGATAATCAAACAACCACATAGTATTCTTACTTTGAAAAATATATATATTTAATGGCGCAGCACATATATACAAAAAGGGGGTCAAGCAGGGGTGTGCTTCAAAGAAGCCTGCTTGATACAAAAGGTTAACTCTTGAGACTCTGCGAACAGATCTGTAAGTTAAAAAGGCACCCCACTCAACATAAGTGGTGAAAAATAAAAACTTATAAGTTTACATGTGCACATATAACCCCATAATACTCGTGGAAATATTTTTCAAAATATATCCAATGCTTAAAACTAAATTGCTTTTACAGCCAAAACTAATATAACAACACTGTTGTTTGTACTAACATTGTACTAGCACAATTTCCCGCCCTGAATAGAACAGAGAAATTTTCATATCACATTACTCATACTCGTATCACAGCTCTTTATACTCCGGCGGGGTCTAGGGTGTCCTGTTACACTGACTGCACCCCCCCCGCCCCCCCCCCCCCCCCCTTTCCTTGAAATTAAAAAAAAAAGTGACTTAAGGGCCACCTAGACCCTCTGCCTTAAAGCTATACATGGCAAGGAAGGTTTGTCTAGAGCTACTGACAGGTACCGAGTCAAAAACGTATGATTAGAGGCCCACAAATGCGTGGACGTAATATTTTCCACAGAAAAATTCTTAAGGAAACGCAAAGAGGCTGCCCATTTGCGTAAATCGTGGGCCCTACCCACAACGCCGGGATTACTCTCTTTAATGACCTCGACCAAATGAGAAGCCAATCTACGCTTCAGTAAGCGCTTACCCGTACTTGCCACCCATAAAGCACCCTGGGGGTTTAGAGGAGCTACCCTCAAATATTTGGTTAGAGCTTGCACTGGACATAAATTATGGTGCACCTTTCCCCTTTTCAACGCCGGCACAGTGAACTCAGAAAACATGTGTGCACTGTGCTCATTCTTGGCTACAAACCCTGTTGAAGGTGCAATGTGAATACAATCATTAAGCCTACCAAACCTGAGGCAATTAGGTGTGTTGCTCATCGCCGCCAGCTCTGACACTCTGTTCCCTGTGGCCAAAGCCAAAAGGAATACGCCTTTTTTAAGAGTAATGTAAAATCTGCAGTATTTTGGTACAGACGGGAGTGAAGTAATGACAATGCTTTGTCCAGAGACCAAGTAGGCATGAGCTGACGGGGAGGTGGACGGAGTTTAAAACATGCCCTCATAAAACCTGTTTCCTCCGCAACTGGTATCGAGAGACCGGTAAGGTCCCAAAATGGTATTCTAATCGCTGTTAAGTGATTTTTTAACGTTACCACAGATAAACGTTTCTGCTCAAACAGATAATTTAAATAATTAAAAACTAACGCCACCGAGGGCACCGTTTGTTCTGTTCTAAGGATCCAAGAAGTAAAGGCTTGCCAATGCGATTGGTACTGTCGTTTTGTAGACTGAGTATATTGATTCAATAATTTATTGGTCACCTCTCTACCATACGGTGCTAGCCACTTTGCCTCCTGAATGTCCATAATGCAAAAGTCAGCGAGGTCGCTAGGTTGCCAATCGTGTCTAAGTGGAAAAACCCGACCGGGAGCGACACCGGGTCCGGGCACCACGTTTTCAATTGCTGGTACCACAACTGCGCCGGCCACAGGGGCGCGATTATCGAGACTAAGCCCCGATAATCTCGTAGTTTGTTTACTACATGGCACATTAGAGACGCGTCTGGCGGCGGAAACAGATAGATGGAACTCCACCTGTTCCAGTCTGTCACCAGGGCGTCTGGCCCCCCTGCCGGCATTATCGTCCGGCGGGTGAGGTATAGTGGGAGTTTGTGAGTCTCCTTGGACGCGAACAGATCCACTTGTGGATGGTAAAGCTCTGCAATCATTTGGTTGAAAATGGGTTGCTTGAGCGCCCATTCTACTGTTGTGCTCTGTCTCCGAGACAGAGCGTCTGCCCAGACGTTTGCTACGCCTGGGAGATAAGATGCATGAAGATGAATGTCCAGCCTGTTGGCTAGAGTAAAAATCTCTTCTGACACGTTTAGCAACTTCCGAGATCTCGTTGACCCTTGTTTCTGAATACAGTGAACCGCATTCAGATTGTCCATTCTGAAGGCCACCGACTTGCCCCGTAAAGTAGAGCCGTGAGCCTGAAGGAAATATAAGGGGACTAGTAATTCCTTGACATTGATGTGGGAGATTTCTAAATGGGACCAAAGCCCTTGACCCTGGTGCCCTTGGTTTGACTGAAAACCCCAACCTATCGTTCCTGACGCATCCGTGTCTACCCATACCGTCGGCGGAGGAGAGGTCCATGACATTACCGAGTGCAACATTTCCCTCTTCGCCCAGACCGCTAGTAAGTTGTGGATTAATTTTGGTATGGGCCATAATTTTTTCGCCGGCAATAGCGGAAAATATCTGTTGCCCTCCAATATTAAACGCTTTACTTTCAACCGGCCCAACATTACCGTTAGTTGAATCCAGTTGAGAGAGCCGACCAGAGACTCCCAGATTCTGCGTGTCATAGTCAGACTGTGAAGGAACCTGAACAGTTTCCTGCGAAATCTGTTCCGATTGTCCACACTCTGACTCAGAGTGAGAGCAGCTGTGTCCCAAACCAGCCCTATCCACTGAACTACTCGTGAGGGAACAAGGTTTGACTTTACCAGATTTACCTTGAACCCTAGAGTTTTGACATGTTTTAATGTTATGTTGACATGATTTATGCATACTTGCTCTGTCTGTGCCACCACCAGCCAGTCGTCTAGGTACCATAAAATCCTGATCCCTTGTTGTAACAATGGCATCAGTGCTTGCCGGACTAATTTCGTGAATAAGCGAGGTGCCAGGTTCAAACCGAATGGCATCCTCTGAAAAACATAAGTTTGATCCCTGATCCGTAAGGCCAGAAATCTTTGAAATCTTTTGTTTACCGAGACGTGCCAATAAGCGTCTGTCAGGTCTAAGGAACACATCCACCCTCCCGGCGGAAGTGTTAGCCTGATTTGGTGCACTGTTAACATCCTGAATGACTCGTTGTGAATGTGAAGGTTCAGATACGACAGGTCTACGACGGGTCTCATCTGAACACTGTCCCTTTTGGGAACCAAAAATAGCTTGGATGTGAAGACTGGGTAATTTTGAGGGACCGGGATGATGACATTCTTGGCCATCATTTCCGTGACCAGTGACTCCACCTCTAAAGAAACTAGATTCGCCGTTGTCGGCTGACATAAACGAGGTCGCCGGAGCCACTGCAGTGATGCCTTTGCGTGCCACCATCCTTGCCCAAGTGTTTAACGGCCATGCTTGGTGACACGTTCGGAACGACCCAGTTAGCAGACAAGGGTTCGCCGGCTGTACTACCCTCGGATCCACCCGCCTTAAGACCGGCCCCGGGAATGAGAGAGACATTAGTTTTTTTATGGTGGTGGAGGTGGTGGTGGTGGACGCTTCGCCGGCTGGCTGGCGTTGGCAGAAGACGTGCCCTGACCTGGTTTATTATAGCCTCGTCCTTTCTGACCTGTAAACTTACCCTGTTTGTACCTGTACTGACCTTGAGTGGAGGAGGACTTAGGTAGATGAAAGGGCTTAGATTCCCCCGGCTGTGCTTTTGCGACTGGCTTGGGTTTGGGGAAGTTAAAGGCAGGTTTCCTAGAAGGGGCGGGACTATGTTTAAAGGCCTGAACCATATTAAAAACGGTTCTCCACACCTCAGGGGACATTAAAGAGGGAGTGAGCACTGGTGACATGACCACCTGATTCGCAATACGATCAGGAAGCCTCCGTACTAAGGACATCCTGAGATCTTGTCGTGCTCGCACCGCCTCAAGCAAGGCTGTGCGTATGTCACCCAATGACTGAATTGACGACTGAAGGAGCAGTCGCCGAGACAGTTCAACCGATCTTCTAGCCTCCGCGTCTGCGATTGCCTGAGTGGACCGGAGCATCGATTTAGCCACCTGTTGCGTCACAATGTACTGTGAGAACAGTCTAAATGCTTTCCCCCGTAGTCTAAATTCTCGGTCTAGGTGAGTAGGGGTAGGGGTAGTGAAAGGATCCTTGAGTTCACATAAATTGATTTTGGGGGCAGCTAAGAAATCAAACAAAGCCGAAGGGACTCCGCCGGCAGAACACACTGGCATTGAAAACCAAGAATGACTATCCTGAGGGATCTGGTGGGAAGTTTTTGAGGTGAAGGTGGTCGCAAAGTTCTGAGCCTCCGTCTCCCAATCCACCCAAGGTCCCGGACCCAACTGCCCCACCTTGAACACTGGATTAGCGGCTGAGTCTGTGACAGTCTGCAAATCAAGTTCTGGTGTGAGGGTTGACAGTGTCTTTATGTCATTAAAACCATCGTGCTTGGACCAGTCAGAAAACAGTTTCGAAGCTGAGGCAGGGGGCAGGGCAGGTTTAGCAGTATAAACAAAATAGTCCTGGTGATAATAATTAGGAATGGCCTTAACATTAACATCTAGTACATTCCCCAAAGTATCCAAGGCCCTTAATTTTTTAGATTTATTGCCTTGTATTACCCACTCACGTGGTACCGGAAGTTCCCCTGACAAGGTAGGTTGAGCGACCTCTGGATTAGTGGGGATCAAGTGAACCCATGACTCATCTGGGCCGTACAGTAAGGGCATAGCTACCTTTCTCATAGGTGCTTTATCTAAATGGGGTGGATTGATATCCGTTATAACCCTTACATTCGAAGTAGTCAGTGCCGCCGTAGCAGGCCTAGTGACCACCGATGGTGATATAGAGGGAGGGTGAGGGATCTGAGTCAAAGCAATAGAAGTCATCAGAGGCCGGACGTTAGAACCTGTCATAGGAGCTCCCGGGTCCACTGTAGGAGTCTCCGGCTGTTGGGCAAAAAATTTAGTGAGAGCATTAACTAGCAGCCCATCTATTTCCTCTGCTGTGACAAATTTATTAGATGATGAACTCAAAGGTGAATCATTACGATCCTGTGCGGCGTCTAAAACTGACCCTGACTCCTGCACTTCCATGTATGAGATAATAGATACATCGTCTTTGTCATCCGGCTCACCACGAGAGGATTCCGCCGAAGCCGGAGTCTCATCTTGTTGTAAAGATAAGTCAGGAATAGATGATGGGATCGCCGCGTCCCGGTGGACATCAGCCACTGTTTGTGTAGTTCTAGCCATAGGTTGAGAAAACCGCCAAACACCCAAGCCTTGGCCTGCACTCCCTTGGGAGTCTGACATACCCTCAATTATGGAGTTCCCACTTGACTCTGCCAGTGGACGATCACTGTCCACTGAACTCTCCAAATCTAGAGTTAAAATACTAAGAGGTAAACTATCTTTTGGTACTGGTACTAAATTCTCCCTATGAGATTGCACACTAGCTCTGTCGGGGGTAGAGGTATGACGAGAGGCACTAGACTCCGGTGAACGCCGGGAGGCCTTTCGATCATGTGAGTCCTTCCGGGAAGATTTGTGGCTACGGTGTGACCGCGAACTGCTCTTGGGTTTAGAGGATTTCTCGCTATATTCACTTGTTGACCCCTCTGTCTTACTCTTCTTGCTCGTTGGTGAAGAAGAGAGACTCGGCGGCTGCTGCCTAAGCGGGGACCTGGAATTAGATCTCGCCCGTGACGAGGAGGCTGCCACCGGGGGCGTCGGTTCTCGCTGTCGCTTAGCTGTGCCTGGGGCTGGAGCAAGTATAGAACCCTGTCCAGTCTCTGTTGGTTTACGAACAGTTACTCTAGAGGGACGTTTAAGGGGAGGGTGCTCAACTAGTAACTTATCCCATAACTGGACGTTATCGCATTGAAGTGACTTATGAGCCACAATAGTAGTATAAGCGGTCATCTGCTGCCTGACCTCCCGTAAGGCGACCGCTGCGGTCTTGTCATTGTCTTGTAAGACTTTTAAACTGAGCTGAGAGCAAAAGGTACAGTTTCGCATCACCCACAGACCCCTTGAGCGGTCGAGACATTTAACACATTTTATACAAAGGGTGTGTGCAAAAATAGGGATACCTGAACAGGAGGGCGTAATGCATAAAGCAAAAACCGGGGCAAAGGTAGCCATGACAGAGACTGGTGGGAAACTTACTCCAGGTTCTGTATAGACCCGCCGGGACCCAGCTCTGGAAAAAAGAAAATTTCCAGGAATTAATGCTCATAAGGTTAATCCAACATGTCCGCACACAAGTGTTAAATAACCCGCCGGGTAACGAGACGCAATCCACAACGACTACGGCTCGCTACGCGGTGGGGTTCCTAAGTAAAAGATTTCAAATTATCTTAACTTGTCCAAAAAGATTTATGAATACCCTCTGACATAATATAAAGACCCGCATGGCGTTTATAATTGATTTTAGTCTTTCCGGTGGTGTTTGTTTCCAGATTCAATTTTGGAAAAAAAAAAACTAAAACAGACGCCGGCCCCCGAATCATCTCGTAGATCAAAAACTGGGAAGCCTGACACATATACGAGACCTAACTTCTCCCGAAGTATCTTTTTAGATCGCCGTATGCTGAAGGCGGCGATACAAAACGTATCCCTCAATTGTCTGGTTAACTAACTGAATTGTAAATTCGTTATTCCCACCCTTCCAGGGAGCACCCGCCGGGCGTGAATATTAGTTTAAAAACTGTTAACCTCAATTACGCCTTAAGCTGAAGGCGGCGATACAAAACGTATCCCTCAATTGTCTGGTTAACTAACTGAATTGAAAATTCGTTATTCCCACCCTACCAGGGAGCACCCGCCGGGTGTGAATAATAGTTTAAAAACGTTAACCCCCAATTGTGCCTTAATTCGCCGTATGTTGAAGGTGATACACAATGGATCCCTCAAAGTCTGGTCAACTAAACTGAATTTCTATTGTAAATTCGTTCATCCCACCCTTCCAGGTTGCACCCGCCGGGTGATTTAAAGTTAACCCCAACCAATCCTATCCCCACTTCTTTATAAAAGATCGCTGGGGAGGAAAAACAACAACAGCTTAGGTTCTTTATTGGCTTTGCAAAACCGAAAAAACTACAAACACGTGTCCGTATGAACACTGTTAAATGGGTACAGCCATCCCGCCGGGATTCATAAGGGGCCTGAAACAGGCACCACAGAGACGCAGTCCTGGGGAGCCACAGACACCCACTCGCCGGGGAAACAAGCCTTTTTTTAAACCACGCGTGGCTAAAACTCGGCAACCAGCCGGGTTTTTCATGGTGTAACCGAGAAAAACCCGCCGGAAATAACCCACCCCGTCCAGATACCATCTGAACGCAAAACAGGACCGAGGCGTAGCCAAAACACAACTAACGCCGGGCCCAACATAGTCCAAGGAATTAGCCAATACACAACTAAACCAGGACACATAAATAGTCCGTGGAAATAGCCAATACACAACTAAACCAGGACACACATGACACAGTAGTACATATTTATAACATAAATCAATAACACTTGTACATGTGGCAAAGCTACGAGAGGCTGGCTAGGCCTAGGCAGACGGACATAAAAGTAAGCATGTCGTAATATAAACAAAAAGCACTGAATTATATCACAACAGGAACCACCGTCAACACACCACTGTAGCAAACACTTCCGGCAAAGGGAAGAACTGACTCGGGACCCAGAAAAAACTTCACTAAGTGAGGAAAAATACGCTGGGAACGTCAGCAAAAATAAGCTACCTCATCAGAAAGATAAAAGGAAGCAATAATAACGCATAATGAAAGCCGCCTGCATCACAAAGCTAGCTAACAGTGAAAAAGTTCACAAGTCCACAACAGGACCACGAGGGTACATCCGAAATAGATGCCCCAAACACACGACCCAAAATACACTGCACTGCGGGCAACCAGCCCAGGACACTCCTGCTACGCATATCCTACCCTTACTCGATACATCCCGGAGTAAACAAATGAGAAAAAACTCACTAGGGACGCAACAAATGCGGAACCAGCGGAGCGTGGGGAGACACGTCCGGGCAGGCTGAGCGCAGAGCAGAGAAGGAAGAATGACGCCTGAGTCAGCGTCTGGTCAAAGATCCACACAAGTACATCCACGATATTATGGAAAGCTTATTGAATAGTTATTCTTATTTTCTTTTTGTTTTTATATTTTACGAAGTTTTTTCGTAGTGAGAACCCAATTCATAATGACTGAAGCCATGAGTGAGGTCGCGTGCGCTCATGATGAAGGCTCCTCATATTTTAGATGCTCTGCGCGGTAGATTCAAAACTACGGCGGATGAGTATTTGAAGAGGGTGCCTTATGTAATAGGCATGTTCGTCAATGATGGAGGGGCCACTAATAAATTGAAGCCTTTTGAGCAAACATGGAATTTGGAAATATTTGGTGTGCACCGCGAACATTGAAACAGCGAAGACTGCTGTGGTGAAGATGGGGGCTCCACTGTATGCTAATTAAAAAAATTGCTCAAGGTTGCTAAGGTAGCAACCAAGCTAAATTTGCTTTAACCCTTTCACGCATATGACGCGATTTTGAGCCTATTGGTATTGGGGAAACTTTAAAGCCTTTGTTACCATCAGAGGTATTTAGCAGTGGTGGGCACAGCTAACCGAAAAGTTAGCTGAGATAACCGCTAATCAGCTAACTTAAAACGTTAGCTTCGATAACGCTAATTCGCTAAATTGCTGAAGAAATTAGTGGAAGCTAATGATAACAGTTAACAGCTAACTTTTATCATATGAATTTAGCATTGGTTTGATTTTTTCCCTCTAAAACCCTTAAACACAGACCTAAAGATAAAACTATAATATGCTGTAGCTTGTACTTGTAGCTTACTGCTTAGACACAGCTTTCCAAAACATAGGCTAAAAGAACCATAGAATGCCAAGATCAGATAATTAATGAATGTGCATGTGCATCCTGTTGTACATAAATAATGATATGAACAAATTAAATAAGCAGTAGCTTACAATAAAATGTATATTCATACAGTAATACAAGACTGTTCAGTATTACTAATGTATCACAATATTTACGGACTTTTAATCGATATTAAATTAAATATATTAGCGAGTACCTAAAATTAAAATATAATGGTTCTCTCGTGAGTTATGTACAACAGTGTCAGTATGCAATATCATAAGAATGATAAGATAATATAAACAATATAGCAAATATAGTTCTATCTATCTATCTATTGCCTGACGCCGCGATCCCCGAAGGGGTGGCCACGAACGAACCGCCCCCATGCACCTCTGTCCCCAGTCAGTCGATGCCCCTCCCCCCAACCAGCACCACCTTCATTCATGTACTTCCTCACTCCATCCTTCCACCTCTCATTCGGTCCACCTCTCCCTCTGTCCCTCCACCTCGCTCTCGTACACCCTCTTAGTCATTCTCTCGCTTTCCATACGTTCCATATGGCCGAACCATCTCAAGTTGTTCCTTTTCACACTTTCCAGCACATCTACCTCCACACCACACCTCCTTCTTACTTCCTCATTAGTCTGTCTATCCCTCCATGTAACTCCGCACACACTCCTTAACCCTTAAAGAGCGGCTCGCAACATAAGTCGAGTTGAAAAAACTGGCAAAAAACGGGTGAAAAAAGGGTTGAAATCGAGTGAAAATGGGTGGGATAGTAATGATCCATACGTCCGACATCTGTGGCTTCCCGGCCCACACTAACTCCAGTTCCCCCACCGCGCGTGAGGATGACAGTGTAACCAATAGTTCGCTAAAAGTGAGCAAGGTAGCAAAATCAGCTAAACTTCCATCTTCGAGGTAACACTGTCAGTGCTCCACGAGTGCTACGTAGCTGTATGTGGCGTCATTGTGTAGCGATTTCCACCTAGTTTTCGGCGCAATACAGTTCCTTTCATACTGATGGTTGATATAGCAGTCAGAACGGCCCGGAAAGGCCCAAAACGGCCACAGAGCACCCACTAGAGGAGGGTTAAGTAATTCATTTCCACTGCTCTCACTCTTGGTCTGAGTCTCTCAACCAACGTCCATGCTTCGCTTCCGTAAGTCAGTGTCGGGATTACCACACTGTCATGCAAGGACTTCTTCACTTCCATACTGACCACCCTATTTCTTGTTACTGCTTTTAGCGTTCCTACAACCCTCTTCCCCTGTTGTACCCTCTCCCGAACTTCTTCATCCATAGTCCCATCTTTACTCAACACACTGCCCAGATACTTAAAAGAGTTGACGATCTCCATAGCCTGACCGTTCAGCTTCACCTCACACTCTGTGACTTCACCCCTTTCGAAGACCATAACCTTGCTCTTCCCCGCATTTACCTTCAAATTCCGTTTTTCGCACACTGTTCCAAACTCATTTACCAGACCCTGCAACTCCCATTCATTATCACTCATCAGAACTGTATCATCCGCAAACAGCAGTATAGGTAGCTTCCACTCAATTCCCTCCCTTTTCAGCGATACACCAACATCCACTGCTCTTGATAGTATTTCTTTCATGACTCCATCCATATACAGTAAACAACCACAGGGACATCACACACCCCTGTTTCAAACCAACATTCAGGTCAAAGAACTCGCTCTGCTCACTCTCCACACGTACTGCCGCCTTTGCACCCTCATACATGCTCTTCACTGCTTTCAGCAACTTGCCATCTACTCCGTATATTCTAACTACTTTCCACATACATTCTCTATCCACTCTGTCATAGGCCTTCTCCAAGTTCATAAAGGCAACATACACCTTTTGTTTCTTCTCCAGATATTTCTCCACAACACAATTCAGGGTAAAAATCTGATCTACACATCCTCTTCCCTTCCTAAAACCACCCTGCTCGTCGCCTATCCATTTCTCCGTTCTCACTCTCACTCTCTCAATCACTACCCTACTGTATACCTTCCCTATAGTACGCTTAGAAGACATATTCCTCGGTGGTTACCACACACTCCTCTTTCCCCTTTGCCCTTATATAGGGGGACTATTATGCCAGTCTTCCAGTCATCGGGTGCACTCCCCTTCTCCCATGCTAGTTTGCACATTTTCCATACCCATTCTATCACTATCTCACCACCATACCTCAACATTTCCCCACACACTCCATCTGTTCCTGGTGCTTTCCCCAACTTCACTCTTTTCATGGCTTCCCACACTTCTGACCTCCTGATCCCCACCTCCTCCACTACTTCTCTTCTTCTCCCTCCCATACCATATCCAGCTATGTTTGCTGGCTCTTCATTCCTTACATTTAGAAACTCACTGAAGTACTCCCTCCATCTTTCGACTCTCTCTTGCTTCTCGGCTAGCATTCTCCCATTCTTATCTTTCACACCCTTACTGTTTCCCTTGCTACCTTCCCTAACTTTATTGACTTCTTTCCTGAATAGTTTCTTACTCTCCCTCCATTTTACACTCAGATTCCTTCCAAATTCCTCATCTACTCTTCTCTTACTTTCCTTCACTACTCTCTTCACTACCCTCTTACTCTCCACGTACCTCGCTCGTTTCTGTCTCTCGAAATCTTCATTCCCTCTACTACCCAACCACTCTCTATATGCTTTCTTCTTTTCTTCCACACCTATTCTTACCTCTTCTGTCCACCATGTTGTACCTTTCACTCCCCTCCCTCTTCTCCTCACTCCACACACCTCCTCACATGCTGCACAGATCTCATCCCTAAACACCTTGCTCATCTCCTCCACTTCCTCCATAACTTCCAGGTCGAACCCACCTAGTCGTCTTTCCACTGCTCTCCTGTACTCCTCCCTGACTTCCTCCTCCTGCAACCTCTCCACCCTCCTCTCGCCTCCCTCCAGCTCTCCTCACCCACTTCTTTTGTATCCTAACCTAGTTATGATTGATTATTTATGATAATGACTTATTACTCATGAGTCATGACTCATGAGCTAGGTAACGACACTTCTGTCGAATAGAAAAATTCTTTATTGAGTTAGAACATTTAGATAGGCATAGAAAGTAGAACAAAATCAATAAACTTAACCCCTTCAGCACCATGATGCCCGTTTACTTCTGATGCAGGCGAAAGTTTAGATTTAATGTAATTTAAGAATGGCCTGTTATTTAGAGGGTTTAGGCTATTCAACAAACACATATTTCAGGAGTACTTTACAATCGGTCAATCGCCCTGCAAAACTCAACACACACACACATATATAAGTATATATTCATAAATAAAAACAAATAACCCAAACAGATGCCTCAACAATCTATGATAACATTTTGAAAATGTAAATTTCATAGTTTTCTGTAGCGAATTTCTCACGTCGGCGCTAGGCTCACGACACTTAATAATAATACAGAAGAAAAAAAAGTGTGGAAATCAATCAGGAGTTACGACTAGAGTTATGAACTTACGAGTCGTCAGTCAATGATTCAATAATAATGTATGCTGTGACACAGTGCCACTATCTATTACACATGCTCTGTTGCTGGGTCAACCTCTGATGCCACACGTAAACACGTTGCGACGTTCGTGCCACAACATGATTCATGAGTCGCGTCTTCTCTACATGTGAATGTGACGTGATATAGTCAGTGTAGTACTGACTGTTGCAATTTTGTAATTACATACACACATAAATTTGTGTAATCTTAGGATTTTCAAAAGTTTTTGACAATTTTTGTTTTTTTTGTTTTTTTAACCAGCGAATGCACATTAGCGGACTTACAGTTAGCGGCAGTAAATGTATCGGAACTTAATCGGTCCGAAACCGATTTTCAAAGTTAGCTTAACCCTCCAGACCCGGTTGGGCTCTGAGGCCTCCATAAAAAACACACCCCGCGCTATCCGGTAGGGCTCTGAGGCTCCGGCAGCTTGAAAGCCTGTAAGCTTGGTGTGCAAGGCGTCCGTCCGACGCATGTAAACAACAGCCGGCTGGACCGACGCCGCGCATCTCCGACCACAAGAAAGAGTGCGTCGCTTGTTCGTGTGTGCCTGTATGTTATTGTTAAGTATCGAAAAGTAGTGTAAAGTGGCTGTTTTTGCCACAAAGTTATCTCCAATGAAATCATCATCACAACTGAACCAGTTGACTTAGAGAGCTCTACTTAACGCCATTCTACAGGTACGAAACACATCTACGCTTGAGGATGCGCGGGAATGCAGAAGCAGTCAAAATAACAAGCATACGGTAGCCTAGGCGTAGACGTTTTTCGGCCAAAACCCCCGGGTTTTGGGGAAATTATAGAATACAATAGCCGGGGCTGGAGGGTTAAAAGCTAACCAGCTAACGAAATATTTAGCTTCGCTACTAGCAGTAAGCTGATTAGCGGAAACCGTGCCAACCACTGGTATTTAGAAACCTTTAGTTTAGTTACTTCAACCTCTGCAGTTGTCTTTGAGTTTGCTGTGGGCAGAAAACTAATTTTGGAGAGGTAAATATAAGAGTGAGAGAACTCTATTTCTTATTGCTAATCTGGCAACCTCTGCATCATAAATGCGTGAAAGGGTTAATACCAATCTAGAATATGAAGATGGTAAAGATGGGACTGTGGATGAGGAGGTGCGGGAGAGGATGCAACAGGGGAAGAGGGTTGTAGGAACGTTGAAAGCAGTACCAAGAAATAGGGTGATCAGTATGGAAGTGAAGAAGTTCTTGCATGACAGTGTGGTAATCCCGACACTAACTTACGGAAGCGAAGCATGGACGTTCGGGAAGAGACTCAGACCAAGAGTGAGAGCGGTGGAAATGAGTTACTTGAGAAGCGCATGCGGAATTACATGGAGGGATAGACAGACGAATGAGGAAGTAAGAAGGTGTGGTGTGGAGGTAGATGTGCTGGAAAGTGTGAAAAGGAACAACTTGAGATGGTTCGGCCATATGGAACGTATGGAAAGCGAGAGATTGACTAAGAGGGTGTACGAGAGCGATGTGGAAGGACAGAGAGGGAGAGGTGCACCGAAGGAGAGGTGGAAGGATGGAGTGAGGAAGTACTCACCTAATTGTACTCACCTAATTGTAGTATACAGGATTTGAGCCTAAGCTCGTGTTGTCCTGTCTCTCTCTCTACATTTATCCAATTTTGCTTTAAAAGTTTGGATATTTCTTGCTCCCACCACCTCCCCATCCAACTTATTCCAACAATCAATGCTTCTATACGGGAAGCTGAACTTTCTTACATCAGACTTACATACAACTTTCCTCAACTTACATTCATGACCCCTGGTTCTTCCCTCGTCCCTCACCACAAAATCTCCCTTATCGATCTTCTCAAAACCTTTCACACACTTAAACATCATGATCATGTCACCTCTCTCCTCTCCCTCAGCATTGGCAGCTTTAGCCTCTCCAATCTCTCCTCATATGGCAGGTCTCTATGGCTACCTATCATCTTAGTGGCAACTCTCTGAACTCTTTCCATTTTTTGATTATGTTTTATAAGGTGTGGAGACCACACCACTGCTGCATACTCCAGTCTTGGTCATATTATTGTCCCTATTATTTTTGCTAACATCTCTTCATCTAAATAATTCAGAGCTATTCTCATGTTAGTCAACACTGCATAGGTTTCACCAGTTATTTTATTTATATGCTGTTCAGGTGACAAGCTATCTGCCATAACTACCCCTAGGTCTTTTTCTTTCCCAGCTTTACTAATTATTTCATCTCCTATTTTATATTCCCAAGAAGGTCTATATTTACTTTTTCCCATCTCAAGAACATGACACTTACTCGTGTTGAATTCCATTTTCCAAGTTTGACTCCACTCATATAATTTATCTAGGTCTCTCTATAATTCTTCACAACTACTCCTACTTGTAATATGCTTCATTAATTTTGCATCATCAGCAAACATAGATATATATGAGCCTATTCCCATTTGAAGGTCGTTGATGAAAACCAAAAACATGATTGGGGCCAACACCGATCCTTGAGGCACTCCGCTTTTTACCCTTTTCCACGAGGAGAACTTTCCTTGTATTACTGTTCGCATTTCCCTCCCAATTAAATAGTTTTCCATCCACTTTAATAATACTCCCTCAACCTGCCCCACAGTCCTGAGCTTCCACAACAATCTCTTATGAGGCACCTTATCAAATGCCTTCTTGAAATCTAAGTAAATACAATCTACCCACCCCTCCCTCCCTTGTACAAAGTCAATTACCCTATCATAGTAACTCACAAATTTGTGGTACACGAATGACCTTTTCTGAACCCGAACTGCTTGCTTGAAATTATTTCCCTCTCCTCCAACATACCCACCCATCTTTTTCTAATAATCTTTTCACAAAGCTTGCATATAACACTCGTTAAGGATACCGGTCGATAATTTTGCGGGTCTTCTTTATTTCCACTTTTATATATTGGAGTTATATTTGCTTGTTTCCATTCTAAGGGAAGTTCCCCCTTGTTTAATGAGTGTTGAACAATATTAAAAATAGGTCTCACTAGTTGCTCAGAACATTCTCTCAATACCCATCCAGCAATGTTATCTGGGCCCATAGATTTTCTCACGTCCAATTCTTCCAACAATGATTTTAGTTCATCCTGTTTTTTTTTTTTTTTTTTTTTTGTTTTTTTAAGAGACAATGAACGGAGGAAGGAAAAACACAGATAAAACAAAAAGGTCCATGTGCCTAAAGGCATCCTCCATTCATAAAATGTTTGTAACAACTGGATTTAAACATTTGTAGATTGTAAGTTTGTGGAAAGCAATTCGAGGGAAGTGAATTCCAAAGAGTAGTAGCTCTGGGGATAAATGAATTCTGATAAGCAGAAGTTCTGCATTGTGGAGGAGAAAGAGTAAATTCATGGGCGCTCTCAGCTGCCCTAGTTCTACGGGGAAAGATGTGGAGAGGCGGCACAATTGAAGCAAGTTCCTCGGAACAATTGCTGTGGTTGACTTCTATCGACTCTAGTCCCTGTATCTCGTTCAATTCCACCACAGGTTCTACATAGTCATCCTCCTCCACAAACACGGATGTTAATGTATCATTCATAATTTCACACATACCCACTGTGTCTTCATATAACTGACCCTCTACCCTAAGCTTTGTTATTTTGTCCTTTATTTTTGTTTTGCCGTTGATATAACTATTACGGGTTTGACAACCCGAAGGGAAAGAAGGAAAACTAACTATTTAGTAATGGTTCCGTAGTCAATGACATGAGAGCCTTATATATATAAGGGCTCCCCGGAGACCCCCATGAGGGTCCCGGAGAAAGCATAACGCGACCCAAATATATAAAAAGTACATCCTAGGGTGAAACCCTTTACTTAGTTCCTAGGGAACGTCATTAAAAAAGGTAACCATTAGAAAAAGAAAGAAATTTTTTATGAGTATAAAGATTAGAAACTATGAATGTTGTCTTACTAAATCAACTAGTGCGCCGTTATACAATCCTTCCCTTGCACGCGTCCCCCAGCTGGTCATGCTGGGTTTATACGTCCTTCATAGTACAAAGTTGCGCATGTGCATGGGAAGAGGGAGGAGGGAGGGCCGCTTTACGTCATTGACTACGGAACCATTACTAAATAGTTAGTTTTCCTTCCTTCCCTTCGGGTTGTCAAACCCGTAATTTAGTAATGGTTCTCTCCGTCAATGACGTGAGAGCCTAAGAATACCAAGATCGGTGGTTGGGACATCTCATGCTCAACGTCAAAGACTGAAGAGAACCAAAACTAACGGCTCGCACTGTTGTAATTAAATAACTAGAATTAAGAAAAAGTGTAAAGTATAAAGGCAGGGTTTCTAAGTAAGCCTTAGGAAGCGATAGAAAGGTAGATAAAGATAAGGATGCAGTAAAACTTAATAAAAGAACCACTAAATATTGTAACACATAAGAATTGTACATACTATAGTACTAGAATGATTTGTAAAAAGGAAAATCTATTCATACTTATTAAACTCACCAAAAAAATATATATATATAATTTTGTGTATTTATTAATCTAATATCCTGTATTAGAAATTAACCCTTAGAGATTATCAATCTTACTAATATTAACATTGAACAACACTTGTGAGAGGTTCTCCAGTTCGGAACACACTCCCCCCCCCCCCCCCCCTCTGTTTTGTCCAAAACTCCTAAAAGTAAGTCAGTACTTGGTGAACCTCACACGTACTTGTAACATAAAACATGTCATTATTGCAATAAACAGAGATCAGTTATGCTTATGCCTAATTCTCATGGCTATGCATGGCACAGTGGGTCTCTTCAAATGAACTGAAAGATATTTGGATACAAATGTGTGGTGAGATGACCAGACTCTTGTTTGCTTAATGTCTTGGATAGAGTAATTGTTAAGAAATCTGACTGTCGTGGCCCACTTTCTCACATCATGGGCCCTTGTTACTGTTGACGGTACGGCTGTTTTGATAACGTCCACTAGAATTGAAGCAAGCTGTCGTTTAGATAACCTTGATTTGCCATGTGAGGCGCTCATTCGCGGAACGTGATAACCGCCACCTCTGGCAAAAGCCATTATATTATCGCATTATATTGCCACAACCTTCTCGAATCTGGAGCCGCGGTAGGGAGCTATATTTGAGAATGTCAACATGGTTGAAAATCGCATAAAGTACGACGCACTTTCATCCGTGTTGACAGGGCGTTTGCCTAGCCCTAGTCTCTGCATCGCATAGGGTGATACGCGCCACCCAGGCAGCGTGTGTTCAGCCAGCCAATGACAGCCCGGCTATGGTACCGCGTGGGCGCCAGCTCAGCCACTCACGGCGCGCGTTGCTCTCTGTTCTCCCGCCACAATACAGTCTAGCTCAGCTCTCACGCCGTACGGATCATTTACCTCGCACCTGGTGTTGTTTTTGTGCCGTTTTGACCGTGTTGCAGTGCTTCCCTGAACAATGAGTGATAGTGAGAGTGATAGTGGGAGCCCACCCCCACCTATAAAAAAGAGGTGTAACCCGGACAATTGGTCTGAAATAATCGCCAGGAACAAGAGAAATACTGGGAAGGAATATGTCAGCCGCCAAACAGGAAATACAGTGAATGCTAGAGTTATTGGGCCGCCTTGCAATGATGGATGCTACGATAAAATTGCTGAACCTATCCGCCAAGCAATCCACAATAACTTCTGGCAAACTGGAGATTGGTTAGTCCAGAATACCTTCATTCAGAAACACGTTCTGTCAGTGCCAGTGAAACGACGAAGAAAGCCTGCCGACATCAACAACCCTGGTCCCCATCGGTCATGCACCCGCAAATTTACTCTCTCCTACCAGTCTACAACTTATAAGGTTTGCAAGACAGCCTTCATCAACATTTTAGCCATAGGTAGGACAAGATTAGAGAATGCCCTGACCCACGTGAGTGACACTGGTACACCGAAGAGAGACGGCCGCGGGCAACACAAGAACCGTGTCACCATTGCAGGTCCTGATGCAAAGCGTTTGCACAAACACATTGCATCATTCCCCAGCGTTACCAGCCATTATAGCAGAGCCAAATCGCCCAATTTGCGGTACCTAGAGACATCGTTGAGTTTAAGCCGGATGTACCACCTGTATTCTACCTGGATGGCTGAGAATTATCCTAACAACAGCGTAGTCAAGGAAAGTTATTACCGGAAAGTTTTCAAAAGTAAAGAACTCTCCTTCTCACCACCAAATACTGATACTTGCTCGACCTGTGACCTAGCTAAGACCACTTTGAAACATGCCAGTAATGACGCAGATAAGGCAATCTTGCAGGCTGAACTTGATGAACACCTGGCGATGGCACGGCAGGCACAAACACTTATGAAGACTCTGGGGCAGGACAGGGACGATGATACTCGTGTCATAGCCTTGGACCTCCAACAGACACAGCCAATACCTCGTCTCACCACTAATGCTGCCTACTATAAGAAGAAAGTCTGGCTGTACAATTTATGCATTTCCAACCTCAAGACCGGTGAAAACCAGTTCTTCGTGTGGGATGAGGTGACAGGTGGGCGTGGCTCGGTCGAGGTGGGTTCGTGCATCAAAAAGTGGATCGAGAATGAAGTACTACGTCATGGTGATTTTGGCAAGCTTATACTATTCAGTGACAATTGTGGTGGACAGAATAAGAACATTAATATCATGCTCTGCCATCTTTACGAACTGCACAGTCGCCGTCTTCAGGAAGTGGTCCATTATTTCCTCATCCCAGGACATAGTTACATGGCGTGTGACAGGGCTTTTGGGAACATAGAAAAGCGCTTCAGGGTTGAGGGGAACATCTATGATTTTGAACACTATATCAAGGTGATTGAGCGTGCGGTCCACGCAGGTAACAAGGTCATTCCCATGGTGAGAGAGGACTTTCTAAACTTAGACCTGTTGCAAAGTGTCATAACTCACCGTACACCCGCCAAGCCACTCCTATTCTCTGAATGTCGCCGATTCTGCTTTACTCTGCAATATAGGGATGGGTATCAGCTGTCTCGAGGCTACGAGGGGCCTCAGCATTGTCTCAGGCTTATGCCAGGTAAAGCCAAGTATGCTCCATCGGCCTTTAATCTGTCACGAGTGCCACTCACCCCCAAGTACCCAGCTGCCATCAAACTTCAAGCTGACAAACTCCAAGCCGTCCACGACCTGCTATCCTACATTCCGCCAATCCACTCGGAGTATTACCACGAACTTTTTCGTATGCAGAGGGACCTCAGTAGAGCAGCTAGACCAGCCTTGGACAACAACTCTGACTCCTCTGATATTGATGACAACCTGCAAGAGTATGCAGATGATAGTGACAGTGATAGCGACACTGCCTGACTACTCGGTGAGTATGAATATATAAATGTAACAATAGAATAGAGTAATAATGCATTTTAGTAAGGTAAAATTGTTAAACAATAGCAATCTTTACACAAGAACATTATAGTAACTAGCCATCAAATTCCTTCCTTAGATTAAAATTTTGTAAAATCATGTCCTTCCCAAGCTGAATAAAACATCCCAAATTAATTAATTAACAGTAATACTAGCTTACTTTCTATAATAATAAATCAATAACATTAAAGTAGCAAAATTATTACTCTATTCTTGTGTTTTACTTATTCATTATTATTCACCATGTCTTCCTCCATTTTCTAATCTTTATTATCGCTTATTAATTTTATAAAATTATGTTTCTATTATCTTACCCTACTCTTCCATGTCTTATTATTATTCACTGATAATATTATTTATGTTTTATTGTTATACATTTGCTTTTTCTCAACGTTTCTACAGTATTGAATTGATATGGGGTTATAAAATCATGGGATTATTTCAATCACACTCACGTTACTATTAATTACAAGCAATTTATTTTTATTTTTTTTGTGGTACATGGCTAGATACTATTTTCCGAAAATTTTGATAACACTGTCACCTCTCTCCTTAATCGGGTCTGATTTTTATAAGTCGGCAAACTTCAGACGCGATTTACTCCTTTTTTTATTTTGGGCAACTATCATGTTCTGCGATAAATTACAAGCAATTTATTATTATTTTTTTTGTGGTACGTGGCTAGATACTATTTTCCGAACATTTTGATAACACTGTCACCTCTCTCCTTAATCGGGTCTGATAGTTACAGCTTTTTATAAGTCGGCAAACTTCAGACGCGATTTACTCGTTTTTTTATTTTGGGCGGTCAACACGTTCCGCGAATGAACGCCTCATGTGAAGAGATCCATAAATGATAAGGGTGTAAGGGTGTAGTTGGTTGTACATACTTATACAAAGCCAACACTGGGCCTAGTGCCTGATGTTTATTCTTTTGTTCAAAAGGTGAGAACATATGATCTTCTCTTTCATTCTTGGCTATGAAATCAGGAGTTGGTGTGAGGGTAATAGCACTCAGATCTTTAAATTGTAAGCAGTTCGCAGCTCTAGCCATGGTCGCAAGTTCGGACACTTTATGTGTTGTTGCTAACGAAATTAAGAAAACACATTTAGATAATAACTTGTCATAAAAGGGGTTGACCGTGTAAGGTTTAGTACTTGATAGATTTAACACTTTGCCCAGAAACCACTGAGGTAGAATCTGTCTCGCTGGAGCTCGTAATTTAAAACAAGCCGTAATAAAACCTCCTTCATACTTAGGTGGAAGTCTAAGGCCAGTAAGGTCATAGAATGGTTCTTTAATGGCTGAGAGGTGATTGCGAAGTGTGTTAACTGATAGGTGTTTGTCTTCGAAAAGGTAATTTAAGTACTTTAAAATTAAACTTACTGAGGCACTTTGTTGGTTGGATTCTACAATCCACGTTGTAAATTGTTTCCAATGTGACTCATACAAGCCAATACATATCTCATACAATAATTGTGGAAGGTGTAAATTGTTTGGTTAATTTGTCGTGAACGGCTTGGTCATAAGAATTTAGCCATTTGGTTTTGAAAATATTTCGTAACTAAAACCAAGTTGTAAGAAAAACTCCTTTGAACTTGTTGAGACGGCGTCAGGCAATAGATAGATAGAGATAGAACTTGTTGAGGGGTAAGTCGGAAGCCAGTGGAATCAAAGAACGATTCTTTAATGGCTGAGAATTGATTGTATAGTGTGTAAATTGACAGTTGTTTGTCTTCAAAAGAGTAATTGAAGTACTTTAAAAATAAACTGACTGAAGCTATGTGTTGGACAGACTCTACAATCTATGTGGTAAATTGTTTCCGATGTAATTCCTACTGTTTAATAGTGGAAGGCGTAAACTGTTTGGTTAATTTGTCGTGAACAGCTTAATCATAAGAGCTCCGCCATTTGACTTTGAAAATATCCATAAAGCTAAATGTAGACCAGTCTGTAGGTTGCTAATCCGCTCTAAGTGGAAACAAGACGTTGGAAATGGTATTGGAATGGGACATTCGAGAGACAGATGAATGAACTACACATGTGTTGACCAGACTGGCGTTATAAGGCACTCTTGACCCTGAATTAAGTGGATATCTTGCAAAACTTTGGATATTCGTGTGTGTCCGGAGGAGGAAAGAGGTATATCGATAACCACTTGTTCCAAATCTCTGAGAACGCATCTGTTCCGCTCGCTTGGATCTCGTGCCAGAAGGTCAGAAGCCGGAGGAATTTTGTCGATTGGTGTGAATTAACGAGATTTACCTGTGGATGGAACGGCCTTATCAAGTTGTGGAATACCGTCTGAGTGATTGTCTAATCGACTAGGGTACCCTTCTCCTGAGATAAGGTGTCCGCCTACAGATTCGCCTTGCTTGGTAGGTAAACTGCTTGAATTGTGATATGGTAATGAAGAGTAAGGAAAAATATTAACTCCGACAATCTCAGGGGTGTGTGAGATTTCGTTGGGCCCTGCCTGTTGATACAGGACACGGCTGATGTGTTGTCCATGTGAAAGGCTATTATTGTACTCTGTGTTGGAGTGCAAGGGCATGATTTTTCAGGAAAATCGAGGGACAACTAGTTCCTTTGTATTTAAGTGATAGAGATTGAGAGAGGTCTAGCAACTTTGTGTCTGGCGACCGTCTGACGATTGGTAACTCCATCTCGGGGCTCCCGCTTTGTCCAAGACGACCCCCACTGATGGTGGCGGTTCTGACTAGAGGGCTGTCGGGGAAGGGGTCTCAGGTCTTATCCAGAAGCTTAGAAGTCTGATAAAATGCTGAGGGAATGTAATTACGGTATGAGGTTGATTGACTCGGAAAAGCTCTGTTGTCTAGCCTGATGTAAGGATTCAGGCGAAGTTTGTCCAACGGAACAGGTAGCTGAACCCAATATTTTGACCCTATTAACCCTCTCACGTCCTTGACGCAATTTTGAGCCTATTGGGGATACTTTAAAGCCTTGTTACCATCAGGGGTATTTAGAAACCTTTAGTTTAGTTACTTTAACCTCTGCAGTTGTCTTTGAGTTAGCTGTGGGCAGAAAACTCATTTTGGAGAGGTAATTATAAGAGTGAGAGAACTCTATTTCTTATTGCTAATCTGGCAACCTCTGCATCATATGGTCGTGAGAGGGTTAACGACTCCCACAGCCGTTTGGAATTGTTTTTTGTGTGTACTGTCTTGCATACTTGTAGTAGTCAAGTATTTGATGTTGTATGTTGTGTGATAGGGTTTCCCAACTGAGGTAAACCTAGGGTTCCCACTTTACTATTCAGACATAGGGCTGTGATATTTGTTGTATTGTTATCATCTCGAAAAAGTGGTTTACCATAAACTTATTGAGGATTGATAATTCTATGACTGGTCTGAACTGTAGGCTATCTCGTTTTGGTACTAGAACTAAGTGAGAACTAAGTGATGTGGGAGGAATGTTCACTCGAATTCCTCACTGAAGCATCGCTTTTACGAGTGTTGGCACCTTTACTGGTATGAGACGTTGTATACGTACTTACGAAAGAACGGTCGTCTCTCCCAGTCCCAAAACAGACTATGCTTTATTAAATGTCTGGACCAAGGTCCTTTCGGTCATGCTGTGTAACTGGCCTGGAAAGAATCGGTTGTACCTTGCGATATAATGTGATGCAAGGCTAAGATGAACTAAGTTAGGTCCTTGAACCGGTATGTGCTCTTGAAAGGTCATACTGTTGCTGTTGGTGTGCCTGAATCTGTCTAATTTGTTGTCAGGGGATGAATTAACCAGTCTGTCCCGACTACTGTGGCCTGTTGAGTGTCGTTGAGATCTGAATCTAATAAAGTTAACACGAGAGAACCTTAGAGACGGTTATAAAAAGTAGTGCTGATACTTCAGACCAAGTATTTGTGGTTGTTAATCTGTTAGAATAGATGGAGAGATCAAGATTCTAGTCTTGATGTCTTTGGGCAGAGTTTTTTAGATAGCAAGATACGGAGGTCTTGACGTGCTTTGGACGTCATGAAAAGGGCTGTTGTGACCTCTCCTACTGTCCGAAGGGTTTTGCAAAGATAGACTTCTCTTATGTGTGATAATGTTGCCCTAGAGTGTGTGTCATGAATAGGATCTGCTACTCCTCATTAGTGTGAGTGAGTTGTCTTGTAAAACTGTCTTTGTGGTGCAATGCATAAGTGTGAGCAGCCTAGGTTCGAATCCCCGGACTGTCACATGTGTTTGTTAATTTCATTAACCGAGTTTAGGAGTAATATAGGTTTGACTCCTGCAAGGAGATAAAGAAAACCTAATATTTAGTAGTGGCCCCGTAATCATTGACGATTATGCCTATTACATAAGGCCTCCTCTTCAAACGCTCACTTACCGTAGTTTGAATCTACCGCGCAGAGCATAAAAAATTGAGGAGCCTTCATCATGAGCGCACGCAACCTCACTCATGGTTCTGTCATTATGAAATTGGGTTCTCACTACGAAAAAACTTCGTAACTAATAAAAAATATAAAGAAAATAAGAATAACTATTCATAAGCTTTCCATATATTCGTGGATGTACTTGTGTGGATATTTGACCAGACGCTGACTTCAGGCGTCATACTTCCTTCACTGACATATCAAGTAAACCAAAATCCTTAATACATCAACGAATGGGAAGGGGATGGTCGGGAGGGCCCCAGTTGTCAGTGATTACGGGGCCACTACTAAATATTAGGTTTTCTTTATCTCCTTGCAGGAGTCAAACCTATAATTTAATAGTGGCCCCTCCATCATTGACGATTATGCCTGATATCTAAGACTGGAGGTGGACATTCGTAATCATTTCATAACTCTAGCAAAAGCAGATAATCAAACAACCACATAGTATTCTTACTTTGTAAAAAAGATATATTTGGCGCATAAACTTTATACAGCATATATATTCAAAAAGGGGTACAAGCAGGAGCGTGCTTCGAAGAAGCCTGCTTGAATAAAAAAGGGTTAACTCTGAGACTCTGTACACAGATCTGCTAGTTAAGAAGGCACCCCACTTAAAGTAAGTGGTGAAAAATAAAAACTTATAAGTCTACATGTGCACATATAAACCCCATTAAACTAGTGGATATATTCCTAAAAATATACCCAAACATAAATGAACTCTTGTACTATCGCAGAAGTACTGAACTCTTGTACTTATGCAGAAGTACTTACATCAAAAATGAAATTCGCAGTCGCAACTACTGAGATTGTCTTAAAATTATATTGCTTCACAGCCAAAACTACTTACAACAAGAGTTGTTGTTTTACTACTATTGTACTTTCGCACAATTTCCTGTAATGCATATTACAGAGAAATTTTATATCACAACACCTATAAACAGTATCACAGCTCGTATGCTCCGTACACATACTCCGGTGGAGTCTAGGGTGTCCTGTTACACTGACTGCACCCCCCCCCCTCTTTTCTTAACTTAAACCATAAGTGACTGAGAGGCCCCCTAGACCCTCTGCCTTAAAGCTATACATGGCATGGAAGGTCTGTCTAGAGCTACTGAAAGGTATCGAGTCAAAAACGTATGATTAGAGGACCACAGGTGCGTAGACGCTATGTCCTCAACAGAAAAATTCTTAAGGAAACGCAAAGAGGCCGCCCATTTGCATAAATCGTGGGCTCTTCCCACGACGCCGGGATTACTCTCTTTCATGACTTCGACTAGGAGAGAAGCTAGTTTTCGTTTCATTAAGCGTTGGCCCGTACTCGCTACCCATAAAGCACCCTGTTGATTCAGAGGTGCTACTCTCAAATATTTGGTTAGAGCTTGCACTGGACATAAATTATGGTGCACTTTTCCCCTTTTTAACGCCGGCACCGTGAACTCTGAAAAAACATGTTCACTGTGTTCATTTTTGGCGATGAACGCCGGGGAAGGTGCAAAATGAATACACTCATTGAACCTACCAAACCGTATGCAATTAGGTGTGTTGCTCATCGCCGCCAGCTCAGACACCCTGTGTCCGGTAGCCAAAGCCATAAGGAAAACTGACCTTTTTAAAAGTAAGTCAAAATCTGCAGTATTTTGGTACAGACGGGAATGAAGTAAAGACAACGCCTTGTCCAGAGACCAGGTAGGCATGAGCTGACGGGGAGGTGGGCGGAGTTTAAAACATGCTCTCATGAAACCTTTTTCCTCCGCTAGTGGTATGGTTAGACCTGTAAGGTCAAAGAATGGCATCCTAATTGCTGTTAAGTGATTTTTTAACGTTACTACAGATAGACGTTTCTGCTCGAACAGATAGTTTAAATAATGAAAAACCAAAGCCACCGAAGGAACAGTTTGTTCTGTTCTAATTATCCAAGAAGTAAAGGACTGCCAGTGCGATTGATACTGTCTCTTCGTAGATTGGGTATATTGATTCATGAATTTATCGGTCACGTTTCTACCATACGGTGTTAGCCACTTGGCCTCCTGAATGTCCATAATGCAAAAGTCAGCGAGGTCTCTAGGTTGCCAATCGTGTCTAAGTGGAAATACCCGACCGGGAGCGACACCGGGAGCGACACCGGGTTCGGGCACCACGTTTTCAATTGCTGGTACCACAACTGCGCCGGCCACAGGGGCGCGATTAACGAGACTACGCCCCGATAATCCCGTAGTTTGTTTACTACGTGGCACATTAGAGAAGCGTCTGGTGGCGGAAACAGATAAACGGAACTCCACATGTTCCAGTCCGTCACCAGTGCGTCGGGTCCTCCCGCCGGCATTATTGTCCGGCGGGTGAGGTACAGCGGGAGTTTGTGAGTCTCCTCGGACGCAAACAGATCCACTTGTGGACGGTAAGGCTCCGCAATCATTTGGTCGAAATTTGTTTGCTTGAGCGCCCATTCTACCGTTGTGCTCTGTCTCCGAGACAGAGCGTCTGCCCAGACGTTTGCTACGCCTGGGAGATAAGATGCGTGAAGATGAATGTTCAGCTCGCCGGCTAGAACAAAAATCTTTTCTGACACGTTTAGCAACTTCCGAGATCTCGTTGACCCTTGTTTATGAATGCAGTGAACCGCATTCAGATTGTCCATCCTGAAGGCCACCGATTTGTCCCGTAAAGTAGAGCCGTGAGCCTGAAGGAAATACAAGGGGACTAGTAACTCTTTGACATTGATGTGGGAGGTTTCTGAATGGGACCAAAGCCCTTGACCCTGATGACCGTGGTTTGACTGAAAGCCCCAACCTATCGTTCCTGACGCATCCGTGTCCACCCATACCGTCGGCGGAGGAGAGGTCCATGACATGACCGAGTGCAATGTTTCCCTCTTCGCCCAGACCGCTAGTAAGCTGTGTATTAATTTTGGGATGGGCCATAATGTTTCCGCCGGTAATAGTGGAAAAAATTTGTTGCCCTCCAATATTAAACGTTTGACTTTCAACCGGCCCAACTTTACAGTTAGTGAATCCAGTTGAGAGAGCCGACCAGAGATTCCCAGATTCTCCGTGTCGTAGTCAGACTGTGAAGAAACATAAACAGTTTCTTGCGAAACCTGTTCCGATTGTCCATACTCTGACTCAGAGTGAGAGCAGCTGTGTCCCAGACCAGCCCTATCCACTGGATCACTCGTGAGGGAACAAAGTTTGACTTTACCGGGTTTACCTTGAACCCTAGAGATTTTACATGATTTAATGTTATGTTGACATGATTGATGCATAACTGTTCCATCTCTGCCACCACCAGCCAGTCGTCTAGATACCACAAAATCCTGATCCCTTGTTCTAACATGGGCATCAGGGCTTGCCGGACCAATTTCGTGAATAAGCGAGGTGCTAGGTTTAATCCGAACGGCATCCTCTGAAAGACATAAGTCTGATGCTTTATTCGTAATGCCAAAAATCGTTGAAACCTTTTGTTTACCGGGACGTGCCAGTACGCGTCTGTCAGGTCTAAAGAACACATCCACCCTTCCGGCGGAAGTGTTAGCCTGATTTGATTCACTGTCAGAATCCTGAAGGAGACGTTGTGAATATGGAGGTTCAGATAAGACAGGTCTACGACCGGCCTCATCTGAACACTGTCCCTTTTGGGCACTAGAAAGAGTTTGGACGTAAATACTGGGTAATTTTGAGGGACCGGGATGATGATATTCTTGGCGATCATCTCTTGGATCAGTGACTCCACCTCTAATGAAACAAAATTTGCCTTTGTCGGCTGACGTAAGCGAGGTCGCCGAAGCCACTGCCAGGTGATGCCTTTGCGTGCCACCATCCTCGCCCATGTGTTTAATGGCCATGCGCGATGACACGCCCGGAACGACCCAGTTAGCAGACAAGGGTTCGCCGGCTGGACTACCCTCTGATCCACCCGCCGGAAGACTGGCCCTGGGAGTGAGAGAGACCCTAGTTTTTTGGTGGTGGTGGTGGTGTATGCTTTGATGACTGGCCGGGTTTGGTCGGAGACGGGCCCTGGCCTGGTCGTTGATACTTCTGTCCTTTACCTGAAAACTTTCCTTGCTTGTATCTGTACTGAGCCTGACTTTGGGTGGAAGAGGACTTAGGCAGATGAAAGGGCTTTGCCCCACCAGGTTGAGCCTTTGCGACTGGTTTGGGCTTGGTAAAATTGAAAGCAGGTTTCTTAGATGGGGCGGGACTGTGCTTAAAGGCCTGAGCCATGTTGAACACTATTTTCCACACCTCCGGGGACATTAAAGAGGCAGTTAGAACAGGGGACATAACTACTTGATTTGCAATCCTATCCGGGAGCTTCCTCACGAGAGACATCCTTAGACCTTGTCGTGCCCGCACCGCCTCTAGCAAGGCTGTACGGATATCCCCCAGTGACTGTATAGAAGTCTGGAGTAGCAAGCGTCTAGATAGTTCGATAGCCTTTCGGACTTCCGCGTCCGCGATTGCCTGAGCAGATCTGAGCATTGACTTCACTACCTATTGTGTGACAATATACTGGGAAAACAGTCTATATGCTTTCCCACGTAGTCTAAACTCCCGGTCTAGGTGAGCAGTGGACGGTGTGGAAAAGGGATCTTTAAGTTCGCATAGATTAATTTTAGGGGCAGCTAAAAATGCAAATAAAGCAGAGGGAACTCCGCCGGCAGAGAATACCGGCATCGAGAACCAAGAATGGCTTTCTTGTGGAATTTGGTGTGAAGATTTAGAGGTAAAAGTCGTTGCAAAGTTTTGAGCCTCCAATTCCCATTCCACCCAAGGACCTGGACCCAACTGCTCCACCTTCAAAACTGGATTTGCGGCTGTGTCTGTGAACATCTTTAAACCTAACTCTGGTGTTAGAGCTGACAGTGCTTTTATATCATTGAAACCGTCATGCTTAGTCCAGTCCGAAAACAGTTTTGAAGCTGACGCAGGGGGTAGGGCCGGTGTAGAAGTATACACAAAATAATCATGGTGATAATAGTTAGGAATGGCCTTAATATTAACATCAAGTACATTCCCTAGAATATCTAAAGCCCGTAACTTTCTAGATTTATTCCCTTGAATTACCCACTCACGTGGTACCGGAAGCTCCCCCGACATAGTGGACTGTGCTACCTCTGGCTTTGCTGGGAACATTGTTACCCATGACTCATCTGGCCCGTATAGGAGGGGCATAGCTCCCTTTCGGACCGGTGCTTTGTCTAAAGGGGAGGATTTACATCTGCTACTACTCTCACATTGGAAGTAGTCAGTGCCACCGAAGGTGGCCTAGTAACCATAGTAGGTGATACAGGGGGAGGGTGCGGAATTTGTGTCAAAGCAATAGAAGTAGCCAGAGGTCGGACATTCGATGCTGTCGTGGAAGCCCCCAAACCAACTGTGGGAGTCTCCTGCTGCTGACCAAAAAACTTTGTTAGTGCAGTTGCTAGTAACCCATTAATTTCATCAGCTGTGACAAATTTAGCCGAGGATGAACTCTGTGGCGAATCATTCCTACTCTGAGAGTCGTCCATCACTGAACCTGACTCTTGAATCTCCATCTCAGAAATTATAGAACCCTCATCCCTTTCCCCCGGCCTTTCAGGAGAGGATTCCGCCGAAGCCGGGACCCCCTCATGCTGCCATGTTAAGTCCGGGATGGACGATGGGATCTCAGCGTCCCGGTGGACATCTGCCACTACCGTTGGTGCATAAGAATGATGTGAACCGTCACGCCATGGCTGGGAGTACCTCCAAACTCCCCGGTCTTGGCCGGAACTCACTTGTGAACTAGGTACCCCACCAACTACTGAGCCCTCACTCGAGCCCTCTAGAGGGTTATAACTGCTGATAGAACTCTCTAAAGCTGGTACATGTGAACTGGTAATAATATTAGGTGACACTTTGTCCGCCGGTATATCCCCCACCACAGTCTCTGACTCCACTCCCGACCTGTCAGATTGGACATGAGACATGTCGGGAGTAGAGGCAGAAAGCGAGGCACGAGGCTCCGGCGAACGCCTGGAGGTCTTTCGTACATGATTATCTTTTTTAGAAGACTTATGACTTCGCCTCGACTTTGATTTACCACTAGGACTATCCTTGGTCTTCTCCTCCTTGCACTTCTTTCTCGCAGGGGAAGTAGAGTGACTATGTGGCTGCTGTCGGAGGGGAGACCTTGACCTGGACCTCGATTTTGACTTGGAAGTTGTCGCCGGGGGTGTCGGTTCTCGAGGTCTCTTAGATGTGCCGGAGAAGAGAGTAAGCACTGTAGCCTGCCCAGTCTCAGTCGACTTACGCACATTTACTTTACTTCTAGAAGGGGGACGTTTAAGTGGGGGATACTGAGCAATCAATCTGTCCCACAGAACTACGTTATCACACTGCAGGGCTTTATGAGCCACTGACGTAGCATAAGTAGATAAAAGCTGTTTGACCTCGCACAATGCAACCGCCGCGGCCAAATTATCTTGTTGTAAGACTTTAGTACCCAATTGACTACAAAAAGTACAATTCTTCGTCACCCACAGACCCCTTGACCGGTCCAAGCATTTGACGCATCTGATGCATAGAGTATGGGCAAAAATAGGGATCCCTGAACAAGAGGGTGTGAGGCACAGAGCAAAAACAGGGTCTAGTGGCGCCATGACAGAGACTGGGAAGAGCTAACCCACCCCCGGGCTCCTTCTGGTCCTCTGTTGACCCGCCGGAACTCCGCCCTGGAAAAAAGAAAATTTCCAGGAATTAATGCTCATAAGGTTACCCCAAAATGTTCTAACACAAGTGTTAATGAACCGCCGGGCAACAAGATGTAATACACCACTATTACCTCTTGTTACCCTGTAGGTTCTTAGGTAAAGATTTTAGAATATCTTTACTTGTCCAAAAAAGATTTAAGCATATCCTCCGACAAAATATAGAGACGAGCATGTCGTTATAAATGACGCAGTCTTCCCAGTGGTATTTTTGGCCACCGGAAACCCATATTAAGACGCCGGTCTCCTTATTATATTGCAGTTAAAAAGGAGGTAAGCTTATCTTAAACGTTTTTGATCTGACTTCCCTCGAAGCCTTCATAGATCGCCGTATTTTGAAGGCCTCGATACCCAATTGTATCCCTCAATTGTCTGGCTAACTATACCGAATTGCAAATCCGTTAATCCCACCTCCCCAAGGTTCAACCGCCGGGTGTGAAAGTAATTTAAATGTTAACCCCAATTGTTCCTATCCCCACTTCTTTGCAAAAGATCGCCGGGGTGGAAAGACCAAACAAACAAAACAGCCTAGTTTTTCAATGGCTTTGCAAAATCCGGGAAAACTATACTCCACCGGTGTCCGTATGAACACCTAGTGAAACGGGTATAGCCATCCCGCCGGGAAACACCTAGTAAGCCTGAACACAGGCTCCACCTCAGAGACGCAGTCCTGGAGAGCCCTCAGGCCACCACTCGCCGAGGGAAACTAGCCTATTTTAACTACGCGTGATATAAAACTCGGCAACCAGCCGGATTTTTTCGGTGCAATCGAAAAAACCCGCCGGAAAAGGCAACCAGCCGGATTTTCTTGGAGCAATCGAGAAAACCCGCCGGAAAAGGCAACCCACACTAGCCAGATGCAATCTGAGAAACACAATTAGGCCCCGGATTAAGCCAAAACACAACTAATCCAGGACACACATGACACGGTATTACATAATATGTAATTGTTACATATGTAAGTGTTATTGATTTATGATTTAAATATTATTTAAATCATAAATCAATAACACTTGTACATGTAAAAAAGCTACAAGCGGCTGGCTAGGCCTAAGCAGACGGAAATAACACTTAATCACGTCGTAATATAAACAAAAAGCACTGTAACATATCACAACAGGAACAACCGCCATCACAACATCGTAGAAAAACTCCTGGGAGAGGGAAGCACTGACTCGGGACCTAGAAAAAACTTCACTAAGTGAAGAAAAATACGCTAGGAACGTCAGACAACAAACAATAAGGCAACTTCATCAGAAAGATAAGAAGAAGCCTGATAACGCATAGTTAAAGCCAACTAAATAACTAGGTTAGCTAGCCGCGAAAAATGTAACACGCGTCCACCACGGGACCACGAGGGTACACCCGAAATAGGTGTCCCAAACACACGACCCAAATACACTGAACTGCGGGAAACCCGTCCCTGACACTCCTGCTACGCATATCCTAACCTTACTCGATACATCCCAGAGTAAACAAATGAGAAAAAACTCACTAGGGACGCAGCAAATGCGGAACCAGAAGAGCGTGGGGAGACACGTCAGGGCAGGTTGAGCGCAGAGCAGAGAAGGAAGTATGACGCCTGAAGTCAGCGTCTTGTCAAATATCCACACAAGTACATCCACGAATATATGGAAAGCTTATGAATAGTTATTCTTATTTTATTTTTATTTTTTATTTGTTACAAAGTTTTTTCGTAGTGAGAACCCAATTTCATAATGACAGAACCATGAGTGAGGTTGCGTGCGCTCATGATGAAGGCTCCTCAATTTTTTATGCTCTGCGCGGTAGATTCAAACTACGGTAAATGAGCGTTTGAAGAGGAGGCCTTATGTAATAGGCATAATCGTCAATGATGGAGGGGCCACTAATAAATAGTGTGCTGGTGGAGAGAACATAATAAAACCAAAAGGTTGGATAATCGCCTATGGGTCGTTTATCTGAGAGTGTAAAGTCCTTCCCCAACCTTTTGTTCCTAAGAAATATACTCGTCAATTATGGGGACACGGAGTCAAGGATCTGACTCAGCCAAATTGCCAGAATAACCCTGTGTGATTAAGAGGTGTATGGGGAAATCGTTGATTGAGCCCCGTGAAAGTTATTCTGTAATAAAGGATAGATAAAATTATCTACCTGGAGAATTCTGGTACAGTCAGGACCCCCAATACGCGAGAATAGGGGTGACAGGAGGCATCGCGTATTGCGAATTCGCGTATTGTGGAACTAACTTTAAATAGGAATAATTAGATATGGGTGACATCTCTCAATTTTCGACATTTTTGGCCCTATTTTCGACATTTTTGGCTCTACAGTACAGTCTATATCTTATATATAAGAACAACAATGAATAAAAATATGAAACCTTACCTTAAAATTAGTAGTAGATAGGCTAGGCAGGCACTACAAATGTTTGGTCACTCCGCGCGGCTATGAGCGGGACTGTGGGAGGGAGGGAGGGAGGGAGGGAGGGAGGGTAAGCGGGAGGGAAGGCAGGCGTATGCCCAGACCACGAGGCCTGCGCAGACGGCTACTGCGTCGCCTGGGCCTCGCAAAACGTAGACCGTGCTCGCGTATCAAGGGGGAATAGCGGATTTGGCCCCTTCTTAGCTCTCGATTCGTGTATTGTGGTACCACCTCGCGTAATTAATGTTTTTGGTTATTTTCGAGGGGTAACTCGTGTATTAGGGTTTTCGCGAATTGTGGAATCGCGTATTGGGCGACCTGACTGTATGTGAATGTGGAACTCCGGCGAAATAGGCAATGAATAGTTATCTAAGATTTATCTTCCTCTGCAACCCGGACTCATAGAGAACGCGGGGAACTCCTACTGACTGGAGGTGTCATTATTAGAGCTCCGGACTAAGTGTTAGCCGACCCAAAGTGGGACCGGAACAACCAGTTGTGTAAAGGTAAGATAGCAATTGACTGTATCGGTTCTGTCAGGTTTTTTAAAACTGACCCTAGTCGAACAATTTATTAAAAGGAATGGTTGGTGCTAGGGATAGCCAGAACTCTAGCATGTTGTGCTGAGGCGTAAGGAAAACAAGCTAATGAATCATTACTATACTGGTTAAGTAGACCCGGGCGGGTGCCCGACCCCGAAAGGGGTTGAAATAGGGGAGCTATCCCCCCGCCAAAGGCGGCTTTCTAGGGCCTTTCCTAGCTGATGCTGAGAGGATTGGGTTCTAGTCTTGTGGTGATGGGCTGGTCTATCAGAGTGAGAACTGAGCGATCTCTGCCATACCCATAGCTTACTCTGACTGTTCCTTTAACTTATATATTTTCTAGATCTCAAGTGACGGCGTCTTTTCCGTGGATTGACCTCCCAATCTACCAAAATTGGAAGCCAAAGCGTCACATTTTTCCCTTGCCCCTCAACTTTCTCTTCATAATTGCTGAGGGGCACAGGGCCCTGGGTGGGGCTTTGGTTTCCCGGGCGTTTCTGCACCCTCCTCAGCTCCCCGCCATGGAGTGGCTTCGGTCACCCAGGCTTTATTGTGGTCAGCAAGGAGGGTTCTGCCGTCTGTGACCCGGTGGTAGGCTAGAGGTAAGGTCCCAGCCTCACATAGGATATTGGAGACACGAGAGAAACGGAATGCCCCCGAGCTAATGCGGATGCCCAAATGGTGTACGCTGTCGAGGGTTCCTAATGTGGAAACAGAGGCCGTGCCATAGACAGGGCTACCATAATCTAGGGCCGAGAGGATGGTAGCTCTGTAGAACAGTAAAAGCGTAGCGCGATCTGCGCCCCAATGGACTCGTGCGACTGTTTTCAGAACATTCATTCTCTGGAGGCAACGTGCCTTTAAGCAGGCAATGTGACTCTTCCAATTGAGGTGAGTATTAAAGATTAAACCAAGGAACCTGGTATGTGGAAGGATCTGAATATTAGAATGTCCCATGGTGAGAGTAATGGACTGTTTACGTAAATGTCGAACATTTCTATAGAATACAACGGCGTTAGTCTTTTCAGCAGAAAATTGAAAACCAGCAGTGGATGCCCAAGAGTGGATGGATTTTAGAGCAATGTTGAGACGCCGTTGTATGTGAGTCAGACTGGGAGAAGTATAATATATTGCGAAGTTGTCCACAAACAAGCTATACGATATTTCAGGTGGGAGGCTGCGTATGACACTATTGATCGCCATAATAAAGAGTAAGCTGCTAAGGGCACATCCTTGTGGTATTCCATTAATTTGTGACATAATGTCCGATAGGAGACCATTATTTTTGACCTGGAATGTACGGTTAGAGAGAAAATTTTGTAAAAAGCAAGGAAGAGGACCCCGCATGCCAGAATCGTGTAAAATTTTTAAAATCCTGTGTCTCCATGTTGTGTCATAAGCCTTAGCAATGTCAAAAAATATTGCCACTGTGGGTTGGTTCTTGGAGAACCCATCACGTATTTGGTGTTCAAGGCGAATAAGTGAGTGCAGTGTAGAACGGCCAGGGCGGGAACCATTCTGATATGGGGATAGGAGGGCATGTGACTCAGCGTAATGTAAAAGTCGAGGATTGATCATTTTTTCCATTAATTTGCAGAGGCATGAGGTAAGCACAATCGGTCTGTAATTTGTGGGAAGACTATGATCTTTTCCAGGCTTCGGTACGGGTATAGTGTAAGCATGCCGCCAAGATGGTGGGAAGTAGTTACTTATCCAAAACTGATTGTCTATCTATCTATCTATTGCCTGACGCCGTGATCCCCGAAGGGGTGGCCACGAACTAACCGCCCCCATGCACCTCTGTCCCCAGCCAGTCGACGCCCCTCCCCCCAACCAGCACCGCCTTCGTTCATGTAGTTCCTCACTCCATCCTTCCACCTCATATTCGGTCTACCTCTCCCCCTCTGTCCCTCCACCTCGCTCTCGTACACCCTCTTAGTCATTCTCTCGCTTTCCATACGTTCCATATGGCCGAACCATCTCAAGTTGTTCCTTTTCACACTTTCCAGCACATCTACCTCCACACCACACCTCCTTCTTACTTCCTCATTAGTCTGTCTATCCCTCCATGTAACTCCGCACACACTCCTTAAGTAATTCATTTCCACTGCTCTCACTCTTGGTCTGAGTCTCTCAACCAACGTCCATGCTTCGCTTCCGTAAGTCAGTGTCGGGATTACCACACTGTCATGCAAGGACTTCTTCACTTCCATACTGACCACCCTATTTCTTGTTACTGCTTTTAGCGTTCCTACAACCCTCTTCCCCTGTTGTACCCTCTCCCGCACCTCTTCATCCATAGTCCCATCTTTACTCAACACACTGCCCAGATACTTAAAAGAGTTGACGATCTCCATAGCCTGACCGTTCAGCTTCACCTCACACACTGTGTTGTTGTTGATGATGCTTTTATTTTATACTAGCCCACTGGGCCTAGGCCCTCTCAAGGCTAGTGGTGGAGGAGGTGGTACAGAGTTTAAAGTCACGTATATTTCAGCAGTTATATGTCATTGTATAAATTTATCGCTCTCAGGAAGTGACGAATAGGGGTGAAATTGAAAGAGTCTGAGTCAGAGAGGATGCCATGTAATGAGGTGTTCAGCAAGAATCTCCGTCTTTCAGATGCATAGATGGGACAAAGACAAAGAAAGTGAAAAACAGTCAATGATGTATGGCAATGTTGGCATTCAGGTGGTGGACCACGAGGGGTGGACATCAGGTAACCATGTGTGAGGCGCGTGTGGCCTAAACGTAATCTAGTTAATAGGGTTTGGTCTGCACGTGAACCATTAATTGAAGAGGGCCACAAGTGTATGTCATCCTTAATGGAGCGAAGGTGGCCAGTTAATGGTTGCGCTCTCCACTCAACTCGCCAAGCGTCATAAACATGGCGACGGAGGACAGGGAGCATATCCTCCGAACGCAGCAAAGTAGTAGAGGGTGTACCATGACACGCTTGCTTAGCGAGGAAGTCTGCACGCTCATTCCCGGGAATTCCTACATGCGCGGGGATCCAGCACAGTGTGATGGAACGATTAGCGCACTGTAATTTGTGTATTGTGTGGATGATAGTCTTGACCAATGGGTCCTTGGGGGCAAATACACATAAGGCTTGCAGTGCACTCTTTGAGTCACTACAGATAACGACCCGTGGAGAGTTCCTCGACAATGAAGAGATGGTGCTTAAAGCACCTTGAATAGCCCATAATTCAGCAGTGAAAACCGTGGAGTGATGGTGTAAGGTACTTTGAGACAAGCCATGGTCTGAGACTGCAGCGCAACCCACGGCATCCGCAGTTTTCGAGCCATCGGTGTAAATGAAAACAGCCGGGATGTGATCATCAAGATGTTGTAAAGCGAGATGTCGACGTTGAGATGGGGCTTGGGCATCAAGTTGATCTGCTAAGTGAAAGCAAACTGTAGGGTGTTTTAGGGTCCACGGAGTGATGTGACTAGGAGGGGGAGTTATGGGAGGAAAGGTGATATTGTAAGTGGAGAGCAATTGGCGAGACAATAGTGGGAATGGCACTGGAATGGTTGAACGATAGTTATCTGTGGAATGGAATAGTTCTAGTAGAGTTGGGTCATGACGGAGGTGAACAGCCGTACGCATGAGGACTAATCGACGGTGATAGGCTAGAGGTAAGGTCCCAGCCTCGCATAGGATATTGGAGACACGAGAGGAACGGAATGCCCCTGAGCTAATGCGGATGCCCAAATGGTGTACGCTGTCGAGGGTTCCTAATGTGGAAGCAGAGGCCGTGCCATAGACAGGGCTACCATAATCTAGGGCTGAGAGGATGGTAGCTCTGTAGAACAGTAAAAGCGTAGCGCGATCTGCGCCCCAATGGACTCGTGCGACTGTTTTCAGAACATTCATTCTCTGGAGGCAACGTGCCTTTAAGCAGGCAATGTGACTCTTCCAATTGAGGTGAGTATCAAAGATTAAACCAAGGAACCTGGTATGTGGAAGGATCTGAATATTAGAATGTCCCATGGTGAGAGTAATGGACTGGTTACGTAAATGTCGAACATTTCTATAGAATACAACGGCGTTAGTCTTTTCAGCAGAAAATTGAAAACCAGCAGTGGATGCCCAAGAGTGGATGGATTTTAGAGCAATGTTGAGACGCCGTTGTATGTGAGTCAGACTGGGAGAAGTATAATATATTGCGAAGTCGTCCACATACAAGCTATACGATATTTCAGGTGGGAGGCTGCGTATGACACTATTGATCGCCATAATAAAGAGTAAGCTGCTAAGGGCACAGCCTTGTGGTATTCCATTAATTTGTGACATAATGTCCGATAGGAGACCATTATTTTTGACCTGGAACGTACGGTTAGAGAGAAAATTTTGTAAAAAGCAGGGAAGAGGACCCCGCATGCCAGAATCGTGTACAATTTTTAAAATCCTGTGTCTCCATGTTGTGTCATAAGCCTTAGCAATGTCAAAAAATATTGCCACTGTGGGTTGGTTCTTGGAGAACCCATCACGTATTTGGTGTTCAAGGCGAATAAGTGAGTGCAGTGTAGAACGGCCAGGGCGGGAACCATTCTGATACGGGGATAGGAGGGCATGTGACTCAGCGTAATGTAAAAGTCGAGGATTGATCAGTTTTTCCATTAATTTGCAGAGGCATGAGGTAAGCACAATCGGTCTGTAATTTGTGGGAAGACTATGATCTTTTCCAGGCTTCGGTACGGGTATAGTGTAAGCATGCCGCCAAGACGGTGGGAAGTAGTTACTTATCCAAAACTGATTGTACAGTTGTAAAAGATGTTGTAGCGCACGTGGATGGAGGTGACGGATGAGAGCGTACGAGAATCCATCCGGGCCAGGAGTAGTGTCTGTACACAGGTCGAGCGCGTGTCGCAATTCCGGAATTGAAAAAGGGGTGTTATATTCATGTGTTTTCCCGCTATGAAAAGATAGCGGGCGAGATTCCTCCATACATTTATAACGAAGAAATTGACGAGGCAATGACTGGTCTGAGCTGACGTGACAGAAATGTTTGGCATGTATGGCAGCGATGTCAAGGGGGTCATGTGTAAGCGAGTCCGAGGCAGGGTCTTTGAGTGGAGAGAGTGGAGGCCGTACAGTGCGTCCGTTGATACTGCGAAACTTTTTCCATAAAGTAGAGAGAGGGGTGCGGGAATTGAAGGACGAGATATATGATCACCATGAAAGTATCTTGTTGTCAAGGATACTGCGTTTGACAACTGCACAGATCTTGTTATAGAACGTTTTAAGGGCAATTTTTTCAATAGTGATGGTTATAAGGTCAAAGTAACGATTAGTGGAAAAAAGTCGGGGGGAAACAGTCTTTAAACGCCGCTGCCTAACACTCAGACGCTTAAGAAGGCGTTCCACACGATGCTTGAATTTTATCATTTGGGCTAGAGTGGGCGTCCACCAAGGGACCTGGCGAGGGTGCGTCAGCGAGGAGGTAAGCGGGATATGAGTGCGAGCAATGGAGTTCAGGAAGGACGAAAAATAATCAAAATTGTGTGCAGGGGAAGAGGTAGGGGAGAAGTCCGAAACGTCTGCAGAGGAGTGCGTATAAGACGTCCAATCGGCTTTAGAGAGATTATAACTCGATATTTGAGGGGAGGATGCAGGGCACAATCCTTAGGAGGTTTGCCAAGGTCTGTGGGTGCCATGCCTGAGTGGGGAACTCCGGCACTGTTGGCAGCAGGGGAAGGGTCCTTGAGGCAGTCCAATTTCTCGCAGGGGTCGGCGTCGGAGGGGGCAATTTTAGATTCCATAGGACGAATATTTCTAAATTCATCTGAGTCAGATTCCAAACCCACCATGGAGCCACAATTAGAGGACGGGACGACCGCCCCTGTGGAACGCCTTCTTAAGCGTCTGAGTGTTAGGCAGCGGCGTTTAAAGACTGTTTCCCCCCGACTTTTTTCCACTAATCGTTACTTTGACCTTATAACCATCACTATTGAAAAAATTGCCCTTAAAACGTTCTATAACAAGATCTGTGCAGTTGTCAAACGCAGTATCCTTGACAACAAGATACAGTAGGGTCTCACATAAAACGAGTTTATGGTCGATAAACGAGGGCATTTTATGCGATTTCGTTTTATGTGAACACAGCATTTTGGTGGCCCAATATCGTCAATGTTCACTGGAAGCGTAAATTTCCGTCAGGAGCGTACGATATTTCGTACGTTTTGTACGATATTTCGGCGTTTTATATGAAAGCGTACGATATTTCGTACGTTTTGTACGATATTTCGGCGCTCTATATGAAAACTCCTCGGATTTGCCCCACTTTGGCGGCGGACTCGTTTTATGTGATCACATTCGTTCTGATCTTAAATTAAATATTAATATTTTAGGTCGGTCGTTTTAATCGAGACTCGTTTTATGCGAACACGTTTTATGCGGGACCCTACTGTACTTTCATGGCGATCATATATCTCGTCCTTCAATTCCCGCACCCCTCTCTCTACTTTATGGAAAAAGTTTCGCAGTATCAACGGACGCACTGTACGGCCTCCACTCTCTCCACTCAAAGACCCTGCCTCGGACTCGCTTACACATGACCCCCTTGACATCGCTGCCATACATGCCAAACATTTCTGTCACGTCAGCTCAGACCAGTCATTGCCTCGTCAATTTCTTCGTTATAAATGTATGGAGGAATCTCGCCCGCTATCTTTTCATAGCGGGAAAACACATGAATATAACACCCCTTTTTCAATTCCGGAATTGCGACACGCGCTCGACCTGTGTACAGACACTACTCCTGGCCCGGATGGATTCTCGTACGCTCTCATCCGTCACCTCCATCCACGTGCGCTACAACATCTTTTACAACTGTACAATCAGTTTTGGATAAGTAACTACTTCCCACCGTCTTGGCGGCATGCTTACACTATACCCGTACCGAAGCCTGGAAAAGATCATAGTCTTCCCACAAATTACAGACCGATTGTGCTTACCTCATGCCTCTGCAAATTAATGGAAAAAATGATCAATCCTCGACTTTTACATTACGCTGAGTCACATGCCCTCCTATCCCCATATCAGAATGGTTCCCGCCCTGGCCGTTCTACACTGCACTCACTTATTCGCCTTGAACACCAAATACGTGATGGGTTCTCCAAGAACCAACCCACAGTGGCAATATTTTTTGACATTGCTAAGGCTTATGACACAACATGGAGACACAGGATTTTAAAAAATTTACACGATTCTGGCATGCGGGGTCCTCTTCCCTGCTTTTTACAAAATTTTCTCTCTAACTGTACATTCCAGGTCAAAAATAATGGTCTCCTATCGGACATTATGTCACAAATTAATGGAATACCACAAGGATGTGCCCTTAGCAGCTTACTCTTTATTATGGCGATCAATAGTGTCATACGCAGCCTCCCACCTGAAATATCGTATAGCTTGTATGTGGACGACTTCGCAATATATTATACTTCTCCCAGTCTGACTCACATACAACGGCGTCTCAACATTGCTCTAAAATCCATCCACTCTTGGGCATCCACTGCTGGTTTTCAATTTTCTGCTGAAAAGACTAACGCCGTTGTATTCTATAGAAATGTTCGACATTTACGTAAACAGTCCATTACTCTCACCATGGGACATTCTAATATTCAGATCCTTCCACATACCAGGTTCCTTGGTTTAATCTTTGATACTCACCTCAATTGGAAGAGTCACATTGCCTGCTTAAAGGCACGTTGCCTCCAGAGAATGAATGTTCTGAAAACAGTCGCACGAGTCCATTGGGGCGCAGATCGCGCTACGCTTTTACTGTTCTACAGAGCTACCATCCTCTCAGCCCTAGATTATGGTAGCCCTGTCTATGGCACGGCCTCTGCTTCCACATTAGGAACCCTCGACAGCGTACACCATTTGGGCATCCGCATTAGCTCGGGGGCATACCGTTCCTCTCGTGTCTCCAATATCCTATGTGAGGCTGGGACCTTACCTCTAGCCTGCCACCGTCGATTAGTCCTCATGCGTACGGCTGTTCGCCTCCGTCATGACACAACTCTACTAGAACTATTCCATTCAACAGATAACTATCGTTCAACCATTCCAGTGCCATTCCCAATATTGTCTCGCCAATTGCTCTCCACTTACAGTATCACCGTTCCTCCCATAACTCCCCCTCCTAGTCACATCACTCCGTGGACCCTAAAACACCCTACAGTTTGCTTTCACTTAGCGGATCAACTTGGTGCCCAAGCCCCATCTCAATGACGACATCTCGCTTTACAACATCTTGATGATCACATCCCGGCTGTTTTCATTTACACCAATGGCTCGAAAACTGCGGATGCCGTGGGTTGCGCTGCAGTCTCAGACCATGGCTTGTATCAAAGTACCTTACACCATCACTCCACAGTTTTCACTGCTGAATTATGGGCTATTCAAGGTGCTTTAAGCACCATCTCTTCATTGTCGAGGAACTCTCCACGGGTCGTTATCTGTAGTGACTCAAAGAGTGCACTGCAAGCCTTATGTGTATTTGCCCCCAAGGACCCATTGGTCAAGACTATCATCCACACAATACACAAATTACAGTGCGCTAATCGTTCCATCACACTGTGCTGGATCCCCGCGCATGTAGGAATTCCCGGGAATGAGCGTGCAGACTTCCTCGCTAAGCAAGCGTGTCATGGTACACCCTCTACTACTTTGCTGCGTTCGGAGGATATGCTCCCTGTCCTCCGTCGCCATGTTTATGACGCTTGGCGAGTTGAGTGGAGAGCGCAACCATTAACTGGCCACCTTCGCTCCATTAAGGATGACATACACTTGTGGCTCTCTTCAATTAACCCCTCCACCCCGGAAGGGCTCTTGAACGCCCATAACAAACTCGGCCCGCGCAACCCGGAAGGGCTCTTGAACGCCCATTGCTTGCGTGAGTGCTTTCGAATGCCGCGCATATATTTTTGGTGTCGTGGGAGGGTAGGTGGCGCCACCAGGCATAAACTACGCCACAGCAACAGTATCTACCCCGACGCCATCATGGACAGTACGCCAAATAGTGATTCCGCTGTGTCCGATACCGTGCTTCCTACGACGCCCGTGCTAGTTCGTCGCGCCTTACCCCGACGCCATCGCCTAAATGTGTTATCTCCCGGAGGTATTGAGACGACATTGAGACTATATGAGCGTGCTGATGCCAAGTATATTGTTGATGATATAGTCAGTGACGACTCCAGTCATTATAAGTCGAGTGATTATGGCCATGAGAGTGACAAAGAAGAGCAATTCCTGGGATTTGCGAGAGAACATGACAGTGATGAGAGTGATGAAGGTGATGTACCAGTTGTTGAGGAAGCTGGTTTACCTAAAGACAGTGAACTTGAGAGAGTGAGTGAGTGGGAGAGTTCAAGGTCACTCACCAAATTTCGCATAAGTGACACGACGCCAAGCCCTTCCCCAGGTAAATCGCCTTTCAAGCTACACCTGTATAAGCAGAAAATACTTGAGAAGGCGGCCGCGGCAGCTAGGGAACAAGCAAAAATACTTGGTGAGGATGAGGCTGTGAGTGAGGGTCAGCGTGGTGACCCTTCTCGTCCGCCATTGTCTCCCTTATCTACCCACGCCACCCAAGATGACCCGGATGCCCCGCATGCTTCCCCACCACCCCCACCACTGCCAAGGGTTGAGGACCCCCCCACTTTCGGCCTATTTGCCTCCTAGGTCCCCCGACAGGAGACATACTGCTGCCGAAAAGGGGAAAGGCAGGAAATATACCAAAAAAATTAAGAAAAGTAAGAGAGTTTTGTTCGAGGCTCCCGCGGCGTCCACCCCTGCCGGCCCCAGCCATACGTCCCCGCAACTTTCCCCACGGTCCTCCCCACCTCTCCCGCCTTCAACATGTCTTCCTGAAGAAGTCTTTGAGCTCGCATCACCAATACCTGGGCCTAGTGACAGTGAAACATTGCTTTCTGTCACTCGTCGCAGGCCAAGGAGCCCAGGACCTCGGGGGGACACAGCCTCACCTGCCACTCCTTCCCCACCTCGCCCACCCGCACGCCGCCCACGCATCACTGGTTCCCCGCCAGATTATGTGGGGGCCACTGATGATGAAGGGCACCTCTCTGAAGACTCTGGCCATGATTACATAGGTCCACCGTCAGGGCAAGATGACCACTCTGATGATGACTATATGGACATCGACGACCCTCGACCCATCCGCTTGGCCCGGCGTCGTGCTGCCCGTCGTGCTGGCCGCCACCCTGGCCGATGCCCTCGCCGCCCTAGGGCGCGCGCCTCCCGAGTTGGCCGTGGGCGTGCTGGGCCACCAGCTGGAGCTCCTCGTCAGCGTAGACAAGACCCATTCTACGTTTTTCAGTGGCAAGACGTAGTTGATGGGGATGGATACAACCCTGATGTGCCAGCTTTTGATGAGGTACTGGAGGGTTCAGGCATTACCCCCAACTTTCCTGCAGGCCCCAATGCTCCACCACACGAACTATTTGAGGCCTTCTTTGATGAGGAGGTGGTAGGCTATGTTGTCAAAGACACAAATAAGCAGCACCAATTCCAGGTCCACTTTTTGGGCAAGGTGACCAAGGGCCACATGAGGCAGTGGACCCCAGTGACTCATAAAGCGTTCATGGTGTTCCTGGCACTCACCATGCTAATGCCTCATGTCAAGAAGCATAGGTTGCCTGACTATTGGATCACCAATGATCTGATATCCACCCCTGCCTTCGGGAAATATATGTCTCGCGACCGGTACCTTGATATCCTCGCAGCGCTCCATCTTGTCACCAACACCGACGTCCACCTCGGTGACAAGCTGTGGAAGATTAGGACGTTGTACGAGATGATGCGAGAACGCTTCACCTCCTACTTCAAGCCCTTCCGCAAGGTCGTCATTGACGAGTCTCTTGTGCTGTTCCGGGGAAAACTCAGCTTCCGGCAGTACATCCCCTCAAAAAGACATCGCTTTGGCATAAAATTCTTTGTGCTGTGCGACTGCCAAACTGGCTATGTCCTGGACTTCCTGGTCTACAGCGGGAAGGAAGGGGACTTGCTTGTGGACCCCCTCATTGGCTTTGGCGGAGCAGTGGTGCAAGCCATGATGGACCGCTACTTTCATAAGAATCACGTCCTCTACACGGACAATTATTACACGTCCCCCACTCTCTCACAGTACCTGCATGAGCGCAAGACGGGGACTGTAGGCACAGTACGAGGGAAAAGGAAGGGCATGCCACCTTTCCCTCCAAAGACCAAAAAAGGTGATGTGTTCAAGAAGAAGTCGGGGTCCATTCTGGCTATCCACTGGCACGACCAGTGGAAGGTCAACCTCCTGACCCATCCACAAGGGGGAAATGGTGGAGACTGGCAAGGTGGATCGCCGCACCCAGGCCATGGTGACCAAGCCCGATGCTGTCCTGGACTACAACATCAACATGAGGCTGGTGGACAAGTCCGACATGCAGATAGGCTTCATTGACTGCCTGCGTACCTCGTGCAGATGGTACAAAAAGTTCTTTCTGCATATGGTGGAGATGTCAGTTCTGAATGCCTACAATATATACAAGCTTCGGAATGTGAACACACACATGAACCACCGACGATACAACACCTCCGCACCCACGCTCCCGAAAATCAGCTGATCTAGCAAGCTGTTTACAGCGCTCGTCAAATAAACTCACCTAAACTTGAGTACTGTATAAGGATATTTTGTGTTGTCCTGTATTATAATGCAGTATTAAAATAATTTGAGATTAAAATCAAGTGAGGATATTTCGAATGATAAAAATAATTCAAGCGATTGTGAATGCGAGTGGATGTAAACAAATATGGCTGACTTTGATGGATTTGAAGTCGGTGAGACCGAGGGCATTCTAGGGAAAATTATACGTGAGCTGAATGACATTAAAAGGTGGAAGGAGGATATGCAGGAGTGGAAGGTGAGTGTTAGTTCACAGATTGAGGCTATATGTTCAATATGTGGTGCTCAGGCTGGGGATATCGAGCCTGGACAAGATTTGAGTCGGGCTAGCCTAAAAGAAATTCAAACTCATATGGGGCAACTCCGGGACGAAAATGAAGCTTTAAGATTGCAACTTGAAGAATACAAAGGGCAAACCAAGGAAATGAAAACACATGTGGAGGAGATTAAGGAGAAACACAATAAATGGGTTAATGACGAAGGAGGAAAAGTGAAGGAAGTGGCAATGAAGGAAATCATGGAGGAACAAAAGAAACAATCAGAAAGGGAAAATCAAGATTTAGAATCAGTGGTAGTAAAAGCTATGAGGAGAAATGAACAGGTCCTGCGTGAAACAATAGATAGAAATAAGTGTATTATTGTATTTGGGGATATAGAGGAGCACATTATTGAGAGGAAAGCTAGGGATAAGGAAGAAATTAATAAGGTAAAAACATTGATCAAGCATGTCGATGAAGAAGGAAACAACTGGAGAGATGATATTGAAGAAGTTAGGAGAATGGGTAAATATAGTAAGGGAAACACAAGGCCAATGAGAGTGCAGTTTAGGTCTAGGGTAACAGTGGATGCAATAATGAATGTAACATGGAGACTTAACTTGACCAGCAAGTTTAAGAAAATTACAATTAGAAAAGACATGAGTATTGAGGATCGAAACATAAGAAAGGAATTGCAAACCGAGGCAAATGTAAAGAATGGAGAAAGGACGAAAGAAGACGAAAAGAAGTTTTTCTGGAGAGTGTGGGAGGGAAAACTCAAAAAATGGTATATAAAGCGAAGGGACGAAGTAGGGAGGGAAAAGGAGATGGTGCGGGTGACGGGGGAGAAGGCAGAGAGAGGGGAGGTGGAGATAGAGAGAGAAACAGTCCAAGTGGAGGCAGAGGGAGGGGAGGTGGAAACGGAGCGAGAAACAGTCCAGGTGGAGACAAGAGAAGAGGAGACAAGCTAGGAAATAAATTGGGAGGGGTACGTACAAAAAAGAAAGGAACGGGCAGGGACGAGAAAAATAGGGAAAATACTGGAAACGCTAAGTTCATGTATACAAATATTGATGGGTTAATTTCCAAAAAGATTGAGTTTGACGAATATGTAAAGAGATAGAGGCCCGGGGTAGTATGTTTGACTGAAACTAAGCTTAACCAGGAGGTAGACACGAATATAATTAGTTGTGCAGGATACAGTACATGGAGAAGAGACAGGTTAGGAAAGCTAGGAGGAGGAGTGTTGATCATGGTAGATAATAAAATTACTGCTAAAGAATTAAAACTTGGTGATAGCATTGCTGAAGTGGTAGCAGTTGAAATTGAGGATAATGATAGGTCAAAATTGGACATTGTATCAATTTATTTACCTCCTAAGACTAAATCTTGGAGCAACGATGAATATAATGAATTAATTTTGGAAACCTTGCGTATGTTAGAAATTATTTGTAAAAGGGAAAATAGGCTTATTCTTGCAGGGGACTTTAATTGCGGGGAGGTGGATTGGGAATGTTTGGATGCGGGTTCAAATGAAAATACTGTACTTGGGGTAGCAAATTTCTTGAACTAACAATGGGGTGTCTATTAACACAACACGTTATGGAAAATACAAGATTTAGAGGAGGTGATGAACCATCAAGACTCGACTTATTATTCACCAAAGACCCCCAAGAAATAAAGAACCTAACATATTTGAGGCCCATGGGAAAAAGCGATCATGCTGTGATTGAATTTGAATTGACAGTGGAATTTCTGGAAGGCAGAGAGGAGGAACATGGGGAATATAGACTAAATTATAGTAAGGCGGATTATGAATCATTACGAGGATACTTTGCAAATATAGATTGGTCATTTATTGAGCAAGAACAGAATATTCAGGTAAAATACACCATGTTACTAGACATTTACAGGGAGGGGGTAGATAAATATGTACCAACATTTAAGGATAGAAAGCTGGCTAAGGAGAAAGAGTGGTTTAACATGCGATGTCACATTGCCCAGAACAAAAAGGACTCTGCATGGAATAAAGTGAGAAGGAGACACACTGAGGAAAAATGGAATGAGTATAAGAATGCTAGAAACAACTATGTCAAGACTATAAGAGAGGAGAAAAAGAACTTTGAAAAAGATATAGTAAACAAATGTAATAAAGAACCCAAACTGTTCTATAGTTATATCAACGGCAAAACAAAAATAAAGGACAAAATAACAAAGCTTAGGGTAGAGGGTCAATTATATGAAGACACAGTGGGTATGTGTGAAATTATGAATGATACATTAACATCCGTGTTTGTGGAGGAGGATGACTATGTAGAACCTGTGGTGGAATTGAACGAGATACAGGGACTAGAGTCGATAGAAGTCAACAAGGATGAACTAAAATCATTGTTGGAAGAATTGGACGTGAGAAAATCTATGGGCCCAGATAACATTGCTGGATGGGTATTGAGAGAATGTTCTGAACAACTAGTGAGACCTATTTTTAATATTGTTCAACACTCATTAAACAAGGGGGAACTTCCCTTAGAATGGAAACAAGCAAATATAACTCCAATATATAAAAGTGGAAATAAAGAAGACCCGCTAAATTATCGACCGGTATCCTTAACGAGTGTTATATGCAAGCTTTGTGAAAAGATTATTAGAAAAAGATGGGTGGGTATGTTGGAGGAGAGGGAAATAATTTCAAGCAAGCAGTTCGGGTTCAGAAAAGGTCATTCGTGTACCACAAATTTGTTGAGTTACTATGATAGGGTAATTGACATTGTACAAGGGAGGGAGGGGTGGGTAGATTGTATTTACTTAGATTTCAAGAAGGCATTTGATAAGGTGCCTCATAAGAGATTGTTGTGGAAGCTCAGGACTGTGGGGCAGGTTGAGGGAGTATTATGAAAGTGGATGGAAAACTATTTAATTGGGAGGGAAATGCGAACAGAAATAAAAGGAAAGTTCTCCTCGTGGAAAAGGGTAAAAAGCGGAGTGCCTCAAGGATCGGTGTTGGCCCCAATCATGTTTTTGGTTTTCATCAACGACCTTCAAATGGGAATAGGCTCATATATATCTATGTTTGCTGATGATGCAAAATTAATGAAGCATATTACAAGTAGGAGTAGTTGTGAAGAATTACAGAGAGACCTAGATAAGTTATATGAGTGGAGTCAAACTTGGAAAATGGAATTCAACACGAGTAAGTGTCATGTTCTTGAGATGGGAAAAAGTAAATATAGACCTTCTTGGGGATATAAAATAGGACATGAAATAATTAGTAAAGCTGTGAAAGCAAAAGACCTAGGGGTAGTTGTGGCAGACAGCTTGTCACCTGAACAGCATATAAATAAAATAACTGGTGAAACCTATGCAGTGTTGACTAACATGAGAATAGCTCTGAATTATTTAGATGAAGAGATGTTAGCAAAAATAATAGGGACAATAATACGACCAAGACTGGAGTATGCAGCAGTGGTGTGGTCTCCACACCTTATAAAACATAATAAAAAACTGGAAAGAGTTCAGAGAGTTGCCACTAAGATGATAGCTAGCCTTAGAGACCTGCCTTATGAGGAGAGATTGGAGAGGCTAAAGCTGCCAACGCAGAGAGAGAGGTGACATGATCATGATGTTTAAGTGTGTGAAAGGTTTTGAGAAGATCGACAAGGGAGATTTTGTGGTGAGGGACGAGGGAAGAACCAGGGGTCATGATTGTAAGTTGAGGAAAGTTATATGTAAGTCTGATGTAAGAAAGTTCAGCTTCCCATATAGAAGCATTGAGTGTTGGAATAAGTTGGATGGGGAGGTGGTGGGGGCAAGAAATATCCAAACTTTTAAAGCAAAATTGGATAAATGTAGAGAGAGAGACAGGACAACACGAGCTTAGGCTCAAATCCTGTATACTACAATTAGGTGAGTACAATTAGGTGAGTACACCCATGAAGTTCAATAGCCTGCGGAGGTTCCAAAAGCAGGTGTTGACGGAGCTCCTGGAGAAGTATGCTACGCCACAGAGGGCAGTGGCACATCCTGGGCCCGCCGTTATTGACCGCTTGAAGTGTGCTCAATACTTGATTAGGCACAGGCTTGGTTCCCTGCCTCAGAATGAATCAGGAAGAACGCAGCAGAAGCGGTGCCATGTCTGCTACAACAGCAGGGTGAGGCCGAGGTCAGGTAAAAAGTCAACCATGGAGTGTGTGGAGTGCAAGGTGGCACTCTGTGCTTTAGAGTGCTTCTTTGATTACCACTCCAAGCTGGAGTTCTAATAATCATACTGAAATTGCCAAATAAAATTACAATATGTACACTATAATTATATATAGGCAAAAAGTGGAAGAAACCAATTTATTGTAATACAAAAGTCATGTATTATGATAAAATTGATACAAATACAATTACACCATAATAATATGTGAAAGTGACACATAAGTATATACCAAGTGACATTCATATGATTAGAACCTATAGAAATATAGAAATCAGTGAAAAAAGACACAATAAATTGTATATAAAACGTTTACAAATCATATAACTAAGTGAAAGTGACACAAGACCTAATATTTGATGGCCAAAGTATAATAAACACCTGTGATAACGAATAATCAGTGCCTAATACAACAATAACCTACCTCAATTACTAATAAAATGTACGGTATCGAGTGAAAATGAGCATTATCAGTGACAGTGACACTCTCTAAAGCATATTTGTCAAAGTGAAGGTGACACAAGACCTAATATTTGATGGCCAAAGTATAATAAACACCTGTGATAACGAATAATAAGTGCCTAATACAACAATAACCTACCTCAATTACTAATAAAATGTACGGTATCGAGTGAAAATTAGTAATATCAGTGACAGTGATACCCTAATAAACATATTTTATATAATTGGCCTCAAAATAACTATAAAAATATCAAATAAACATCACATTCTCAATATCAAACACTAAAATCGTCTAAGGGAGATAAATACTTTGGCGCGACGAGCGGCTAGGCGTATTTCCATTCGGGTCCTTGACCAACTCGAGAGTTGGTCCGGAGCCTAAAATATGAAATGTTTATTGTCGAGTTGAGTAGTCAAGCGTTAGCCTTGAATGATACTGATTATACCATAGTATCCTTATTGGAGGAGTGGTAACCTGGGAATCTTTATGAATCAAAATTATTGATTTACTACTAGTAGTTATACGTGAATGACAATATCATAGTATCCTTTATTGAAGGAGTGATAATGTGGGATTCTTTGTAAAAAAAAAAAAAAAAATTTTTTTTATCTACTAATAGTAGGTAAAACAGTAAAATCTGTGTAAAACGAATGGATGAGAACCAACCGGTTAATCGTGTCCATGTATATACTTGGTCTAAGGAAAGAGAGATAATATCTCTTAATTTTGTACCGCTTTTGTTTGGGAATAAAAGTTAATAATTATAATAACAATAATAATCGTCAGGTTACTTATATAGCGCCCGTTATCCTCCTTCGAGGATTCACCAGCGCTTGGCTTTCTTTAGTCTACCATTGATTATTACCCATCCCCCTTGCTCGTGGGGAGATGGTAACCGCCGGCTATATCCCTGAAAACTTTTCAATCTGAGAGGGGATTGAAACGCGAGACCTGCCAGATGGTTATCAGGCACGCTATCAACTAAGCCAGCCGGACGGCTAAATTATTAATCCTCCTAACCTATATGGCTATGCATGAATGAACAGGGTAACTATGGTATTGAAATACTGTTCTTAATAAAGGGTAGGAATAATCCTACAACCTTGTACAATAATTTAGGATTGGAAAGTTTAGTGCACCTTTTGTCCCACTCTGAATGAGTATAAACATTATCAGTAATACTGAGTGAATGAAGTTTTACTCGGGACTTTGTTAAAATTGAGTTATCTCTAGTACTATACTAAGCATATACAGTACAAGTATTGTAAAAAGTTCTTGAAGGTGATTCTATTAATTACCAATTTGAACTTCGTCATCTAGGACTGCCAACTTGAATAATAATTGAATAGGCCTACCTGGAGTGTGCTAGTAGGACTCGGTAGGCCTATTGGTATAACTCGGTGTCTGGAACCCGAAATAAGTTAATATTGTTTGAACACCCGGAGTTGGTTGACAGAACTCGGTGTCTGGGAACCAGAGTTAATTGACAATATTAGACTACTCGGAGTTTTCTGGGACTCGGAGTGAAGTCACTATTGTTGTATACCCGGAGTTAGAAGTTATATAGGAACCGGAGATATGTTCTCGCTAAGGGATACTCAGAGTTAAGTTGGCAGAACTCGGTGTTTGAGAACCGGAGTTAAGACGCTTTTGTTGAATACCCGGAGTTAGAGTGGTATACAACTCGGTATATGGAAACCGGAGTATGTATTCTCTTTAAGGGTTAGAGTACTCGGAGATACTGTCTGTAGTGAACCGGAGTAAAATATGTATTTTGACATAGGCCTAACTGCACTCGGAGCTATAGTAGCACTCGGTGTTTGTGAACCGGAGTTAATAAAAACTGGTGAGGGAACAGGTTCTTAACTCTGGAGCCCCAGAGATAAGGCTATGACAGTGTACCACCGGAAAAAACTCTGAGCGGAAGAAAGGGGTGAGGTGTATGACAAAAGCACCTTGTAGTAAAAGCAAAATGGTAGGTAAAAATACCCGGAGCCTCGTAGATATAAACTAGAGAACTCCGGCAGAGTAGGCAAAAATAAAAGATATACAAATGAGGCCCCCAACCTCCGCCTATACTCTGCTACCCCCCGGACTTCAAATAGTACACAGGGATCTCCTAGTGACCGGAGATATAATTAAGCCCAGTCTAACACTAGCCGACCTAAAAAGGACCGGAGTGAGACTCTAAAGAGGGGCCCAACTGAAGGTTGGTTCGTAGCTTAAAATCATATGTTTTTGAAAAGGGAGGCTACGGTGGCAAGCATCAAAAATAATTACAGGCAAAAGTATCATAAAAGAATAACATTTATCCACTCTGCAACAAGACAGAAAACCTGGAAGGTACATAGACTATGAAGACGTATGACATAAAAGCCTAATAAATTGTTTATATACAGTGCAAAAAGAAAATATTTCGTAAAAACTTTATTAAAATGTGAAGAGAAACGCTCAATGTCACGAAAACATCAAAAGGATGAAATTCGAAGCATCTGGAATTTTCGATAAGAAATAAAAGAAAATGTGATAGCCGCTAGATCGCCATTAAACAATTTTATCGAAGCGCGACGTTGAACGTTCAGAGAAAAAGTTAGGCTATCAGCAAGAAAAATTGAAATGAATAGCATCAACGATTAATTGAAAAAATTATAAGAATGGATAGGCTAGTTAGAATTAAGAATATTGAATTTCGGAGCTTATAAAAGCATTGATGGAAAAAAGGCAAAGGCCTAGCCTATCCCTAAAACTGGCGTCCGCTAGCTAAACTAACGAAGCCTAAAAACTGAAATAGAGGCATTCTAACTAACCTGGTTTACATAACATAATGTAATAATATAAAGAGGAAAAATATAGAAATACTGTACAGAAAATAAAAATAATATTCATATAATAATAATGGTCGTAGCATGTGGCGCGTCCCGTGGAAGTCGTCAGCTCTCTGGAAATGTTCAATATACATACATATCTATGACGCCTCCTTACTATAAATTAACATATACTTCCCAGAAGAGGCAGCAGGAAACGTCTAAAGATGAAAAGTAGCACATCCTGAGAGCACAAAATTAGTCCAACCTGTCGCACGGGACGCGACCACAAGAAGGACGTATAAACCCAGCGTGACCAGCTGGGGGACGCGTGCAAGGGAAGGACTAGATAACGGCGCACTAGTTAATTTAGTAAGACAACATTCATAGTTTCTAATCTTTACTCATAAAAAATTTCTTTCTTTTTCTAATGGTTACCTTTTTTAATGACGTTCCCTAGGAACTAAGTAAAGGGTTTCACCCTAGGATGTACTTTTTATATATTTGGGTCGCGTTATGCTTTCTCCGGGACCCTCACGGGAGTCTCCGGGGAGCCCTTATATATATAAGGCTCTCACGTCATTGACGGAGAGAACCATTACTAAATAGAACAGTTTGGGTTCTTTATTACATTTGTTTACTATATCTTTTTCAAAGTTCTTTTTCTCCTCTCTTATAGTCTTGACATAGTTGTTTCTAGCATTCTTATACTCATTCCATTTTTCCTCAGTGTGTCTCCTTCTCACTTTATTCCATGCAGAGTCCTTTTTGTTCTGGGCAATGTGACATCGCATGTTAAACCACTCTTTCTCCTTGGCCAGCTTTCTATCCTTAAATGTTGGTACATATTTATCTACCCCCTCCCTGTAAATATCTAGTAACATGGTGTATTTTACCTGAATATTCTGTTCTTGCTCAATAAGTGACCAATCTATATTTGCAAAGTATCCTCGTAATGATTCGTAATCCGCCTTACTATAATTTAGTCTATATTCCCTATGTTCCTCCTCTCTGCCTTCCAGAAATTCCACTGTCAATTCAAATTCAATCACAGCATGATCGCTTTTTCCCATGGGACTCAAATATGTTAGGTTCTTTATTTCTTGGGGGTCTTTGGTGAAAATTAAATAAAGTCTTTCTTACAGTTTCTTACAGTAGATGGTCTTGATGGTTCATCACCTCCTCTAAATCTTGTATTTTCCGTAACGTGTTGTTTCTTCTTACAGTTTCTTACAGTTTCTTACAGTAGATCCTCTGGAAAAAGGCAAACTATGCCTGTGTATCCAGCTCAGTACCAGTACTTGCACTGCTGCGGTCGTTCACGGTGTTGGCGGCGGCGGTAGCAGACGCAACATTTTTACTATTCTGTATTTTTGTTTTATAATCAAACTTCAAATCTTGTCTTCCCCATGCTTTATCAAGATTACTTTCAAACTCCCTTATTGATTCGGAATCGACTACATACTGGGGCAGTGCGTTCCACTCATTTACCACTCTATCACAAAATGAGTTCTTTGTCTTCTCAAGCCTATTTCTTTCTTTGTAAATTTTCTTAGAGTGTCCTCTCGTTCTTGTTCCCTCCCGCATCAAGAAGATACCTTCACACACATCCTCATCGTACTTTCCGGACACTATCTTAAAAGTCTCTATCATATCCCCTCTCTTTCTCCTATATGCCAGTGTCGGAAGCCCCAGTGTCCTCAACCTCTGCTCATAGCCCGCGTTCTTCAATGTTGGTACCAGCTTGCTAGTTCTCCTCTGCACTTTCTCCACTGCTTCTATATCCTTTACCATATATGGAGCCCACACCTGGTTTGCATATTCCAGGTGCGGCCTAACCAGCGCTGTATATAGATTCCTGAAGATTTCTTCGTCAAGTGACACAAATGTCCTCCGTATCAGCCCTACAATTCTATTGGCTTTGTTTATCTTTTCCGCTAAATGTTCTGAGAAATTTAACTTATTGTCTATCACTACTCCTATATCCTTTTCTGCACTCACTTCCTCCATCGCTTCATACATACTGTATCCTACCTTGTCTATCTTGCTGGTCCCAATCCGCATGTACTTGCATTTTTTTGGATGAAAAGGCATTAACCAATGCTCAGACCATCCCTTCATGCCCTCCACATCTCCTTGAAGTAAACCCATATCTTCCTTACTCCTCACTCTTCTATACAGTTTAGTGTCATCCGCATACAGGTATACCTCACTTCCATTAGTTATAACTTCAGGCAAGTCGTTGATAAATATAACGAACAGCAGTGGTCCCAACACAGATCCCTGAGGTACCCCACTTGTAATTTCCCTCCACCCCGAGCCTATTCCATTCACCAGTACCCTCTGTCTCCGATCTTTCAGGAAGGCTTCTATCCATTTCACACATTTCTCCCCTATATTATAGCTTCTAACTTTCTCTATTAACCTTTTATGTGGGACCTTATCGAAGGCCTTCATAAAATCGCAATATACCACGTCTATTACATCACCATCTTCTAGAATTTGCATCCAATCATCTACCACCTTAATTAGCTGTAGTACCGTCGACCTCCCCGGCAAGAATCCGAACTGTCTCCCACTGAAAAGTTGGTTTGACTTCATATGATCCATTATTCCTTCTCTAATTACCGTTTCCATTAGTTTACACACAACACTTGTCAAACTGACTGGTCTATAATTCCCTGGGTCATTTCTCTTTCCCTTCTTAAATATAGCTGTTATGTTCGCCTCTCTCCAATCCATCGGGATTTGTCCTGTATTAAACGATACCTCAAATAACATTTTCAATGGCTCTACTAACATCTCCCCTCCTTCCTTTATGATTCTTGGGTGTATCCCATCCGGTCCCGGTGACTTACTTCTGTTCATTTTTTCTATAGCCCTTCTTATTCTAGCATGGGAAAACTCTATTAGTTCTAGTGCCGGTGCCTGTTTGATGGGAATAGTAGGCACTGCATCCTCCGACTCCACTGTTAGTACCCCCCCAAAGTATTTCCCCAGCACCTCTGCTTTCTCCTTATCAGTCTCCGCTCTACTCCCATCATTCAACCCCCCCCACCAGCTCTGGGATCCCTACTCTTCTTGTTAACTTTTCCTGAATGTACTTCCAGAATATTTTTGGATTATCCTTCACATTTCTAGCTATCTCTCTCTCCCTCTCCTTCACCCCCCTCCTTGTTTCCCACCTTATTTTATTGTTTATTTGTCTGCGTTCCAGATCCACTTCCTTAGCCTCTATACTAGACCCCCTGTTCTTTTTTAACAATTTTAATCTTTCCCACAATCGTTTCTTTCTTCTAATCAATATCCAAAGCTTTCTTTTCATTGGCAATTCTGGGTTAGTTCTTTTCCTCAATTTTGTTTTATCCTTATACTGTATTCCCTTACTGGTACACTTTTGGATACAGCTTTCTCCAGTTTGACTCTAATTTTCCTCCACATTCCTTCAGCGTCTTCACCGTTCAAATATTCCCCCCAGTCAATGTCCAAACACCGTCTCAGCAGCTCATAATCTGCTCTATCATACATGTATATTTTTCTATTGCTTCTATTATGCCTCTCCGATTTAATGTTACAACTAAAGCTTATACAGGCATGGTCACTACGACCTATAGGGCTATCCACATTAACATGTTCCACTATATCCTCTTCATTGCTAAAAATCAAATCAAGTACACTCCCCTGCGTCCCATATCTATATCTTGTCATCTCTACAATATGTTGCGTTAAAAAACAATCTCTCACTTTCTCTATAAACTTATTTTCCAGGCTACCCTGTCCCGCTGGAGTAGTACAATTTGCCCAGTTGATCCTTGGCAAATTGAAATCTCCAATCAAAATTTTATATTTGTTCTCTCTATTATCTATCTCCTCCATTGCTTTCAGTAGGTTATCATCCTCTCCCCTGCTATTATTTGGGCTTCTATATATAGAGGCAATTAGAATTGATCGTCTTACACATTTTACTTCAATACACAAATACTCACAATACTGCTGTCTCATATCCACCTCATTAACCTTGAGCTCTTTTCTTACATAAATAAACAGTCCTCTTCCAACCTCTGCTCTAATAGCATTTCTCTCATATAACTCAAAACCCTCCAAACTATATTCCACCAGTTCCCTTTCAATTCTAACATTTTTTGGTCTTACTTCCTGTAGGGCTATGACATCAGGTTTTTCCTCTTCATCCTGCAACCTACATATCAGTTCTCTTTTCTTGTCCTGAGTAAACACATCCACATTACTAAACATAATCCTTAATCCATCTACCATTCCTTCAGCAATTACACCATCCCGCTCCTCCAGTCCGTACCCTACTCCCCTGTTAGCACTACTGGGTCTGCCTCTTTGTCTCCTGTCTCTCCCTGTGACACCTCCACCCCGTTCTCCTCCTCCATCACAACTCTCATCACATTCTCTCCCCTCCCTGATCTCCCCCTCCTTTCTATTCTTATAAACCACTTCCTCACTTTTCGGTCCCTCCCTCTCCAGTAAAAATTTCTCTTATCCTCCTCATCCAACTTTCCATTATTTTCATCAGCCTTTTCTTGTAATTCCTTAATTTTTTTCCTTTGTTCTATACTCAAATCCTTCTTTAGTCTTATGTGTTTCAGTTTATCATTTGTATTTAGCCTCCAACTAAAATTTGTCACAGTCTCCGCCACTACCCTAGTTTTAAACTGTACCCTTATAGGTCTCATCTCTCCCCTTTTATATCTACCTATCCTACTGATCTCCTCCACCTGCCCTTCCCATCCATATTCGTCCTCATCCACACCTTTCAAGACCTCCTTCACTGTCTCCATATCCCTCACTTTTCTCACTCCATTATCATTCATATGAGTCTCTATATCTCCATACAAGATTACACCCCTATCCCTGTCCATGGCCTCCCTCACGACACTCTCCTTGTTCTTCATGACCCCTACAACTGCACTCTCAAAACTTTGTTTGGTCATATTCATTTCTTCCTTTTGCTCTTTCATAATATCCTCCAAATCCTTGACTTTTTGTTTACCTACCACCGTCCATGCAGTCGACTCCTTTACTTCCGTGAAACGTCCTTCGTATTCCTTCAGCTGCTCCTTCAATGCCATATTCTCTGCTCCCAGTTCATCTACCCTTTTCAATACCATCTCTAGGCTCTCATTAACTGCCAAAAAAGGCCTGCATTCACTTCCTTCGCTAGGCCTATTCCCTTCCCCACCTATCACACCACACCATTACACACAGTGCCTTAACTTTCTCACCAATATCCCCCTTCCATTTCTCCGTATCACTCATCCACTTTTCCAAATCCTTCACAACAATACTAACCTCTTCTAACTTCTTATCTGTGCTCTTAAATCCCCGAAAACGTTGTAACCTTCCTTCCGCCTCCGTCATACCCGAAATTTCCTCTGCCATGTTTGTTTACAAACTCAACAACTCACAACCCTACCGCTGTCCCGTCACTACACACTCTTATTACACTATATATCACCCCTCCACCACACCAATATATCCTCCAAACACTTCACTAAATCCTTCCTCTTCTTGTTAGCCCAGTGTGCACTCGATATCCTTGAATTAATTGACTATTCCCATAACATATGCCGGAGCCTCAAACTTGCGTCCGCCTTCCGCCATGGTGTGCCGCCATGGTGTTAGTAGATACCCCATTGTTAGTTCAAGAAATTTGCTACCCCAAGTATTTTCATTTGAACCCGCATCCAAACATTCCCAATCCACCTCCCCGCAATTAAAGTCCCCTGCAAGAATAAGCCTATTTTTCCTTTTGCAAATAATTTCTAACATTCGCAAGGTTTCCAAAATTAATTCATTATATTCATTGTTGCTCCAAGATTTAGTCTTAGGAGGTAAATACATTGATACAATGTCTAATTTTGACCTATCATTATCTTCAATTTCAACTGCTACCACTTCAGCAATGCTATCACGTCTTCTTTCGTCCTTTCTCCATTCTTTTCATTTGCCTCGGTTTGCAATTCCTTTCTTATGTTTCGTTCCTCAATACTCATGTCTTTTCTAATTGTAATTTTCTTAAACTTGCTGGTCAAGTTAAGTCTCCATGTTACGTTCATTATTGCATCCACTGTTACCCTAGACCTAAACTGCACTCTCATTGGCCTTGTGTTTCCCTTGCTATATTTACCCATTCTCCTAACTTCTTCAATATCATCTCTCCAGTTGTTTCCTTCTTCATCGACATGCTTGATTAATGTTTTTACCTTGTTAATTTCTTCCTTATCCCTAGCTTTCCTCTCAATAATGTGCTCCTCTATATCCCCAAATACAATAATACACTTATTTCTATCTATTGTTTCACACAGGACCTGTTCGTTTCTCCTCATAGCTTTTACTACCACTGATTCTAGATCTTTCTTTTCCCTTTCTGATTGTTTCTTTTGTTCCTCCATAATTTCCTTCATTGCCACTTCTTCACTCTTTCTCTTTCGTCATTAACCCATTTATTGTGTTTCTCCTTAATCTCCTCAACATGTGTTTTCATTTCCTTGGTTTGCCCTTTGTATTCTTCAATTTGCAATCTTAAAGCTTCATTTTCGTCCCGGAGTAGCCCCATATGTGTTTGAATTTCTTGAATGAAGGCGGTGCTGGTTGGGAGGAGGGGCGTCGACTAACTGGGGACAGAGGTGCATGGGGGCGGTTTGTTTGTGGCCACCCCTTCGGGGATCACGGCGTCAGGCAATAGATAGATAGATAGATAGATAGAATATGAATCAATCAACAAACCTTGTACTTATGGACTTTTCCAGGTCCCATAAACTAATACTGGACTAAGTTGTGCTTAGCATTCTTCAGGCGCTCTCCTGGGGACCCAGAGAGCCCTTATATATATAAGACTCTCACGTCATTGACGGAGAGAACCACTACTAAATATATGGTTTTCCTTCCTTTCATTTGGGTTGTCAAACTCGTAATTTAGTAGTGGTTCTATCCGTCAATTACGTGAGAGCCTAGAATACCACGACCGGTGGCCGGGACATCATAAGCTCAACGTCAAAGACAAGAACTCACTACATAGCAATTAGGCACTGAATTCGGAATATTAAGAAAAAGTATAGGGCGGGGTATCTAAGTAAGTAAGGTAAGGTAAGGTAAGTACGGAATTTGAAGGTAAATGCAGGGAAGAGCAAGGTTATGGTCTTCGAAAGGGGTGAAGTCACAGAGTGTGAGGTGAAGCTGAACGGTCAGGCTATGGAGATCGTCAACTCTTTTAAGAATCTGGGCAGTGTGTTGAGTAAAGATGGGATTATGGATGAAGAAGTGCGGGAGAGGGTACAACAGGGGAAGAGGGTTGTAGGCACGCTAAAAGCAGTAACAAGAAATAGGGTGGTCAGTATGGAAGTGAAGAAGTCCTTGCATGACAGTGTGGTAATCCCGACACTGACTTACAGAAGCGAAGCATGGACGTTGGTTGAGAGACTCAGACCAAGAGTGAGAGCAGTGGAAATGAATTACTTAAGGAGTGCGTGCAGAGTTACATGGAGGGATAGACAGACTAATGAGGAAGTAAGAAGGAGGTGTGGTGTGGAGGTAGATGTGCTGGAAAGTGTGAAAAGGAACAACTTGAGATGGTTCGGCCATATGGAACGTATGGAAAGCGAGAGAATAACTAAGAGGGTGTACGAGAGCGAGGTGGAGGGACAGAGAGGGAGAGGTAGACCGAATGAGAGGTGGAACGATGGAGTGAGGAAGTACATGAACGAAGGCGGTGCTGGTTGGGGGGAGGGGCGTCGACTGACTGGGGACAGAGGTGCATGGGGGCGGTTCGTTCGTGGCCACCCCTTCGGGGATCACGGCACCAGGCAATAGATAGATAGATAGATCTAAGTAAGCCTTAAAGAAGTAAAATAATAATATAGAGTAGATTAACAAAAATAAAAGGAAATAAGTAAAACACAGATCTAAAGACTAGATGCATAGGCCTATGTATAATTAAATAATTCCAATACATGAAAACTATCATATAACATGGAAGATATAAAACATAAAAGATTTTACATTGTTTACCTTTTAACCCTGCAGGGTAATATACTGTATGTACACTCAGATACCATATCTCTAGCCCACTCTAAGAATTTGTGGACCCCTGTATGTTTTTCTGTATGCAATTATAACTATCTGGATTGAGTTTTTGATATACTAGCTTTTCAATAAATAGTATATTATAGTTTATAGTTGATGTATAGAAACTTATAGTCATAAAAAAAAATCCAGATATATATACTTCCATAAATAGAAATAGGTGAAGTCCCCGAATATTTATGAGTGGGCTAGAGATTATGGTATCCGAGTATACTTAATTAACCCTTGTCTAGCGGGGGGTTTTGGGCTTATTTGGGCATATTCAGGCCCTCCTGAATGATAAATCAAGTATATGCATGAAAAGAAATTTATTCAGCAAAAAACTAGGCGCTAAAAGCTTCAAAATGGGACCAGAACGAGCTACGTAGCACTCGTGGTTCTCATACAGTGGTACCAGTAACATGGGAGTTTAGCGTATAGCGGCATATTTTTCCCAGCTATGCTCACTACTGGCTACACTGCCGGCCTCTCGAGAACACAGGGAACATGAGTTAATGGGCGGCGGTAAGCCCTGGGAGTCGGCTGTCTGGCCCGCTGCGCTCCCAGCCATTTGCACTCGATTTTAACCCTTTAAAAACCTTAATAATGCTCCTAACTTGCTGCAAATTGGAGGCGGACTTAAGTCCGGCCCCGATCTTTAAGGGTTAAGCCAAAGCGTCATATTTTTCCTTTGCCCCTCAACTTTCTCTTCATAATTGCTGAAGGGCACAGGGCCCTGGGTGAGGCTTTGGTTTCCCGGGCGTTTCCGCGCCCTCCTCAGCTCCCTGCCATGGAGTGGCTTCGGTCACCCAGGCTTTATTGTGGTAGGCAGGGAGGGTTTTGTGGGGTGCTCAGTTATGGCCTTGGCCTTTCCCGGGGCCTTGGGGCTGTTCGGCCAGGCAGCTTGGGGAACAACAACAAACTTAATTAATTAAGCTACTTCTTATATCTAAGTGTTCACCTTTTAGGGTGAGGTTCTCCAGCTGAGATCCCCCCCCCCTCTCTTTTCATGATAATAATTATGACAGAACACTAATACTGGTGAACCTCACCCAAAAGGAACATTGGCTTGTAATAAAATAAAGTACTAAAAGCATATCATTGTAAAATTTCAGACACACGTAATCATGGTTTATGAGGTAGTCTTAAAGCTACACAAGGTTCAGTGGGTCTTTCCAAGTGAATAGAAAGGTATGATGAGAAACCCAGACTTTGGTCTGCTTGATATCATCAATAGAGCAATTACTGTATTAAAAAAGCACAGTGGTCGCCCATTTTCGAATATCATGAGCCCGGGCAAGTTGGTCAACTGTACCAGGCTCTGCTGATTTAATAACATCAACCAAAATAGAGGCAAGATGTTGCTTAGTCAGTCTTGACTGGTCACTAGGAGAGATCCACAAACGAGAGGGTTGTAATGGTGAAGTTGCCTGTGTGTAATTAAATAAAGCTAATACTGGGCATAAAAGCAAATTGTACTACTCCAGCGGGACAGTGTAGCCTGGAAAACAAGTTTATAGAGAAAGTAAGAGAAGATTGTTTTTTAACGCAACATATTACAGAGAAGACAAGATATAGAGATGGGAAGCAGGGGAGTGTACTTGATTTAATTTTTAGCAATGAGGAGGATATAGTGGAACATGTCAATGTGGATAGCCCTATAGGTCGTAGTGACCATGCCTGTATAAGTTTTAGTTGCAATATTAAAACAGAGAGGGATGATAGAAGCAATAAAAAAATATACATGTATGACAGAGCAGATTATGAGCTGCTGAGAAGCTGTCTGGACATTGACTGGGGGGAATACTTGAACGGTGAAGACGCTGAAGGAATGTGGAGGAAGTTTAGAGTCAAACTGGAGGATGTTATATCCAAATGTGTACCAGTAAGGGAATATAAGGATAAAACAAAATTGAGGAAAAGAACGAACCCAGAATTACCAATGAAAAGAAAGCTGTGGACTTTGATAAGAAGAAAGAAACGATTGTGGGATAGATTAAGTGTTAAAAAAGAACAGGGGGTCTAGTATAGAAGCTAAAGTAGTGGATTTGGAACGTAGACAGATAAACAATAAACTAAGGTGGGAGACAAGGAGGGGGGTAAAGGAAAGGGAGGGGGGTAAAGGAAAGGGAGAGAGAGATTGCAAGAAACGTGAAGGATAATCCAAAAATATTCTGGAAGTACATTCAGGAAAAGTTAACAAGAAGAGTAGGGATCCCAGAGCTGGTAGGGGGGTTGGATGATGGGAGTAGAGCGGAGACGGATAAAGAGAAAGCAGAGGTGCTGGGGAAATACTTTGGGGGGGTACTAACAGTGGAGTCGGATGATGCAGTGCCAAATATTCCCATCAAACAGGCACCTGCACTAGAACTAATAGAGTTTTCCCATGCTAGAATAAGAAGGGCTATAGAAAAAATGAACAGAAGTAAGTCCCCGGGACCGGATGGGATACACCCAAGAATCATAAAGGAAGGAGGTGAGATGTTAGTAGAGCCATTGAAAATGTTATTTGAGGTATCGTTTAATACAGGACAAATCCCGATGGACTGGAGAGAGGCGAACATAACAGCTATATTTAAGAAGGGAAAGAGAAATGACCCAGGAAATTATAGACCAGTCAGTTTGACAAGTGTTGTGTGTAAACTAATGGAAACGGTAATTAGAGAAGGAATAATGGAGCATATGAAATCAAACCAACTTTTCAGTGGGAGACAGTTCGGATTCTTGCCGGGGAGGTCGACGGTACTACAGCTAATTAAGGTGGTAGATGATTGGATGCAAATTCTAGAGGATGGTGATGTAATAGACGTGGTATATTGTGATTTTATGAAGGCCTTCGATAAGGTCCCACATAAAAGGTTAATAGAGAAAGTTAGAAGCTATAATATAGGGGAGAAATATGTGAAATGGATAGAAGCCTTCCTGAAAGATCGGAGACAGAGGGTGCTGGTGAATGGAATAGGCTCGGGGTGGAGGAAAATTACAAGTGGGGTTCCTCAGCGATCTGTGTTCGTTATATTTATCAACGACTTACCTGAAGTTATAACTAATGGAAGTGAGGTATACCTGTATGCGGATGACACTAAGCTGTATAGAAGAGTGAGGAGTAAGGAAGATGTGGGTTTGCTTCAAGGAGATGTGGAGGTCATGAAGGGATGGTCTGAGCATTGGTTAATGCCTTTTCATCCAAAAAAATGCAAGTACATGCAAATTGGGACAAGCAAGATAGACAAGGTAGGATACAGTATGTATGAAGCGATGGAGGAAGTGAATGCAGAAAAGGATATAGGAGTAGTGATAGACAATAAGTTAAATTTCTCAGAACATTTAGCGGAAAAGATAAACAAAGCCAATAGAATTGTAGGGCTGATAAGGAGGATATTTGTGTCACTTGACGAAGAAATCTTAAGGAATCTCTATACAGCGCTGGTTAGGCCGCACCTGGAATATGCGAACCAGGTGTGTGCTCCATATATGGTAAAGGATATAGAAGCAGTGGAGAAAGTGCAGAGGAGAGCTAGCAAGCTAGTACCAACATTGAAGAATGCGGGCTATGAGCAGAGGTTGAGGACACTGGGGCTTCCGACACTGGCATATAGGAGAAAGAGAGGGGATATGATAGAGACTTTTAAGATAGTGTCAGGAAAGTATGATGAGGATGTGTGTGAAGGTATCTTCTTGATGCGGGAGGGAACAAGAACGAGAGGACACTCAAAGAAAATTTACAAAGAAAGAAATAGGCTTGAGAAGGCAAAGAACTCATTTTGTGATAGAGTGGTAAATGAGTGGAACGCACTGCCCCAGTATGTAGTCGATTCCGAATCAATAAGGGAGTTTGAAAGTAATCTTGATAAAGCATGGGGAAGACAAGATTTGAAGTTTGATTATAAAGCAAAAATACAGAATAGTAAAAATGTTGCGTCTGCTACCGCCGCCAACACCGTGAACGACCGCAGCAGTGCAAGTACTGGTACTGAGCTGGATACACAGGCCTAGTTTGCCTTTTTCCTGAGGATCTACTGTAAGAAACTGTAAGAATAAAGAATGATGGGCGTTTCCTTTATTTAGAGCCTCAATAGTAAAGAGGGTAAAAACATGGTCTTCAGTGTTCATTTTTAGCTATAAAATCTGGAGCAGGTGCAATTGTGACTGGTCGGTTATCAGGGTGAAACTGTAGGCAATTAGAAGATCTAGCCATAGCTGCTAATTCAGAGACCCTATGGGCTGTAGCCAGGGATATCAAGAAGACACATTTATGTAAATGTTTCTTATTGGAAGGGTTAACAGAGTATGGTTTTGACTTTAGTACAGAGAGCACCTTATTATGCGACCATTCAGGGAGCAGCTGCCTGGCAGGAGCTCTGAGTCGAAAACATGCTTTAAGGAAGCCAGTCTCTTCCTTCGCAGGAAAAATTCAATAAACCCGTATGTAGTCTGGTGCATCAAACTTTTGTCCGGCGGAAAAAGGGAGGTCCTTTCTGCCGGGCATCGGCGAAGCCGTAGACTCACCTAGCCTATCTCTCTCAAATTAGTCTGGTACTGATTCACTCTTTGCCCGGCATTGGTCGTCTGGCACCCTGGAACTGGTTTCTTAGGCATGATATTAAGCTTATAGTATGACGACGTACATTATGGGTAGCGTGTTGAGGGTTTGATTAAAAAGGCAACTGGTTAAATATAAAATTACGTTAGAGTGGGGGCTGATAGATAGACCACGGAAAACTTCTGCAGTGAGGCTGACAGAGGTACAGTCAGACCTGCCAATACACGGGTTTTCAATCCGCGAAATTGCTAATACACGAGCAGGGGTCCAAAATAAACATTACCAAAAACTTTCAAAATACGAAGATGTACTTACAATATGCGAATCGAGCGCCGAAATACGGGCATCTCCGCCGTGTTTACCTAATGCACTTTTCACACTTTCCAGCACATCTACCTCCACACCACAGCCCGTAGCCTAGTAGGTAGAGCTCTCGTCTCACACACGAGGGGTCGGGGGTTCAATCCCGGCCGGGCGGAGACAAATTGGGCTTGTCTCCTTTCATGTGTTAGCCTCAGTTCACCTAGCTGTTAATAGGTACCTGGAATAAGTGGACGACGTTGTGACGTCCCATCTGGGATTGGCAAAAATGGTACAAGGCGAGATGGGTATCATATGGTTCACCTAAGCTGATGGCTACCTAAGCCTTCGGGCGAGACGGTACCGTCTATAGTGAGAATGGTACCATACAGAACCACCCTAAGCCTTCGTTTCCGATGTCGCCAATTGGCTAAAATACAGACTACACACACATCCACAGCCATTCCAACAGTACATAAAACACTTAACATGCATTTCACGCAATACATTCCCAGTTAAGGAGGCGCGATAATAATGAGCTTAGCTTGCATTGCGTGGATTCCCCTTGACGAACAAGTAACTGAGTAACCACACCTCCTTCTTACTTCCTCATTCATCTGTCTATCCCTCCATGTAACTCCGCACGCACTTCTCAAGTAACTCAATTCCACCGCTCTCACTCTTGGTCTGAGTCTCTTCCCGAACGTCAATGCTTCGCTTCCGTAAGTTAGTGTCGGGATTACCACACTGTCATGCAAGGACTTCTTCACTTCCATACTGACCACCCTATTTCTTGTTACTGCTTTCAACGTTCCTACAACCCTCTTCCCCTGTTGCACCCTCTCCCGCACTTCTTCATCCATAGTCCCATCTTTACTCAACACACTGCCCAGATACTTAAATGAGCTGACAATCTCCATAGCCTGACCGTTCAACTTCACCTCACACTCTGTGGCTTCACCCCTTCCGAAGACCATAACCTTGCTCTTCCCCGCATTTACCTTCAGATTCCGTTTTTCGCACACTGTTCCAAACACATTTACCAGACCCTGCAACTCCCAATCATTATCGCTCATCAGAATTGTATCATCAGCAAACAGCAGTACAGGTAGCTTCCACTCATTTCCCTCCCTTATCAGCGACACACCAACATCCACTGCTCTTCCTTGTATTTCTTTCATGACTTCATCCATATACACGTAGGGGAGAGCGGTGATGGTTCGGCCACTTTTTTTTTAAATATTTATATAAATTCAGGTTTAACACCTAACGAGCGGCCTAGGCGGTAAATAATATGTAGCCACCAGCGGGGATAGAATAACAAATGTTGAGCTGAGGAGACGTTTAGGTATAAAGAGTATTAGCGAGGTGATGCGTACAAGTAGACTGGGATGGTATGGACATGTGGAGAGAATGGATGAACAAAATTGGGTGAAAAAATGCAGGTCTGTGATTGTGGAGGGAGCTGCACCAAGGGGTGGACCGAGGAAGACCTGGGATCAGACTATACGTGCCGATCTCAAATCCAAGAACTTGACAAGTGAAGCAGCCCTTAACAGGGTTGCCTGGAACGCCATCATTAGGACAAGAGACTGAAACAGCACGTATGTGTGGAACACTCAGTCTTAAAATTTGATGAATGTATTTAAATAAAATTAATCAACATTATGGATAATTAACTTAACATTTTACTCTCTGCATATAATTATGCATACCTCGCCTCATATATAGGCTTATCTCTCTGTCATACACACATTCACTCGATCTTTATAATTATCTCATTCATAAACCAGTTCTCTCTCACATATTCACTCCAATCTGTACTGTACTTTCGTTCTCTCTCAAACATCTGTAATAAATCATAAGAGGCATGTAATTTATCAATAAATAAAATGAATGGATACATTTACATCTATTGTCCCCCTATATTATAGGTAAAGCGGGATGGTTCGACCACTGTCGAACCATCACCACCCTCAACTGGCCGAACCATCCCGAATCTAAATAGTTAATTGTTGGGTACACTCAACTTTCACACAAGAGAGTTTAGCATTCGTTTTTTACAGCAATATCTTCTGCATGCAACACAGATTCACCAAAATAATTCATAACTCGCTGGTTGACATGTTCATGGAGGTAGAGCTTACGATATAAACTGAAAATATAACATAGGAGGTGCAAAAAAACATAAAATCTGATCTGCATCGAAAAGTGTGGCGTTTGTAAGCCCGAAATTCCGTGTGACTAACGTAAACAAACTCTCGCACTTTCACACAAGATCTCGCGGCCTTAGGTCCCATACGTTTCTCAGGAAATGCACTGTTCCTACCATCCAACCGTCCGAACCATCACCGCTCTCCCCTATACAGTAAACAACCACGGGGACATCACACACCCCTGTTTCAACCCAACACTCAGGTCAAAGAACTTGCTCTGCTCATTCTCCACACGTACTGCCGCCTTTGCACCCTCATACATGCTCTTCACTGCTTTCAGCAACTTGCCATCTACTCCGTATATTCTAAGTACTTTCCACATGCCTTCTCTATTCACTCTGTCACAGGCCTTCTCCAAATCCATAAAGGCAACATACACCTTTTGTTGTTTCTCCAGATATTTCTCCACAACACAATTCAGGGTAAAAATCTGATCTACACATCTTCTTCCCTTCCTAAAACCGCCCTGCTCGTCACCTATCCATTTCTCCGTTCTCGCTCTCACTCTCTCAATCACTACCCTACTGTACACCTTCCCTACAACGCTTAGAAGACATATTCCTCGGTGGTTACCACACACTCCTCTTTCCCCTTTACCCTTATATAGGGAGACTATTATGCCTGTCTTCCAGTCATTAGGTGAAAGACTTCCCTTCTCCCATGCTAGTTTGCACATTTTCCATACCCATTCGATCACTATCTCACCACCATACCTCAACATTTCCCCTTTATAGATGTTATATTTTCTTATTATTTTTATGATTATGTCCACCATTTTAGGCAATTGAAGGGGAGAAATAGGCCAAAAAATTGTAATTCTCGGAGTCGGTGCCGCCCATAAGCAACTATTCCCATAAGATGCATTATTTCTAGTACGCGAATTTTCAATCCGCGAGGCCTCGTGCCGCCCATAAACTCGTGTATTGGCAGGTCTGACTGTACAGTACTGTACTAGGAAATATTAAATACCCCTATAACTTCTACCACCCTGAGACTTTGGACATTGGAGCACCTAGAGAGGTATTAGAACACTCAGACTCAGGAGGGAAGGTGAGATATTTTCCCTAACCTGTTCTGAGCACCTATTCACTTTTTAGGTACTCCCTGGTCTTCTTTTACTACAGTACATGGAAAAAGGGCCATCTTGGCCTTTTCTACTGCTGACATAGGCCCCTGTCACTCCGGGGAGAGTAATGGTAGGACCCGCAAGATTTGCTTGTGTATCCCCTCCCAGGACCAATCAACAGGTATGCGAGGTGGTGGCGGTGTCTGGTCGTTCTGGTTGGCTGAGTTGACCTGGGCACTGGCCTACCCCAGGTCAGCCTATGTGGGTGACGTCACGTCCGGTGGCACGGAACCGTAGTACTGCTTTTTCGGTGGCCAAGTAGTCCGCGGAAGCTTATTTTGTTTTTGCTGGTGGGGGGGATGATGCTCCCTTTCTCGGGGGGGACTTGTGTATGTTGGGCCCGTTCTGCAAGTGAGAAAACTGGCGAAGGGGAGACATTAGCATTGTGGGGTCCAAACGGACGGCGCTGCCCTTGGTTGACCAACTTAACTCTGTATGGTGCAGGGGAAGACGTCTGGTGTGTGTGACGAAAGGGAGCGTGGCTGTATGGGGGCACCCTGGTATGGTGGCGTTGTTGAAGTGTCTGGCCGGAGTACCCAGGCATGCAGGTGGCTGAGTATAGGAGGTGGCTTGCCCAATCCTTGGTATTACAAATACAGTCGACGCTCGATTTAACGGACCCCGATACAACGGATTTCGGATTTAAGGGACTCTGTCTGTAGCCGGACAATGGACCCAGCAACGGACAAAGTCCGATGCTCGAAAAAAAGTTGGAGCAAAGTCCGTTGCTCTATCTATTTATCTCTCTAATGCACCTACCTAAATCCCTTATACATTAACATAACTACCGTATGTCTTATTTGGACTTTTTGTAATCTTTGAATCATTTCTAATGTGATGGAATTGAAAAATATAATATCCTTCCAGCACATAGATAAATAATAAATAAGATAGTCAACAAAATATTTCAACTCTCCCCTCCGTGCGAGCAGAGACGGAAGATTTACGTTTGATAGATTTTTTGTTTTGTTTTTTTCCCTCGATATACACTCTCTTTCTATCTATCTATCTCTCTAATGCACCTACCTAAATCCCTTATACATTAACATAACTACCGTATGTCTTATTTGGACTTTTTGTAATCTTTGAATCATTTCTAATGTGATGGAATTGAAAAATATAATATCCTTCCAGCACATAGATAAATAATAAATAAGATAGTCAACAAAATATTTCAACTCTCCCCTCCGTGCGAGCAGAGACGGAAGATTTACGTTTGATAGATTTTTTGTTTTGTTTTTTTCCCTCGATATACACTCTCTTTCTATCTATCTATCTCTCTAATTCATCTACCTAAATCCCTTATACATTAACATAACTATGTCTTATTTGGACTTTTTGTAATCTTTGAATCATTTCTAATGGGATGGAATTGAAAAATATAATATCCTTCCAGCACATAGATAAACAATAAATAAGATAGTCAAAAAAATAGTTCAACCCTCCCCTCCGTCTAGGCGCCGAGCTTCCGAGACGGGAGATTTACGTTTGATAGATTTTGTTTTGGTTTTTTTCCCCACGGTATACACAAAATGATGGGGAAATATTATAACATGTTTTTAACTGACATTTGTGTCATTTTTGCTGATTATGAGTTGGTGGAAAAAATGTCTTTAATTCTATCATATCGGAAATGATTCACAGATTATATAGAGACCAAATAACATACACTTTTAAGTGTGTTCAATAGTTTTGCATTATCAATAGGGTGTAGCACAAGGCTTATCAACATTATCACAGTAACGGGGTCGGGGTTGAGGCCGGGACGGGGAGGGGAGGGAGTAGGCCCTACAGTGGATATACAGGGGATATCCTTCCTTTTTTTTCCATGTGAAATTTATCATATCAATGACAAATAAGACCTTTATTATATTTTCAGGGACAGTACAGCACAACGTGTCCCTCAAAAAAAAAAAAAAAAACACGAAATACGAAGGCAATTTTCCAGCTACGGACTTTTTCCAGCAACGGACTCAGTCTCCCCCCTATTAGTTTGTTAAATCGAACGTCGACTGTACGTTGATGTAGTTTTTGTCCTATTGTGCAAAAGTTGGATTTTGGCAGGATTGCCGCACACGAGATACGTAGGTCCATTTGAACCCCTTCACGCACTTGCCAGGTTAAAGACAGCTTCATCCACAGAGTGTGTAGTTTCAGTCTTACGTCCTAAATGGCGGTATTCCAGGCAACCCTATTTTGGGCTGCTTATGGCATCATATTCTTTATGTTATAATCGGATTGAAGTACCTGATCCCACATCTTTCTACCCCTATGACACTCGAGTGGCACTACCCATGGGTTTGCTGTAGGCCTTTATACTTAAAAGATATAAAGTACTCAGATGTACTAGTATTTATATAGTTTAACCAGACCACTGAGTCCAAATATACTCAGATTAGCCAAAAAAAATAAAAAAATAACAGAGTATAGATTATGACTTACACATTCAATAAACAAAGAAGAGTGTGGTGATACAACTTACACATTTTCCTTGTTAGTTTGTTGTGTGTTGTGTCCAGCTCTGAGGAGCCCTCGCACCAATACAGCCCCAGGCCTGGACACACTCAGGTATTTGGGGTCCAGTCCACCCACGCTGATTATGGGGTAATACACATTATAAATACTAAACAGTATTTAAAACAAAATACAGAGAAAGTCAAGTGAAATAAACTTAATTTAGAGAAGTTTAAAAGGCAAACACACCAAGTCCAAGCACAAGCTGGATGAGTTGACTTATTGTATGAGGGATGTGTGGCACAGTGTACAGGGTTTAAAGGCTGTATCACACTGGCTCCTTAAATGGGAATCATATTCATAAATGCAGCCATTGGAGAAGCATCCATTTGAGAATCACTAACATGCAAAGTATGGCATGATGCACAAACAGTGGCCTAGCTATACCCATGCATAAGTGGTAGTAATCCTGAAATCATCATCATTATCATCTCTGACACCTTGTTTCCCCCTGGGAAACCCAGCTAAAGGATTGCCATGACATAAACGCCTCCAGGCTACTTTGTCAAGACATGCTTCCTTTGCCCTAGCCACAATGCCCCTTCCACTACGTGGAAGTTTTCCTTAATATATTTTTCCACTTCTTTTCCCATAACACAGGTACAGTAGTCTTCTACTCCTAGCTGCTCAACTCACCAGACTCCCATATATCATTCATAGCATTCTGTCTTCATCCATTTTCTGAATATGACCATACCACCTCAAAGTACTTCTCTTTGTCCACTTAACCACCCCGCCAGTGGGGTGCCACCTTGCCATGGTGGCGGGGCTTGATGCGTAGGCCGGTGGGCTCACCTATTTAGCCTACCTCTCTAGGGTTAGTGTTCCATCGACCTCGTGGACTAAGTGCTTCCCCTTCATCACTGGTAAGAGAGAAACCTTCCAGTGATGTCGTACTTCTGTGCCCTGTCTTCATGTTAATGACCTGGCATGTTTATGTTTTATGTTTTGACTACTCTTTAGCTTTATTGGAGGGTGTTTGTGGGTGGCTCCTACTTACTCCCGTCGAACTGGGGTCACGTTTGTGGCCCCTTTACGCCAAGCTGGAGGACTGAGTGTTGTGCCGAACTTGACGAACGGAGGCCACCTGATGACACCCTTTATCCCTGGCGTATATTCTGGCTGTATCCCTGGGACTGTTTTTGTTGTCCCCTAAATGTGGCTCTATGGTGGGTGTGGGAGCAGCTGGAATGAAATTAATTTTTCGTGCTATGGCTAATAACTTGCCTCCTACGGTTGACAACTCTGGCGTTCTCTCGGCTCTCTCTGATCATTCTGTTCCTCGGCCTTCCCTTTTCGATGTCGACTCCGGCTCTCCCTCGGACCCCCCACGACCTATGGCTGATGCTCTGGTGGCTGCCCCAGGTCCTTCTACTGTTTTGACATTAATGCCTTATTTACCAGTCCCCAATACTGCTGGGTCCAGATCCCAGGATCCTGTCACTACCCCGCCCCCTTCATCAGATAAGGGTGTGAGTGAGTTGGCCTCCGCCACTCAATCAAAGGATCTAGGCGATGATGTCCCCACTCAGAAAGTTTCCACTTCAAGTACCTCCGTTACATCTGCATCAGTGGTGGACAGTGCTCCTGGTCCCTCCACGGGGCCGACCCCATTGGTCAATGTTGATATTTCCAAGCCACCAGGCCCATTGCACTCCAAGGGCAAAAAGAAGTTTATTTCCAAGATGGCAAAAATGAGTCTCCCTGCATTGAAGGACCTCTTCCCAGCTCCTTATCAAACCTTTGTTAAACTATCACCCAAGGTGGGTAGTTTCAAGGACTTGGACTCCTTTCTGCTCTATGAGGACGTTGTTCTGAAAAGTGGTCCCTTAGATGAAACCCACCTCTTTACCCAAGGCAAGGATGTTCTCATCAAGGCACATTCTGATGAGCATCGCTTACAAATCATGACTATAGAGGACCTGCTGGGTGTTGATGTGGCCCATAGTACTCCTCATGATGATCTCAACTCCATTAAAGGGGTTATATATGCCCCTTACTTGAAGACAAGACCTCCAGACCTTTTAAACAGGGCCTTCTCCAAATTTGGGGTGAATAAGGTATCTCAACTTGATAGTTCACCCATGTTTCTCCTGGTTTTTAATACAGACATACTTCCTGACAAGGTACAATATGGGGAGAGGCCCTTCAATGTTTCCCCTTAAATCAGAAAGCCGAGGCGCTGCACTAGGTGCCAACGATTCAACCACAGTGTGATTTTCTGTCGAAGCACTACAATCATCTGCTCCCGCTGTGGGGGTCAACATGAGAGACTGGACTGTGTGAGACCTATCCACTGTGCCAATTGCAATGGTTCCCATGAAGCCAATAGTGTGAACTGCCCGGAGTATTTGAAGTCCAAAGAAATATTAAGAATTATCGATCAGGAGAAGATCAGCCCGATGCAGGCGAGGGCGAGGGTCATCGGTGGTGTGAGGTTAACTGGTGGGCTTTCCTATGCTGGGGTAGCCAATACTCAAAGAGACGCTTCTCGTTGCCCTTTCGCTGAACCCACTCCCCGACCCGCCTCACGACACCCGACACATGTACCCGCCTCTGTGCCAACGTGTTCGGGAGTCTCTACCATCAACAGGTTCGGCCTGCTCTTAAGTGTGGGATCAAATCTCCCTGCAAAACAGATTCTTGATGTCCTTGTCCAGGGTTCTCCGACTCATTCTCGCGGCTCCCGGCAAGCTGTGAAGCGGATGAGACGAAGGGGGGGCTCTTCAGATTCTGAGGAGGGCTTCAGTGGTTTCTCCCCGTCTGGTGAGCCTGATTGTAACTTCTCCAAATCCAGCAGAATGAGTCTGGGACAACAGGTGTCAAGTACAGTGCCTTTCAGCTTTAAATCACAGACTTTAGTGCAAAAATGCCAGGGATCTACTAATAAGGGTGTGAGCAATACCACACCCTTGCATGCCCCTGCACGCCTTGATAAGCCCTCTAATTCTGACGAAATAAGCGTCCTCAACACTATTCCTGATGGTGACTCTCCAGGAGGATGCCCTTTGCAACCCCCTGGGCCTGATGAGCCTGTAGATAATCCTCTCCCCGAGGATACAAGCAAATTACAACCCAAGGATGGACCCTATATTTTGAATGTAGATGAAAATAGAGATCATACCATTACTACAGAATGAGTTACAAAATCATTCAGTGGAACATTCAGGGGTATGCATTTAAGAGGGAAGCACTGACAGAGTATGTCAGTGGTTCCCAACCAGCTTGCATTGCCCTGAATGAAACTAACCATAATTTTCGACACTTTAATGTTATTAAGTGTAGTCCTTTCTCATGATGATGCAGATCTCGGCACCGTTATGGGTGCTGCTCTCTTGGTGAGGAGAGATATTCCTTACCGAGAATTTCCGGTTCAAACCAGATTGCAGGTGGCAGCTGCTATGGTGCAGCTGCACAAATTATTCACCATCTGCTGTATCTATATACCTCCTAATATGACTGTGCCACCTACTGCCGGGGAGATAGTGGGTGTACTTAACCAGCTGCATGAACCATATTTATTATTGGGAGACTTTAATGCTCGTAGTCTCATCTAGGGTGATGTCGTGGTAAACCGCAATGGTGCAATGTTGGAGAGAGTTTTGGATAGTCACCCATCTGTTGTTTTAAATACAGGCGAGATGACTCATTATTCTCTCCAACATGATTCTGAAACGGTGATAGATTTGTACCTATGTTCCCCTCTAGAGGCCTCGGATATAGATTGGGAGGTTGACGGTGACTGCTATCAGCGATCACTACCCAATACTTTTGTCTGTGACATCGGGGGGGGAACAAACCAGCCATTAGTCCAAGATGGGTCCTCCGCAGGGCCGATTGGGTAGGCTTCCGTAGGGACACTGATAAGGACTATGAGCGCTATGGTGATGTGGACGACATGGTACTAGATCTGTTACTCACAGTTAATGCTGCTGCCAAGGCTAATATTCCGAAATCATCTGGAACTTTGAGGTATACTCCTGTGCCTATCTGGACTCCTGAGTGTACTAGGGTTAACTTAGCTTGTAGGCGTTCGTTTAACCGCTACAAAAACAACAAATCTCTTGCGAACAAAATAGCGTTCAAACATTGCAGAGCAGTGAGGAACAGGACATACAAGGAAGCCAAAAAATCATCCTGGATGGGTTACTTTAACTCCTTCAATTGTCACACCGTGCAGAGTACCGTCTGGAGAAAGATTAGTCAGATTGAGGGCAAACCATATCCTCGTGCACCTGTTTTGCACCATCATGGTGAAAAGATCTATGCCCCCAATGCAGTTGCTGATGTTCTGGCGGATACTTTTGAGTCTGTTTCAAAGGCTGACCATTACTCTGCTGAATTTCAGCGCTATAAGGAACGGGAAGAAGGGAAGCATCTTACTTTTGACGACAATGAATGGTATGATTATAACAACGACTTCACTATGCAGGACCTGTTGGTAGCTGTTGCCCAGGCTGAGAATACAGCGCCGGGCAATGATGGCATCCATTATGAAATGGTACGACATTTACATCCCAAGTCCTTATCCTTCCTACTGTCCATTTATAATGTCATATGGACTACCCATGTCTTCCCAACATCTTGGAGACATGCAATTGTCCTTGGGTTTCCTAAGCCGGGAAAGGATCATACTAACCCCCTGAATTACAGACCTATTGCGTTGACCAGTTCCCTCTGCAAGTTGGTTGAGAGGATGGTGAATTCCAGGTTAATCTTCTTGCTGGATGATCAATTCTCCCCGTTCCAGTGTGCTTTCTAGAAACACAGATCTTGTTTAGATCCTATTTTATATTTAGATCACCATATTCGAGTGAGCTTTGAAAAGAAGCTCCATTTGACAGCGGTGTTCTTTGACCTTGCAAAGGCCTACGACACTACCTGGCGTCATGGTATTCTCACGATACTCTTACAACTGGGGTTTCGAGGCAATATCATGTACTTCATTAAAAACTTTCAATTGGATGGGATGTTCCAGGTTCAGCTGCACGATGTCCGTTCTCAGCTGATGGTACAGGAGGAGGGACTCCCCCAGGGCTGTTGTCTTAGTGTTTTCCTCTTCCTTATAGGTATTGATGATGTGAAGCGCTAAATTCCTGAAGATGCATACTTCACCCTTTATGCTGATGACCTCAGCATATTTTACATGGGGAGGAAGATGGCTCATATAACACGCAAACTTCAGATGGCACTAAATGGGATTGAGAGATGGACAAAGTCAAATGGTTTTCAATTTTCCACTCATAAAACCTTTGCAGTTCACTTTTGTAGGCACAGGAAGCGTATCTGCCCAGACAGGGGGACATTACGTCTTCATGGTGAACCCATTCAGTTCAAAGATGAAGTTCGGTTCCTGGGTGTTATTTTGGATTGTCGTTTATCATGGTTACTGCACATAAAAGATCTAAAGGCCCAATGCTAGTCATCAAGCGTTTGGCTCATACGTCTTGGGGTGCTGATAAAAAAGTGCTACTACAACTCTACACAGCTTTCATCCAGTCGAAGCTTGATTTTGCTTGTCAAGCTTATGGCCTGGCCAAACCAAAGGTACTTCAGATGCTTGATCTAGTACTTCATCTAGGCATTCGCCTTAGCATTGGTGCCTTCAAGTCGTCTAGGACAGGCAGTCTATGTGTGGAAGCTGGGGTCTTGCCTTTGAAGTTCTGCAGGCAGTACCTCCTCATGAAGCACTATCTAAAGTGCAAGCAACATCCTAACCATCCTATCTGCCACATACTCTTCTCAGCTGAGGGTCTTTTTTACGACCGCTCAGCATGGAAACCCTTTGGTTTGGTTGCAGCAAACCTCATTGGTGAAGTTCTGCCTGAGGGGATCGACGTCTGGGATTTTGCGGAGAGTCCAGCTCCTTGGAGCATTCCCCCGCGTGAATCATGCAGAGAACTCAACAATATTGTGAAGGGCAAAACACCTGCGCAGGTCTTCAGGTCTTCATTTTTTCAGCATGCTAGTAAGCATGCGGAGCCCGATACTTACAGAGATAATGAAATGGCTGGTCACACTTGCATCTCAACATAAACTGGTCTCTTTCTGTTGGACACCAGTGCATGTGGGAATCCATGGTAATGAAGCTGCAGATTCTGCAGCTAAGCATGCTGAAATCTTTGATGATGACCTCCTGTTGCCCTACAGTGATTATTTGCCTCTCATTAAGTCTGCTGTGTTGTCTAAATGGCAGGCTGAGTGGTCTGAAAATGTCCTTGATAAGCTCAAAGAGATCAAACCAGCTGTAGAACCTTGGCACGGAGCTTGTTCCAAAGTTCGTAGGGAGGAAACTGCTCTTGCTCGCCTCCACATTGGCCACACTAGACTCAATCATGGGTATCTCATGGAAAGGACAAACCAGCCGGAGTGTACAGATTGTGCTGTTGTTGTTGCTGTTCCCTAAGCTGCCTGGCCGAACAGGACCGAGTCCATGAGGAAGGCCATGGCCATAATCGGGCTTTCCCACAGAGCTCTCATTGAGTGTAGATTGTGTTGTTGGCGTAAGTGATTGTGTGAAATGCAGTCTTCTATGATGTATTTAATGGTATGGGGTGCTGTGTTACATCCCGGGCAGGTGTCGAAGACGGAGTCATCCAGTCTCTTCTGATAGCTCAGAAGAGCTGGATGGTGTCCGCATCTCAGCCTGGCCAGGTGGACTCTGTCCTCGCGAGGAAGGGAGGATTCGGAAGGATGGATTTCGGGAGGTCGTGCTTGCAGCTGCGTGTTGTCTATAAGTGAGTGGATGGATCGGCGAGAGATATGAGTATGGATGTGCTTCTGGAAGTTGGTTTGGGGTGGGCAGGGAGGGAGAGAGGACAGTATTTGTGTGTGATACCGTGTGCTGGGTGTTGTTTTGATATTTCTTGGTGTCTGTGGGTGTGTTGCCATGTAGTGTAGTGGGTGGTTTTGGTTCATGGAGGCTGCTGCCAGGAATTGAGTGCCTCTCATGTCCAGATGGTCTTTGACTTTGAGGATTTTAGTTTCTTGATGTAGGTGATCTGTGGGTGTAGTAGCTGTGCAGCCTGTAATGATTTTTAGGGCTTTGTTTTGAATAGTCTGTAAGGTCTTATGATGTGTTTCAGCTAGGTTAGAAGCCCAGGCTGGGCTTGCGTATTCCATCACTGACCTTATGTATTGTTTATAAACTGTGGTGGTGGTTTCTTTGTTGTGTCCAAATTTTGTGTGAGCAAGTGACCTGAGGGCGTTAAGTCTGGGTGTCAGTTTCTTTTTCGTGTTTGTGGTGTGCTGTTTGAATGTCATATGAGTATCATATGTTACTCCTAAGATTTTAGGTGAGTGTGTATGTGTTAGGGGTGTGTTGTTTATGGTGAGTTGAGGGATGTATTCGTGTTCTCCTGTCCAGCTTGTGAGCAGGGTTGCGGTAGATTTGGCTGGGGCTAGATTAAGTCTGTTTGTAGTGCATCAGCCATGTAGTGTGTTGAGATAGGGTTGAAGGAGATCTGTTGCTGTGTTTGGGTCATGGTGTGTGCATGTGAGTGTTATGTCGTCTGCATAGGAGGCTAAGTTTATTTGGGGTGTATTGGGTGTAGTTATATCGTGCATATACAGATTGAAGAGTGCGAGCGATAGGACGGATCCTTGTGATACTCCGTTTGGAAAGTTTCTGATGCTAGATGACTGACCGGCAAAAGATACATGTGCAGATCTGCCTGCTAGGAAGTTGGCCAGCCACCTTTTTGTGTTGTTGTGCATGTTTGTATTGTAAATTTTGTTTGTTAGGTTGTGGCGGGGGATGGCATCGAAGGCTTTACTAATGTCGAGTGTGGCTAGTAGTGATCTGTGTGGTGGTCTAGCTGAGTTGATGCTGTCAAAATCTCTTTGTGTAAGGTCTGTGAGAAGAGTGTTTGTGGAGTGCAGTGGCCTGAAGCCATGTTGTGTTGGAACTAGGGGTAGGTCGGGTGTAATTAGTTGTAGTACAAGGCATTCCATGACTTTGGAGGGGGTGCAAAGGAGTGTGATGGGGCGGTGTGAGGAGGGTAGCGTGGGGTCTTTGTTGGGTTTGGGGAATGTGATGACAGATTGTGCTGTTCTCCTCACAGTTACACATATCCTGATAGAATGCCCTTCTTTTCAACGTCAAAGGGATAGGTACTGTACTTTGGAAATATCCGCAGCCCGCTCAGCCTGAGAACAATCTTGGCCGAGTGCTGTTCCTTTTCAGCAGACAGAATTTTTGCATTCTGCAAAGATGTTGGTATATTGGGCAAGCTTTAGTGGTTTTGATTACAATCCATTGTCTCCCTTTTTATATTTTTAATTTGTGTAATCTTATTCAGTGTTTAGTTTTACAATACACCACTTCTATTGTTTTTTATTGTCGCTGGGTACGGCTGACGCCTCCCTCAGTGGGTTACCCCTTTCCTAAAATTTCTCCATTTTTATATTAACTCCTTACCTGTAAATACTATCCACCCTTCTTAAAAAATATACGGCTCTTTCAGCTGCTTGGCATAGAGCCATGGTATTTTTTCTTAAAACAAATAATAAAATAAAAATAAAACTCCACATTCAATGCCCAAAGCTTGCTCTTCCATTCCAAAAGACGGATACACTTCCCTATTACTTGGCCCATCTAGCCTATTCACACCAGCTGCAATTTAGAAAAAGCTCATCACCACAGCTCTTAGTTTGGAGAGGTCCTCGTCCCTTTTTTTATTTTTTTTTCTATATTCCAACTTCTCCCTCTCGGGCATGGGCTGAGAGCGTGTACATCCAACTGCTCAACACGGTGCAGCCCGTGAGGTCTTGTTCCAGTTTAGGGAGTGAGACATGTGAAGCACTTAGAGATCCACTCACGGCTCGAAGCAGCCCTATCTCTGAAGGTGCTTCGCCTTTGCACTTCAATGTCTCACCCACTAGACTCGGACCCTCACTCTCAGAACGCCACCTATTGAGAAATTAACTTGTTAGGCATTGCCCCCCTATAGCATATTTTAAATATGGAAATATTCATACAGTGTTATTAATCAGGGAACAATGAGGGTATTTGTTTGGCGTTTCGGTGGGCTTTGTGGTAATGCACTGATACTAGGTACAGCACAAATTCCATCCCAATAATATCTTCCCATTGATATATCGGAATTCGAACCCGGGACCATTGGATTACCAGTCCAGTAACAAGACCACTCCACCACACCTCCCCTGTCCATATATATATATCTCACTTCCATACAAAAATGTTGAGAGCAGCACGCTGTTCCTCAGTGACTTTTTCACTTATTGACTAACCATTAAACCATTCTTCCTTTCATAATACAATCAATTTCTCCAATTATCTTTCTCCCTTGCATTTTTCTATTTTTTTTTCTCACTCTCAATTTTACCATATTTGCACAGTATAGCTCCAAAATACAGCTGGGTCCCCGACTATGCTGGAATTTGGTGGATGAACGAGGTCGCATAGACCGAACTCGTATAAATCGAAACATGTATCTTATGGGAAATAATTAATTTGGTGGATGGACGATTCTGAGTTTAGGGGTTCAACTTCATATTACCTATCAAAAACAACACTAACTGACACATATTCATAACGAATACATATTATAAATAAAAGTAAGCAATAATTAAACAATAATAAGTCATTGTTTACTCACATTAAGCTAAGGGTAGGGTGGCTCATGGTAGCTCACGGAGCTATGTGTGCACTCAGAGCAGGGGCAAAAAATATGGCTGACTACCCCCTCCCACCCGGTACCCAAGCGGCACAGAAGCTGGCTGTGACGTCACTGCGCATGAAGTATCTCGCACAGCTGGGAAGAAACTCGGACATTTGGGTTTCTCCACGAATTTGCTTACCTTTATTTTGGCACTCGCACACTTCGAACGGTATTTGCGCAGTTTGGAATTATTAAATTAATATTTTTGGTAGCTCGTATAGATCGCGAATTGCATAGATCGAACACGCATAGATGGGGACCCAACTGTACTTGAAACTTTTAACCTCTTCCAATACTTAATTTCTCATTACTATTTTACAACTTTTCTCGTTCTTTCTTAATTCTATGTTTTGCCTTAAAATCTATGGTTTCAACTTATATGCATTTTTCTCTCAAACACCATTACCTTAAATTTCCCTACATTGACCTTTAACTTCCTCTTTTCGCACACCCTGTCAAAGTCTGTGACCCCTTTCTGAAGTTCTTCCACATTTTCCGCCAATAGGACTGCAATTTATTGGTGGCTCCTTACGTCAATGACGTAAGAGCCTATGATAATATGGCCTTGTTCCGGGCTCCTCAGAGCCCGGGTTAAACTTGATCACAACGGTCGAGAACCAAGATCATCTTAGGGGGTACCCCTTAATCATTCCTAAGGTACAGTTGGTCAAAGTTCCAGCTGACCCACCCTCGCTCTGGGGCTCGCAGAATTAGCTGGCAATACTGGTGTAGTGGTGCAGGGATACCACTTGCCATTAATGTGTTACCTGTGTCTGTCCTGTATATTACTGCAAATTAGACTATGTAATGTTCACGTTGTGAAGACTAAATGCTCCTTCATTAAGCAGCCACCAATAAAACAGAAATATGTATTCTTATAAAATCGAGTAAAGTATGTTGTGGCAGCCAGCAGGTTTTATATGCGTTGCCAATCAGTGGATATAATAACTTGAATATTTAAGCAAATCTACGAACTTTGGGTGAATGTTCGGGATCATACATAGCGATGTATGAATTTTTATTTGAGATAGGCTTACGTTCCCTTGTTTAGTATATGTTCTAACAATGATAAAGCCGAAATCAGATCTACCAATCCCAATCTTTGTAAGACACACCTCCTTCCTACACCAATATTGCCAGATAATTCTGCGAGCCCCAGAGCGAGGGTGGGTCAGCTGGAACTTTGACCAACTGTACGTCATTGGGACGGAGCCACTGAAAAGTAGAAAATAAAAATAAGAGAATTAACACAGTTTGAACACCGCGCCTACGCGCATGCCAATCTTCCTCTGTTTCCCATAACATGCCTGCCACTCCCACCTGCCCAGGTGCGATCTCTCTCGATCGTCGCCCACCCTGTAAAGACGTGTGCCCCTTGCCTCTCCCCATTCAGTTTACATAGCCCCTCTTAAACGCGTCAGTTTTTAATTCATAGTGAGCTTATTTGCATATTTAAGTTGTATACACGTTTAGGAATGTATTTATTTTAATTGTATTCACTTGTAAACCTGAATAGGCAAGGACTTATTAATTAATCTCTGGGCGGGACGACGATCGTGTTTTCAGGACGCCACCCTGCTTTTAATTGTTATTGTCATACGAGCCTTCGGCTCACTAGCTGCAGTGTCTTTTATTTTAAAAAGTGCATATTAACTTTGTAGCTTTATAGCAATTTCCTTAAGTTTTCAGTACTATGATAGTGTCAAATTCATGAAACTTTAAATTCTTTGCTTGTCCCCAAGATTATGCGTTGGCCAAGGGTCACTTTTCAAAGCCATATTTTATTTATCAAAATTTTAGTTCCCAAATTTTATTTCCGAAATTTTTTGAGCAATTTCCCTTCATTCCGATCAGTGTTAATTTGTTAATTAATTTATCACAAATACACATTGTAGGGAATAAATGGTTCATACCATATCGACTACAATACCTTCAGTATTTACCATCAAAGCGTTATATGCGATGGTGAATTCGTAACGTTTTTACGTTAGCAATCAAGATCGAGTGCCTTATCAATATATTTGCCTTCAAAGAAATACTATCAAGAGCAGTGGATGTTGGTGTATTGCTGAAAAGGGAGGGAATTGAGTGGAAGCTACCTATACTGCTGTTTGCGGATGATACAGTTCTGATGAGTGGTAATGAATGGGAGTTGCAGGGTCTGGTAAATGAGTTTGGAACAGTGTGCGAAAAATGGAATTTGAAGGTAAATGCAGGGAAGAGCAAGGTTATGGTCTTCGAAAGGGGTGAAGTCACAGAGTGTGAGGTGAAGCTGAACGGTCAGGCTATGGAGATCGTCAACTCTTTTAAGTATCTGGGCAGTGTGTTGAGTAAAGATGGGACTATGGATGAAGAAGTGCGGGAGAGGGTACAACAGGGAAGAGGGTTGTAGGAACGCTGAAAGCAGTAACAAGAAATAGGGTGGTCAGTATGGAAGTGAAGAAGTCCTTGCATGACAGTGTGGTAATCCCGACACTGACTTACGGAAGCGAAGCATGGACGTTGGTTGAGAGACTCAGACCAAGAATGAGAGCAGTGGAAATGAATTACCTAAGAAGTGCGTGCGGAGTTACATGGAGGGATAGACAGACTAATGAGGAAGTAAGAAGGAGGTGCGGTGTGGAGGTAGATGTGCTGGAAAGTGTGAAAAGGAACAACTTGAGATGGTTCGGCCATATGGAACGTATGGAAAGCGAGAGAATGACTAAGAGGGTGTACGAGAGCGAGGTGGAGGGACAGAGAGGGAGAGGTAGACCGAAAGAGAGGTGGAAGGATGGAGTGAGGAAGTACTGTATATGAACGAAGGCGGTGCTGGTTGGGGGGAGGGGCATCGACTGACCGGGGACAGAGGTGCATGGGGGCGGTTCGTTCGTGGTCACCCCTTCGGGGATCACGGCGTCAGGCAATAGATAGATAGATAGATAGAAATTTTTATATTGCATTATTTTCAGTGATAGCCATCAAAGTACTTATATTTGATGGCATTATAATATGATGTTAAATTCAATAAAAACATTTTAATAGTAGCCTATTTTACTACTGTACTTATTTAGGCACTCGTAATTAATTATTTCCATGGTACCAAGTAGGCCTATGGCCAGTGGAGTACTCAAAATAATATCTTGATTGAATATATCTCACTGACTTACAGTCCCGGAAAGATATAAAAATTTAAACCTGTACAAAGATACACAAAGAACGCCGAATAACACTCGTGGCCGAGTAGGCCTACCCTTACGAGTGCTAAGACTATTACGTGTTGAGATTTCTCAAGTCACTGGGTACCCTAGACCTTATCTCAATAAGGCCCGGTTACCAAGACCCAGGTACCAGTACTGCCGGTTATAAAGACAGTCCCGGGTACCAGTATGGGCGGGTGATATTATAATACCAGACAAGTACAAAGTCAGTCCCGGGTACAAGTAGGCTATAGCCGGTTACCCCGGAGAATGTTAAGACTGACAGACTCGGGTACCAAGTTTCCCGGGTGGTATTATATTCTATAACAAATATAAAGACAGGCCCGGGTACCAGCAGGCTATTGCCGGGTACTCTGGTAGCTATTAAGTCTATGACAGACCCGGGTACCAGTATTCCCAGGTGGTACTATAATACCATAACAAATATAAAGACAGCCCCGGGTACAAGTAGGCTATAGCCGGTTACTCTGACAGACCCGGGTACCAATATTCCCGGGTGGTATCATAATGCCATAACAAAATATAAAGACAGCCCCTGGTACAAGTAGACTATAGCCGGTCACTCTGGCGGCTGTTAAGACGATAACAGACCCAGGTACCAATATTCCCGGGTGGTATCATAATGCCATAACAAGTATAAAGACAGGCCCAGGTACCAATAGGCTTTAGTAATGGAATCCCCCACTACTCTCATACATTCAGACAGGTGCCTATTTAGTAGAAAACTAGAAAGAAGCCTATGGGCCTTTTGACGTGCTTTCAGGTCCTTCTCAAGAAGAAACTGGGAGGGGATAGACAGCAGAGGATCAGTTAGAAACTCCCAGAAGCTAGTTGGCAGGGAATCGTCAGATCTTAAATGACATGAAGCAAATTTATGGTCCTCATTTGGAAGCTTACCAGAGGATCTGTCAGTCAGGGATAAAGCAAATTTTGCAGCCTCTGCTGCCCATTCCACCCACGGACCTTGGTCCACACCTTCTAAGGTAAACATGGGAGACTGAGGGTCTGTAGCAACAGTTTCTATCTTTGTAGAACACACTGAGGAAAGTGACTTTATGGCATTATGAGCGTCAAGCTTTGAGAAATCAGACCAAGGCTTCAAGGATTTCATGGCAGAAAATACTGGAGAAGGTTTGTACACAAAAAATTGAATATCAGATATGGAAGGGAAAGGAGACACGACCACATCCAGCACTCGTCCCGCATAGTCTTTTGCCCTATGCTGTAGTCATGCTTCCCTTGCACGTGATGCCAGATTTTCTAGCGTGTTTATCTGCCTCTTTACGGTTGTGATCCAGGCGAGTCGGACGTGTGCCCCCTTGCTCTGGGCGTCTCGGCGTTTGTCTAGCTTCCTCACTCCTAGTGAGTCCTTGTTATATATTATTTGAGTTAGGTTCAAACATGAATTGAGTAATCGCCTGTATGTTTCAGAGGGCCACTGTCCATGCCTGTCCACACCGAAAGTATATGAGTACCGCTTCGCCATTTCTTAATACAGTGGTGCACCAACTTTCGCTACATCTCGATTCGCGGATCGCATTTTCGCGGCAGTGTCTAAATATCCCGCCGATTTGCGTTTAGCGGTAAAAACTTGCATTTTCGCGCCCGAGCTTCGAAATTGAAGGCCTATTCAGCCACAAGCAAGAGGATTCGGTAGAGGAAAAATAAATGTTTGTGTCGAAACACGACCCAATACCAGTATATAGTCACCCAATGACTATAACTAATCAATACACATACTTACAAATACTCAATAAAATTATTTGTACTTACAAATAGGCCTACTCATGTTGAACGGTATGCCTAGTCACCCAATGACCCAGAATTGCTAAACCAACTAAAACTGGAATTGGTACACTTACTTACAGATATTCAATACTTTAATGAGTATAATGCTGATTAGCAAAGCATTATAATAGGTTACAATGCTTAGACATAAGGTTATAAGGTTAACCTGTGCCACCACCATAGGCGCCATTTGCAAATGCACTGTTTTGGGTTCAAGCGGCGCCATGATGCCGTCTAGTGGCCTTAACTGAAACTGATGTCTTGGTCCAAATTATAGGCGCATTTTTGCTTGAGTTTTGGCTCGAGCCAAAATGCGCCTCATAGTATCATATACGGTTGGAGCATCAGTATCGTACTATAACGCTAAGTTCGCTAACTGAACTCTACCAAAACATTGCATAGGCCTATGGCGGTGGTTCAGAAGAAGTATAAGAACTGTAATTCATTATTATGCCTTGCTAATCAGCACTATAGACTCATTAAAATATTGAGTACCTGTAAGTAAGTGTACCAATTCCAGTTTTCGTTGGTGTATAGCAATTCTTTGTCATTGGTTACCTAGGTTTGTTCAACTTGGGAGTGAGTTTTCGTACATGCCCGGTCCCTATTAAATTAATTCCTATTACCTCTGCCCCAACTTTAGCTAATCGCACTTTCCCGCCACTTTCGGTGGTCCCTATTGGCCGCGAAAGTTGGTGCACCACTGTATGTGTTATTCGTCGTAGTAAGTGATTATTGTTTAATAGGCTATATCCTATACAATGCTTGCATTTAATTATTTACTTGTTGTAGGCTATTATTCACCTTATTCGTGTGCCCTCAGGCTACACGTTGAACTCTTAAGATATTATTAATTCAAAGTTTTCTTTATCGTAAAGTAGCCTACATTATTTCCTGAAATTCTACTTGTATAAAATTTTCAAGAACACTTCACTTTTATAGTTTACTTGCTTCTGACATTTTATAGTTTGCTTGCTTCTAGCATTACTTCGAGCTGATAGATTCTTAGCTAGGAATTATTGATTTCCTTATGTGTCACATGCTTGTACTAGTTACTTATTTATAGGGCCATGCTTGTTCGCCACCTCGAGCAAGTGTCCACGAGGCGGCCAATAGGCCTAACCAGCTCGGCTTCCCTCTACTGAATTTTACATAAGAGACCAATTGTTCTCTTCCTGTACGAGTGTTATGTTATGAAGTGCTTCAGCTTCCTACACAATTATGTGTTAATTTCTTAAAATAGAAGGAGTTTGCATGACCACAAAATGTGCAACAAAAGTTTCCTCTAGTGCAAGATCACCACTAACCCTATACAATTGCATGCTTCGAGTCCCGGAGTCGGCGGGGCTCATGTGTCCCTCCGTTCTCTCCGGGTCTCCGGGTTTTAGACCTCCGGGTACTAAATGGTTTCAAGGAAACCATAATAATCCGATGCACAAAGAAGTTCCGGTTAAATGGAGAAACAAAGTTTTCCTCCAGGTGCACAAAACACCAACAAAATTCCTCCGGGTACTCCGAGTAATACAAAGAACCAAGGAACCAAAAGTTCAGGTTAAATTAAGGAACGAGAGCTTCCTCCGAATACTCCGGGTACTCCGGCTACTAACAAAAACCAGGGAACCTGGAAGTTCAGGTTAAATTAAGGAACAAGGCTTCCTCCAAGTACTCCGGGTACTAGGGGTACTCAGGGTACTCCGAGCAATACTGAAAACCAGGGAACCAAGAGGTTCAGGTTAAATTAAGGAAAAAGAGTTTCCTCCAAGTACTCCGGGTACATACTAAAGACCCAAGAGGTTCAGGTTAAAATTAAGGAACAAGAGCTTCCTCCAAGTACTCCGGGTACTCAGGGTAAACACTGACAACCCAGGAACCAAGAGGTTCAGATTAAAATAAGGAACGGTAGCTTCCTCCAAGTACTTCGGGTACTCAGGGTAAACACTGACAACCCAGGAACCAAGAGGTTCAGATTAAAATAAGGAACGATAGCTTCCTCCAACAACTCCGGGTACTCCGGGTAATACTGGAAACCATGGAACCATGAGGTTCAGGTTAAATTAAGGAACAAGTTTCCTCCAAGTACTCCGGGTACTCCGGGGGGGGGAGACAAGGTTTTCCTTCATAAACAAATATCCGATGTACCAAAAGGTTCCGGTTAAATTAAAGACCAACGTTTCCCTCCGAATTCTCAATGTAGAACAATGAATGGTAAAAGAAGGGAGGAGAGTACTCCAGTGGCATTTATGATAGCCTATAGAATATCCCACTTAAATCCATTCTTATAAGATGTAGCAAATATGCTACCCGACTTAAAAAAACAAAAAAAAAACATTCATTGGGCCAACAGGCTACTAGATATTGCATGGGCCTTATACATAATGAACTGGTACAGTACATGTTTTTGTTCTTTGCTCTTATATTATGTAACATTGATTCTTGGCCTTTTCTCTGGCAGGTGGGCCATAGCTCTCCACAGTAATCTACGCCCCCTCACCTGAGTCACAACTGTGATCAGCTCCAGGAGTCACCCACGTCCTGGATCGCCGGACAGGCGCGTGGCCCTCTCCAGTGGGATCAGAGAGTGGCTTCTCAGGTTTTTCTACACCTGAGAGGATGTCGGGACCTGAAACGGCGACTTCAACCACGACCAGGGTGCAGTGGTGCGGGGTCACAAGATGTGACAAATTTCCCCTTCTTGGCCATACGAGATGTGTACGCCATGTGTCTTGTGTGGATCGTACATTGGCTAAGTGGGCTCCTAAAAAGTGTACAAATTGTGCACTCTTCGTGAAACACTACCACAATCCGAGTGGCAACATAACAGCAGCGGGTGCGACTCAGGTATTGCTGAACGTTTGGGGTGAGATAAGAGTTTATATATCATCAACTTTGAAAAGAGTCCCAGACATTGCCAGTAGGGACTATGTTTCCTTCTTAATCATTCCAGAACGCACGTCCCAACGCTCTCGAAGCTCTGTGTCTTCCCCAGCAACCTCTAAAAAGAGGTTGAAAAAAGACCTACAAAATCAAAAGACACTTCCTCCCCTCTCTGTCCTCTCCCCAAATGTGTTAAGCTTGACCTAGATAAAGATGTGTCATTTAGTAGCACTGCTGATACGGTGCACCTCTCAACAAGTCCTACCCCACCACCTTTTACCACTGCCGAGGTCCATCGCTCACAATCATCCCCAGTGGAACAAGTATTTTCAGAGTTTATTGAACAGGCCCTTCCCGTACAACTAGAACCACAACAACCCCAGCCCGATCCCTTTCAATCAGAAACGTCAGGTAGTGTGGAGGTGGAGGTGCCTTACGATGATTTTAATGTGAACTATATAGATGATAGCGAGGGACCGGATGGGACAGAGTACCTTAGAGAGAAGGGGGCTCCGTTTTTTTCCGACCCTGAGGACAGGGGGCCCCATGTCTCTGATCCTTCCCCAGCTTCCTGTAAGGAGCAACCAAACCTGCCCTCTGACACTGAAATTCTATCTTTTGATGAACTTGTAGAAAGGGCGGCAGTAGCCACGACGGATAAGCTTACCTCCAGATTAGAAACTTTGTTCCAAACAGAAGTGCTCAATGCACTTGATTCTAAATTTAGTCAGATACAAGAGTCTCTGACGCCCCAGGTTAAGCTGTCGTCTAGGCTGGTGCCCCCTACGCCACCAACTATTCCCTTACAACCTGTCCCTGTACAATTTAAGACCACCACGCCGCCTCGCCCCTCAGAGTCAATTGACCGTAGTGCTCCTAAACCGATGAATCCAATAATTTCCACCCTTGACAGGTCGGGGCTATTCCTAGCCCCGATCACTCCAGTTGCCCTGGAAGTGGACCCAGAGTTGCCCAAAAAACCAATGCCTCTGCTGTATGGCCCTGCCCGAGTTTGGCAACCAGTAACTGGCCCTCTGTCACCAGAAGGTGCGGAAACGGGGATCGCTGAGCTTTACCCGGTACCTCCATCATGGGTCGTTGAAATGAATGAGTTAAAACAACTGCGGGCAAAAGACTATGCGGGACGAGTGCTGGATGTGGTCGTGTCTCCTTTCCCTTCCATATCTGATATTCAATTTTTTGTGTACAAACCTTCTCCAGTATTTTCTGCCATGAAATCCTTGAAGCCTTGGTCTGATTTCTCAAAGCTTGACGCTCATAATGCCATAAAGTCACTTTCCTCAGTGTGTTCTACAAAGATAGAAACTGTTGCTACGGACCCTCAGTCTCCCATGTTTACCTTAGAAGGTGTGGACCAAGGTCCGTGGGTGGAATGGGCAGCAGAGGCTGCAAAATTTGCTTTATTCCTGACTGACAGATCCTCTGGTAAGCTTCCAAATGAGGACCATAAATTTGCTTCATGTCATTTAAGATCTGACGATTCCCTGCCAACTAGCTTCTGGGAGTTTCTACGGGGCCCCAAAATAATTTGTCGTCCGCTAACTGATCCTCTGCTGTCTACCCCCTCCCAGTTTCTTCTTGAGAAGGACCTGAAAGCACGTCAAAAGGCCCATAGGCTTCTTTCTAATTTTCTACTAAATAGGCACCTGTCTGAATGTATGAGAGTAGTGGGGGATTCCACTACTAACAGTGATTCTAGAGCCGCTTTAACTCTCGTCCGAAAAGCTAAATTAGCAAACTCTCTTATGCTGGGGGGAGACATTAGATTATCCCTGTTTGAAGCTGTCAGAGCGAGACAAAACCTTCGGCTACAACTCTCTCATAACCTACCTAAAGATATTAACCCTTATTTAGCGGGTGGTAAGGTATTTTACACTGTACCGCTCAGCGGGCATAATCCCGAAATATTCGCTCAATTTCACTAATTTTTGGAAAGCGCAACTCTTCGTCTCCCCATATAAGTCTATGAATGGATGTTATGAATGAGTGTGGAGGGTGGGAAGAGGTGAGGAAGAGGAGGTACTTTTTGGTCTATTTCCCAGGCGCGTTCGGTTGCGTTCGCTTTGGCCTGACTTCGGCCTCTAGGGCGTCTACTATTCCTTCGGTAATCGGTCTTATTTTTCTCTTATTTCTCCTTATTTCTGTATTCTCTCTCTCTCTCTCTCTCTCTCTCCTGTCTGTCTGTCTGTTTCTCTCTCTCTCTCTCTCTGGCTTGCTCGCTTTCCCTCTCTCGCGCGCTCTGTCTCTCTCTCTTCCTCATCCGTATATGTAATTCTCATTATTATTTTCTCTAATCTCTCTCACTCCTCCTGTCTGTCTGTCTCTGGCTCGCTCGCTTTCCCTCTTGTGCCCCCTTTCTCTCTTCCTCATCCGTATTATGTATTCTCATTATTATTTTCTCTAACTAATCCCTTATTTCATTTATTTGCTTGTATTCTGTATTATTATATATTTTTCACTCTTCTTCAGTTCAGTTTCTGTATTCTCTCTATACGGTGGGAATGGTATTTCGTATGAGGGATGTGCAGCACAATATTCAATCTTTCGTTGTTTTGGTTGTTTGTATTACCGTAAGAAATTTACTGAACGCCTGCAAATAATACGCTATAAAATGCTTGCAATCAAACTCTCAAGCAATTTCAAGGTCACATGCAATTATAAATGCTTATAGGTACCGACCCAGAGAGGAAGAGACAAGAGAGAGAGAGAGAGTGTCGTGATAATATAACAATGTTACATATGTATCATATTATATATGGAAAAAATAATATATACGGTAGGCCTACATCTGTTCCCCACAATATAATACCAAGCACAATATCAATCTTTCATTGTTTGTATTACCGTAAGAAATTTACTGGCCTAATACCTAAAATACGCTATAAAATGCTTGCAATCTCTCTTCTCTTCCACTCTCCTGCTCTCTTCTTTCTCTCTTCTCTCTCTCTGCTCGCCTCGCTATCGTGTATTATCTATTCTCTAACTAATCCCCATTTCTTTGCTATTATTTCTGTTATTTCTTTCAACTCTTTCTTCAGTTTCTGCCTTCTCTCTCAGAATTTTGTTTTATATATATATATATACATTTACTTACTATATCTTATAAACAATATTTTTAGGCCTTATTTGATCCCGTCGATGCATTACGATACAACTCAGACTAGAGCGTCCCATTACCAATTGAAATTAAGCATCCTAGCCGACTAGAGGGGTTAATGATAATCCCACTAGCATAATATGATTGCAAAATCCACTATAAATGAGCCAAAATGTCTCCTTGAAATTTCAAAAACAAAAACCGCTAGTGTAAGTCATTGCTGCTAGATCGAAGTAAAGGTCTCTAGATCTAGCGGAAGTCGCTATCCACTCTTCATCATTTCATCCATTTCTCATTGAGCTCGTCCTGGAATATAACTTCTTTGCGACTCTTGTTTGTTGATGTTCCAGTGGGGATGAAACAAAATATTGTCCTTGTCCAATACTGCTATTTCAAGTCCCATTATTATGATATTTATCAAATTTATTGAACGCCTGAACAAACGCTAAAAAATGCAATCAAACTTTCAAGCAATTACAAGGTCACATGCAATTATAAAAAGGTATATTGTAGACCACAATCTTCGCCAAGCTTCGTTGTTGCTTGTATTATCGTGAGAAATGTACCATACACCCGTGAGAAATTTACCGAACGCCTGCAAATAATACGCTATAAAATGCTTGCAATCAAACCTCAAGCAATTTCAATGTCACATGCAGTATAGGTAGACCCAGAGAGGAAGACAGACAGAGAGAGAGGGAGGTCAAAAACATCTGCTAGGTGTGATTTCCCTGGGAGGGAAGAGATTTAGGGGCGTGCCCTGGCCTACATCAGACAAAGAGAGTACAAAGGAGTACAAACAAAGAGAGTGAGACAGAGAGAGAGAGAGAGTAGTCGTGATAATATAAAAATGTTACACATGTATCATATAATATATGAAAACATAATATACGGTAGGCCTACATCTGTTCTCCACAATCATATAATGCCAAGCACAAATTTTCAATCTTTGGTTGTTTGTATTACCGTAAGAAATTTACCGAACGCCTGCAAATAATACGCTATAAATGCAAAGGAAATTTCTTGTAGAGTGCAATTTTGAGGACGTAATGTGCTCTGAGAGAGAGCGGAGCGATGATTAGGAGCATAAATTACCTCAAGACCGCTCGCCACACAGGGAATTCTATAAGGAAATTACCGTATTTTAGGGTTTTTGCACTCGTGTTTTACGATCGTTGAAAGACAACCAGTGATCGTAAAAGGATGGTTCGAGTGTCATTGGAAAGCTCAATTTACGCACTTTCAGGATACATACTTGTATTACGCTCTGGGTCCTGTTTATGCATGAAAAAGAGCACGGAACAACCCCATTTAGGGTAAAAAAAAAACCCGCTGGGCGGCACAGTGAAATATACTCCACCAGCCGCTCGTAAGGTGATAAAATGCTTGCAATCACATTTTCAAGCAATTATAAAATATAAATTGTACTTACCAACACCCACACCAGTATGTTCTTCGTCAGGAGCGTCTCCAGTTTGCTCAAGGGTCTGTCCAATATCAACCACAACATCCACCTCACACAAATTATGCTTGGGGTGAAAGCCTATGATCGGGTTATTTTCGTCTTCCGAGTCATCCACACTACCAAAACTCTCACCCAGACCTTCGACGGTTTCATCCAACACCTTATTAGAAAGTTCTGAAGAGTTCAGCATGATATCTAGTTTTTGGGTGGTGAGCCGGGCGTGGTTAGTAGGGTGGCGCGACGCACTAGGGATTGGCGGCCACCGAATCGAACACGGGCAAATCTTGACCTTCCATTATGGCTGCTTGAGGGTCACTTAGTCACGGTCACGCAGTGGGGATGTGTGGGTGGGCCCTTGTAGTACACCGCCTGACCACCAAGTTTCGCTTTCCACCTAAATTAGGGCGGGAATACGCCCACGGACTTAAGTCCGACCCCGCCATTTAGTCCAATTTTCTCGTATCGGACTTAAGTCCGACCCCGCTAAATAAGGGTTAAAGCACGCATTCTTTCTTCCCCCATCTTCTCTCACAGACTCATGTCAATTGACACATGGCAGGCAGTTAGTACACTCCTCATGTCCCCCTCTTCTGCTGCTTTCAGAGATAACTTCAGTAAATATCAACCTCGGAAACATAAGCGGGACTGGCCCCCACACAGTAGTGGATGGAACCCCTTGGCTTCCGTTGAGACTCCCTGAGGGGCGAGCCAGATGCCCTTTCGAAGTAGAGGGCGAGCCAGAGGCAGGGGTAACTATGGGCAACAAAGTCGGGTTAGAGGCTTCACGCCTTCAGGCTCCACGTATGTTGACCAACCCCAGGCAAGCCAGCCTAGCCAGGATCCGCCCTACCAACACACACAGCCCTACCAACAACACAACAAACACGACAGCCCTACCAACGACAAACACGACAGCCCCAACACAAACACCGGGGTCAGTCTAATAAGCCTCCCCAGGAGAACAACAACAACAACGCTCCCGATGTCAACATGTAATAAATCTAGGAGTTCAAATAAATGTGGTGCCCATCTCCAGTGGAAATTCCAATCTCTCAATTCCATTTGGACCAAATTGGAAGCCTGAGACTTGTCTAAATTTTGCATTATGGACGTTTTCCGGGCCAAATGGCTGAGAGAAAAAGTACGATCCTATGTTACATCCTAAACTCAAAGCCCAATATACGGAGGCATCCCCCAATTGTTTGCAATTCCAGGCCCAAAACCAAAGTGTACCTATAGCCCCAGCTCCGGATTTCATAGCAAACAACGAACACGAGAGACACATTTTTACTCCTTTTACTATTCCTGCCTTGGAACAGGGCAATCGGCACCAACCCCTTTGTCCTGTTCGGATATTGCACTCTTACATTCAGGCCCATAAGATGACGGTTCTTACGGTACATGGTTATGCCTTCCTTCTTCTAGTCTCCCAAAAGGGATAGGGGGGGAAGGTAGAACAACACGAAGTAGGAAGACAATGGTTTTTCCTTACATAATGAATAAATATACACTGTATGTGGGGAACAAGTATAGACAAATAGTTTATGTTATACTGGCTACCATACAAGCACAGAATTTCCTTGTATCATACTACTTTTGTACAGGCTTAAGGAGCATTATAGCTTGGCAATGTTTATTAACATTTTACGTCTTGTTCTCATCACCATAGAGTGATCAAGTAGAAAGACAAAGGGTCCTCTTCTATAATGAATAAGCATACGTTATAAGTATGACATACATGATTTCCGTTTTATACAAATACGAGAACAATTTTCTTATGTTATACTATTGTTTGTCCAAGCTCTAGGAGCATCATGATATAAGAATATTTTGTGACCTGCCAACATAATGTCATTTGTAAAATGGTACATCTCATTCTCATCAACAAGTTTGATTAAATAAGAGGACGAAGAATCCTCTTCTCGAACGACTCAGGAGTTGTATACAGGTATGTTGTATAATTGGGAACGAATAGTTTATCGTACACCAATGCACACAAGAGATTTTATTACTATTCTGTACAGCTCAGGGAGCTTATAATTTGAGAGAGTTTTATGGAATTAAAGCATACTTTCATAAAAGATTTTACATCTAATTCTCCTCGTCCACAACATTCTAAGTTATAACTATTCCTACATCTTTCCTTCTTTCTGAGGCTTCCCAATGTACCCGCCTCTTCTTTTATAATTAAATTTAAATTTTTCCCGGTGTCAGCCTATCTGTTAATTGGTTCTCTCGATATACGTTGAGCATCTGATGTCCCACCTCCGGTCTTGATATTCTAGGCTCTTCGTCATTGACTACGGAACCACTCCTAAATAGAAGGTTTTCCTTCCTTCCCTACGGGTTGTCAAACCCGTAATAGGCTGTAGCCGGTTACTCTGGCAACCAGGCCCGGGCACCAATAGGCCATTTGCCGGGTACTCTGGCGACTGTTACAGGTGGTGGGGCATGCGAAATTAAAATTAATTTATAATGTATTTAAAGAGATGTTTAGCTCTCCAGTAATCAACCTGACTACTCCTTTGTCAAAACTAATCTTCAATATTAGAGAACAAATCAAAAATAGATATTGAATTGCTACCCCTTGCAACTAGTACTCACATGAGGATGTGACGTAGGCCCAGGCAAACATTTGGGAAGTAAACATTAGCAAGTATAGCAAAAAAGGTGAATAGGTGTGCTATTTTCGGGTGTAGCAACATCCCTGGACCAAACATAGCACTACACAAGTTTCCAAGTGATCCATAGGCCTACCATTGTAACAAATGGGTGAAGTTTATACAAAGAACCAGAGTGTGGGAGGCAAAGCCCAAAACAAGCTTCATATGCAATGGACATTTTCGTGATGAATGCTTTGACAATAAAGTGCGGTGCAGTATGGGTATGGCTAGATGCACCCGCTGATTGCCTATACGGACTGGGGTCTTGTCACGCCCAGTGCCAGGTCCGTATATATACGGACTCGCCGAAAAAATATCGTAGCAGCGAAACGACTGCACCTATAGCTTTCATATTTCTACCACATGTACCTTACCCTTTTGGCTTCTTGCTACCACCACCCCAACCCCCTCCCCCAATCCACTCGCCGACCATGGGTCGCCGCATCAGGCCATCACAAAGGAAAAAAAGGAAAATATGTGGCGGCGAAACGACTGCACCAATTGGTTCCATATTTGTGTGACAAGTCCCCTACCCTTCTGTCTTCCCCCCACCACAACCCCAACTTCCTCCCACCACCCACTTCCAGCCTATCCGTAGATCATCACATAAATAAAATAAAATCCGTGGTGGCGAAACTACCTCACCAATCGGCTCCATATTTGTAACACGAGTCAATTACTCTTCTACCTTCCCCCCACCATCCCTCAAACCACCCTCCCACCCATACGTGCTTGCCAATTTCAGGAGTCAGGAGAGTAGATAATATGGGCTAACTTAAGCCTAGCCCAAATTATACAGTCAGCGTCGATGGATATAAGCCTAACCTAGGCTAAAGAAATTTAGTGGCTGAAATTCACCTACTAGCAACTAGGCTAACAAAAAAAAAAAAAAAAAAAAAACAGTGAGTGGCGCAAACATTGTTGGGAAGGATATGTAGTGACCAGGCGTACGGATACGGCCATCATGTTTACAGTAGTTTCTTACAGTAGATCCTCTGGAAAAAGGCAAACTATGCCTGTGTATCCAGCTCAGTACCAGTACTTGCACTGCTGCGGTCGTTCACGGTGTTGGCGGCGGCGGTAGCAGACGCAAAATTTTTACTATTCTGTATTTTTGTTTTATAATCAAACTTCAAATCTTGTCTTCCCCATGCTTTATCAAGATTACTTTCAAACTCCCTTATTGATTCGGAATCGACTACATACTGGGGCAGTGCGTTCCACTCATTTACCACTCTATCACAAAATGAGTTCTTTGCCTTCTCAAGCCTATTTCTTTCTTTGTAAATTTTCTTAGAGTGTCCTCTCGTTCTTGTTCCCTCCCGCATCAAGAAGATACCTTCACACACATCCTCATCGTACTTTCCTGACACTATCTTAAAAGTCTCTATCATATCCCCTCTCTTTCTCCTATATGCCAGTGTCGGGAGCCCCAGTGTCCTCAACCTCTGCTCATAGCCCGCGTTCTTCAACGTTGGTACCAGCTTGCTAGCTCTCCTCTGCACTTTCTCCACTGCTTCTATATCCTTTACCATATATGGAGCCCACACCTGGTTCGCATATTCCAGGTGCGGCCTAACCAGCGCTGTATAGAGATTCCTTAAGATTTCTTCGTCAAGTGACACAAATGTCCTCCTTATCAGCCCTACAATTCTATTGGCTTTGTTTATCTTTTCCGCTAAATGTTCTGAGAAATTTAACTTATTGTCTATCACTACTCCTATATCCTTTTCTGCACTCACTTCCTCCATCGCTTCATACATACTGTATCCTACCTTGTCTATCTTGCTGGTCCTAATCCGCATGTACTTGCATTTTTTTGGATGAAAAGGCATTAACCAATGCTCAGACCATCCCTTCATGCCCTCCACATCTCCTTGAAGCAAACCCATATCTTCCTTACTCCTCACTCTTCTATACAGTTTAGTGTCATCCGCATACAGGAATACCTCACTTCCATTAGTTATAACTTCAGGCAAGTCGTTGATAAATATAACGAACAGCAGTGGTCCCAACACAGATCCCTGAGGTACCCCACTTGTAATTTCCCTCCACCCCGAGCCTATTCCATTCACCAGTACCCTCTGTCTCCGATCTTTCAGGAAGGCTTCTATCCATTTCACACATTTCTCCCCTATATTATAGCTTCTAACTTTCTCTATTAACCTTTTATGTGGGACCTTATCGAAGGCCTTCATAAAATCGCAATATACCACGTCTATTACATCACCATCTTCTAGAATTTGCATCCAATCATCTACCACCTTAATTAGCTGTAGTACCGTCGACCTCCCCGGCAAGAATCCGAACTGTCTCCCACTGAAAAGTTGGTTTGACTTCATATGATCCATTATTCCTTCTCTAATTACTGTTTCCATTAGTTTACACACAACACTTGTCAAACTGACTGGTCTATAATTCCCTGGGTCATTTCTCTTTCCCTTCTTAAATATAGCTGTTATGTTCGCCTCTCTCCAGTCCATCGGGATTTGTCCTGTATTAAACGATACCTCAAATAAAATTTTCAATGGCTCTACTAACATCTCACCTCCTTCCTTTATGTTTACATAAGTCGATCGCCGCGGTTAAGTTCCCGTCTATTTTTACGGCGATTTTTTCTGTTATTTGCACCCTGTTGGCAATGTATATGATGATGACAATAAGTCATGGAGGCGTGAGGGGCGGGCTTTCATTATTGTATCCATATGCAGTCAAAATAGACGGGGACATGATCACTAGCGTCCGCCGCGGCTCCGAGTAGTGTAAACAAGGCGGGCGGTGATCACAGCTGCTTCTCCCTCCTCTCCTGCTGCTGGATCTCGTCCTACAGGTTCATACATATAAGCCTGAACACCACCAATATTCATCACTTGAGGTTCTTCACCATAATCACGGTTATCACCCTCAGTATTGGCAAACGAATCGGAACTACTGTCACTATCCTCCATTTCCACCTGTCAGAAGAGCTTGTTGTGTTGCTGGGCATACGTCATCAGAGCGCTTAAACTCCGAATCCAGAAAAGTGTCACCCATATCCTATTTTGGCCATTATATAAATAATTAAGCCATTGTAGCAGAAAATATTGCACCAAAAGCTATAGTGCACACTGCCGGTAATGATTGTGGAGGAAAATAATAGCATGCACACCCACCTTTAAGACGATGGCATATTTTTAAAAATTCTTTTAAAAACCCCCGGGTACTCTAGGCCTTGCCTAAACAGTATAAAGACAGACCCGGGTATCAGTAATTGACGGGTGATATTACAATGCCGGGTATCATGGCGGGGTTCATAGTATCATAATGACAAGCCAGGGTACCAAAAATTGATACCACTATATCACACTGCCATATCAAATATAAAGACAGCCCCGGGTACAAGTAGGCTATGGCCGGTTACTCTGTCGGCTGTTAAGACGATGTCAGACCCGGGTACCAATATTCCCCCGGGTACCAGTAACCTATAGCCGGTTACTCTGGCAGCCAGGCCCGGGCACCAGTAGAGCCCCGGGTACTCTAGGCCTTGTCTAAACAATATAAAGACAGGCCCTGGTATCAGTAATTAACGGGTGATATTACAATGCCAAACAGATATTATTTTGCCGGGTACTCTAGGCTTTGTCATACTTTAATAAAGACAGACCGAGGTTGTTCACAGTATCATAATGACAGCCCCGGGTACAAATAATTGAGACGGCTATCTATTTGTACCGGTTAGGCCTACTCTAGGCTGTGGCATACCATAACAAGGACAAGTCCGGGTGCCAGTAATGGAAACAGATAGTATTTTGAGGACAAGCCCGGGTTGCAATGATGGAGGCAAATATTAATTTTATCAGTTACCCTAGGCTTTGTCATTTTCTTACAGTTTCTTACAGTTTCTTACAGTAGATCCTCTGGAAAAAGGCAAACTAGGCCTGTGTATCCAGCTCAGTACCAGTACTTGCACTGCTGCGGTCGTTCACGGTGTTGGCGGCGGCGGTAGCAGACGCAAATTTTTTACTATTCTGTATTTTTGTTTTATAATCAAACTTCAAATCTTGTCTTCCCCATGCTTTATCAAGATTACTCCCAAACTCCCTTATTGATTCGGAATCGACTACATACTGGGGCAGTGCGTTCCACTCATTTACCACTCTATCACAAAATGAGTTCTTTGCCTTCTCAAGCCTATTTCTTTCTTTGTAAATTTTCTTAGAGTGTCCTCTCGTTCTTGTTCCCTCCCGCATCAAGAAGATACCCTCACACACATCCTCATCGTACTTTCCGGACACTATCTTAAAAGTCTCTATCATATCCCCTCTCTTTCTCCGATATGCCAGTGTCGGAAGCCCCAGTGTCCTCAACCTCTGCTCATAGCCCGCGTTCTTCAACGTTGGTACCAGCTTGCTAGCTCTCCTCTGCACTTTCTCCACTGCTTCTATATCCTTTACCATATCTGGAGCCCACACCTGGTTCGCATATTCCAGGCGCATATTCCAGCGCTGTATAGAGATTCCTGAAGATTTCTTCGTCAAGTGACACAAATGTCCTCCTTATCAGCCCTACAATTCTATTGGCTTTGTTTATCTTTTCCGCTAAATGTTCTGAGAAATTTAACTTATTGTCTATCACTACTCCTATATCCTTTTCTGCATTCACTTCCTCCATCGCTTCATACATACTGTATCCTACCTTGTCTATCTTGCTTGTCCCAATCTGCATGTACAGTACTTGCATTTTTTTTGGATGAAAAGGCATTAACCAATGCTCAGACCATCCCTTCATGCCCTCCACATCTCCTTGAAGCAAACCCACATCTTCCTTACTCCTCACTCTTCTATACAGCTTAGTGTCATCCGCATACAGGTATACCTCACTTCCATTAGTTATAACTTCAGGTAAGTCGTTGATAAATATAATGAACAGCAGTGGTCCCAACACAGATCCCTGAGGTACCCCACTTGTAATTTCCCTCCACCCTGAGCCTATTCCATTCACCAGTACCCTCTGTCTCCGATCTTTCAGGAAGGCTTCTATCCATTTCACACATTTCTCCCCTATATTATAGCTTCTAACTTTCTCTATTAACCTTTTATGTGGGACCTTATCGAAGGCCTTCATAAAATCGCAATATACCACGTCTATTACATCACCATCTTCTAGAATTTGCATCCAATCATCTACCACCTTAATTAGCTGTAGTACCGTCGACCTCCCCGGCAAGAATCCAAACTGTCTCCCACTGAAAAGTTGGTTTGACTTCATATGATCCATTATTCCTTCTCTAATTACCGTTTCCATTAGTTTACACACAACACTTGTCAAACTGACTGGTCTATAATTCCCTGGGTCATTTCTCTTTCCCTTCTTAAATATAGCTGTTATGTTCACCTCTCTCCAGTCCATCGGGATTTGTCCTGTATTAAACGATACCTCAAATAACATTTTCAATGGCTCTACTAACATCTCACCTCCTTCCTTTATGATTCTTGGGTGTATCCCATCCGGTCCCGGTGACTTACTTCTGTTCATTTTTTCTATAGCCCTTCTTATTCTAGCATGGGAAAACTCTATTATTTCTAGTGCCGGTGCCTGTTTGATGGGAATAGTAGGCACTGCATCATCCGACTCCACTGTTAGTACCCCCCCAAAGTATTTCCCCAGCACCTCTGCTTTCTCCTTATCAGTCTCCGCTCTACTCCCATCATTCAACCCCCCTACCAGCTTGAGGATCCCTACTCTTCTTGTTAACTTTTCCTGAATGTACTTCCAGAATATTTTTGGATTATCCTTCACATTTCTAGCAATCTCTCTCTCCCTCTCCTTTACCCCCCTCCTTGTTTCCCACCTTATTTTATTGTTTATTTGTCTGCGTTCCAGATCCACTTCTTTAGCTTCTATACTAGACCCCCTGTTCTTTTTTAACAATTTTAATCTTTCCCACAATCATTTCTTTCTTCTAATCAATGTCCAAAGTTTTCTTTTCATTGGCAGTTCTGGGTTCGTTCTTTTCCTCAATTTTGTTTTATCCTTATATTCCCTTACTGGTACACTTTTGGATACAGCATTCTCCAGTTTGACTCTAATTTTCCTCCACATTCCTTCAGCGTCTTCACCGTTCAAGTATTCCCCCCCAGTCAATTTCCAAACACCGTCTCAGCAGCTCATAATCTGCTCTATCATACATGTATATTCTTCTATTATCCCTCTCTGATTGAATGTTACAACTAAAGCTTATACAGGCATGGTCACTACGACCTATAGGGCTATCCACATTAACATGTTCCACTATATCCTCTTCATTGCTAAAAATCAAATCAAGTACACTCCCCTGCGTCCCATCTCTATATCTTGTCATCTCTACCATATGTTGCGTTAAAAAACAATCTCTCACTTTCTCTATAAACTTATTTTCCAGGCTACCCTGTCCCGCTTGAGTAGTACAATAGTCATACCATATTAGAGACAGGCCCGGGTACCAGTCATTAACACTACTATCAGAATTACGATAAATTCGAGAGCTTAAGTGCACCGGGTACACTTTAGCCTCTATGTTGCCAAGTATACAAATATATTAGTCTTAGCGTGTAATTAAGACTAGGCTATACCTGACTAAAAAATTACCGAGTAATTATATCCAGTGATACCGGTTAATAATTCACTAGGCTATTTCTTACATAAGCGGCAACTATAGTTTATTTAAAATAAACAATACAAGGGTAGTTCCTATTTTTGCCAAATTTAAGTAGGCCTAATAATTCCGGTATTATTCCCACTATGCAACATTGACTCCTTGGTATTTTTCACAGGCTCAGGCGAGCTGCTGCTTTACCACAGAAGAATCTTTTCAACGATTAGAACGATCTCTTCCGGTCAAGTGATAACCACAACAGGAGCCGAGTAGTGTTCCAGGTTGGGAACTGTGGTGGACCTTGCCGTCCTCTCACCTGTTGTTCCCCTCGCTCGGCTAAAAACCCTATATTTTTAGGTGAGTTCATTTTACAAAACACTAAACGTTTCCGGTTCACCGGCTAAGTGACTAAGTCACTAATCATATATTTTTGTTAATAACCATGACCCAAAAAACATTTATACCCTCGGTCACATGCAAACAAGTGTTATTAGCTGTGTGGGGTTCGGTAAAGTCTTACATTTCAGGTACTTTAAACAAAATCTCCAGGTATTATGGATGTAAAGTATGTAAGCTTTTTAGAAATATCTTTTTCTAGAACCCCTAGCTCTTCCCCATCTCCTGACAAGAAAATGTCTGGATCTAGCAGGAAAAGACATAGGTCGGCCAGCTCAAAGTCTTCCAGTAAATAAACAGAAGAAAGTGAGCAAATCTCAAACTAAAAGGCGACCTTCTAAGTACCAAACTTCCCTGACTCAACTCGCAGTCATGATTTCAAAATCCTGCATTCTACACCACATACCCCCAGACTTTTGACATTGTCTAATGTGATCAGTAACCCTGCTAACCCTGTTACATCTAAAAACATAAATTACCTGTCTCATCTACTTCCTTGACTGATCCAAGTTCTGAGGGTGTCAGTCCCCCTCCACTTTCCCTAGTACAGTTAGCTGATACTATTGAACAGCAATTTGAATAAACCCAGTTGCTTGCTCCACCCACATTAATTCACCCTAAACTGATTCAGGTGAATATTGAAGCTGAAGTACATAAACCCATACACTAATCACCTGTTCAGCCTTCTACAGACTTACCTGTTCGTTTAGATCCTTCTCTGGCAGCTCCAGACATTTTTGGTTACAGTACGATTGGGGCAATACGGAAAAAAGTACTTCCTAAGGATACCCCAGAACCTTTGGTCATAAGCAATGCTATGGTAGGGTGTTATGATTTGGAAACTGGTAACCATACTGAGGAGGGTTGGAGTGAGAATGAGTCCCATGGTTCTCCATTAGAACAAAGTTAAGAAGAGTTTTCTGATATAGTCCCTACTCAGAGCCCGCCTGGTGGCTTGTTTGGTGAACTTCAGGTATTTTCTTAAATCTATGCCTGAGTTGACAGACAAAATTGAACATAAATTTACGTCTTTAGATAAGGCTATCCGAGATCTCCAAGTAGGTCTCTTGCTCCACCCATGTTACAACATGCCATACCAGACACAGTTCCACTGTCTCATGTACCCGTCCAGCCTAAACAACCTGCTCATGAAATGTTCAAGAAGCCTCCCCCTCTACTAATTGGTGAATCTCGATACTGGAAACAATTACCAGGGTAGCACCTACTAATGCTGACACAGGTCATTCAGATTTGGTGCCAATACCAAATGAGTGGATTATTAAAATGGACGAGCTTAGGCATCTACGTACAAAAGATGCACAAGGCCGATTGCTGGACGTAATCATAAAACCCTTTCCATCTCTGTTGGATGCTAAGTACTTTACTTACACACAGACACCCACAGTGCCTTCAGGTAAGCGCTTCAAACCATGGTCTGATGTGAATAAGGCGGATGGACATAACGCCATTAAATCTCTCTAATCTCTCAAAGTCCGTAGGTTGCTCCAAAAAATAAAAATTGAGAACAAAACTCCTATTTTGGAGGTACCCACTCTAAGTTATGGTCCATGGGCTTAATGGGTGACTGAGGCAGAGAAATTGGCCTTGTCTTGGGGTGATGCCCCCCCCCCTCAATAAACTCCCATTGGAGGATCACCAATTTGCCATTATGTATGTATATAACTCTGACTCTATTCCCCAGGAGTTCTGGGAATATCTCAGATCTCCAAAAAGAGTTTGTAAACCAGCTAGTGACCCCATGATTAATACACCTACCCCTGCACTGATTGACAAAGACTTTAGACTGCATCAAAAGAGCCCATAGGTTGCTGTCAAATTTTATCACACAGCAACAACGTGCACAAGCCATGAGGCAAGTAGCAGATTCTATCCCTGATCAAAACTCCAGGTCTTCACTTAATTTTATCAGAAGAACTTCACGTGTTAATTCTCTGATGACCACTAGGGATGTCAATATTGCTATTTTTGAGGCAGCTAGAGCTAGACAGGATCCGCGCATCCAATTGCCCAAGAATATGCCCAAAGATATTGCTACTCGAGTTCTCCTTTCACCTCTGTTCACATGTAGATTGATTCCCCAAAACGACCTGGAATAAGGTTCATGCTCTGTTGCTAAGACCTGAGATGGCTGCGTTTTAGGCAGTCTCTGCAAACAAGCTGAAACACCCTAGACAGTTCCACTCTCGTTCTCAATCACAGCGTGGAAAAGTTAGAGTCCAATTCCCCTCTCGTAAGCTTACTCCACAAACATCTCAGGCTCATAGGGGTAACTCATCAAACAGAGGACACTACCAGTCCAGAGGTCGGGGTGCACCAACATGCCCCCAAACACCAGAGACCACTTGGTCACCATCAACCCTCCATCCCTCACCAACCTGCCCAAAGTACAAGAAACTAAATTCTTCTGGAGGCTATCAACAGAGAACTGGTCCTACATCAGACAGGCCAGTTCAGGAAAAAATTTCCTTCATTGGCCTCAGAGATCTTGGGCAAAGAGGGTAGTAAAGAAGGTCCTTACATGGCTCGGGTTGGTAAAACCCCTCCCCAGAGCTCAGTCCAACAATGTTCAACTATCTCTAGAGTTAGAAACAGTAATAAACCAAATGTTGACAGACAATGTTGTGACTTATGTACCAGAAGGCATACCAGTGTTTCTATCCCGCATGTTTCTCGTCCCAAAAAAGGGACAGGCTACCATTGCCAAGCACAAACATTGAGAGTCATGTAAATGTGGCAAAGTTGAGTTTCAGAGTAAATTTAGAGAAATCAAATCTCACTCCTATACAATCAGCAGAATGAGTAGGGTTAATCTGGGATACACAACTTCAGACTATAAACCAAAGTCCAACCAATGCCAAACGTTTTCAAGTAAACCTGTTCAGAGTATCGCATGCCAAGACTATAACCAGGAAACTTTGGTAATCTCTGATAGGCTCTGTAAATTGGGTTCAAATTACAGGGCCCCTAGGCCTCCTCAGGTTGAAGAAACTAATCTGGCCAAGCAACAAAGCTTTCCCTCTAACACCTCACAATTGCCCTCTCCCAAAGAGAATTCTACATCCCCTGTCGTTGTAGGTAAAATCTCAGGCAAAGGGAATCAGTGACACATTGGTCAGATCCACCTCCCACTCGATGGGTGGACACAGGCGCCTCGAGTCTGATAGGATGGGGCTATCAGTCGACGAAAGGTCATCAGAATCACGAAATGGACAACATTAAGTCAGTGTCACGTCAGTGTCACATCAATGCCCAAGAGCTAGCAGTTCCTCTGTTTTTTCCCAGAGATCATGCGATGTCATTGACCTCCAGGTCAATTGCATCCTGGATGGACAACATGACCACTGTAATTTGCTTGAAGAAACAGGTTTCCACCCGTTTCAGGTTTCTCCAGGACCTCTCGGAAAATATATTCTTTCTAGCCCAAAAAACATTCCATAATAGTCCATGCAACATATCTACCAGGGGTCTCCAATCTGTGGACAGATACTCTGTCCAAGGTAAAGATTACCTCAGTGGAATGGGCTCTCAAACAAAGGGCATTCAACCACTTAATTCTGCCATTTTCACCTCAATAGATCTGTTTGCATCTCATAAATCAACGAAGCTCCAGTCTTACATATCTCGGAATCACATAACACGAGAAGGGGTCCCAAATGCCCTCACAGTGAATGGGAACAGGTGGACATAGATTTATGATGTGAGAATCATTCATCACCTCAGGTCATTCCAGGTTAAAGTGGTCCTGGTTGCTCCAATATGGACTACTCAGGTGTGGCACACTCAGCTTACTCAGTGGTATAACAAACCTCTGCAACTCCCCCTGCCCTATTTCCACTTGAAAGAAATTGGAAACCTGCAGACCTCGCTCAATTGGGCTATGTGGTCATTCTCAAATCCAAGTGGCTACCGTCCTACGACAAGAAAGTCACAGATACGCTCACAAGTCAATACACAGCGTCCACTTTAAGACAGTATAGTTCACACTGGAAACAATTTACAACTTGGATTGTAGAGTCAGACCAGCAGACTCCATCGGTTGCTTTGTTGTTAAAGCACCTAAATTACTTATTTGAATTTTAAAAACTAGCAGTTAACACACTTATAAACCACGTATCGGCATAAAAGAACCCTTCTTTACGCTTACTGGTTTATCTTTACCCCAGAAAGACGAACAGGGTTTTATGAAGGCTTGTTTTAAACTCAGAGCCCCAAATCGTCAATTGCTTCCTCAATGGTCAATCTCGAAGGTCCTAACTTTGTCACAGTCTAGGTCTTATTCTGTGAAACCAAAAGATAGACAAAAAACTTAAAAAAGTGTGTGTTTCTGATGACCCTGGCTACTGGCCATAGGGTCTCAGAATTGACAGCCATGGCAAGGTCTACTAACTGTCTACGTTTTGCCCCTAATAATGAATCTGTACATATTGCTCCTGCACCAGATTCATCGTAAAATGATCACCAGGAACATATCTTTACACCTTTCTCTATTCGTGCCTTGAAAAGAGGAAAGATACTCCACGCTCTATGCCCTGCTAAGGCACTATATACCTACTCTAAGTCTGGTATTCCTAGGTATAAGGCACAATTGTGGGTTTCTCCAGATGGTTCAATAAGGTTAGGAAAGAAATTGTTAGCATCCATTATTATAGATGTAATTAAGGAAGCAAAGCCTCAGTTGATGGCAAAAGCCCATGATATACACATATGGTCCACTACCATTAGATTTCCTCAATGGTTTTTCAGTGGAGGATATCACTCAGACGGCTTTTTGGTCCTCTAGCAATGCGTTCCTAGCCAGAAGCTTGTTGGTACATCTGGAGAAGACCCAAATTACCATGCATAGAGTGGGGGCTGGAACATGCCCCCTGAGGCCAATAAGTATATGGATATATTTGTTCAATGTTTGTATTACCATTGTTGTAAGGTAATAGAAGGTGTGTCCTACCATCCACCTTAAATGAAAAAGGAGGGGGCGTGTTAAGTTCCATGACAGTTGGCAGGACACACAATCCGGAATGGATAGCAGGAGTGTTATTACTGCACTAGATCTGTTACATAACAATATCTATATATTATTGCAACTATAAATGTGTAACTTTATTTTAATTTTAATTTTGTGATATACGATTACCAGTATTCACTCCTCAGTAGTTCTGTTTTTCTGAGATAAGGCTTCTTTAATGGTACCCGCCTTATACATCTTTTTCTTACTGCTATACTTTTATATTTAAAACACATGTCACAGTTTTCGTTTTTTTGGTCTTCCTAGTAAATTTTTGTTTTTTTAGCTTGATGAGCATATGAAGGTCCCTCCACCGGTCGTGATATTCTAGGCTCTTACGTCATTGACGTAAGGAGCCACCAATAAATTACGGTTTTGACAAACCGTAAGGGAAGGAAGGAAAAACTAATATTTATTGGTGGCTCCTGAAGTCAATGACGACAATTGCCCTCCCACCATCCCCTTCCCATACACATGCTCAACTTGATATATACATTAGAGATCGCACCTGGGCAGGTGGGAGTGGCAGGCATGTTATGGGAAACAGAGGAAGATCGGCATGCGCGTAGGCGCGGTGTTCAAACTGTGTTAATTTTCTTATTTTTATTTTCTACTTTTCAGTGGCTCCGTCCCAATGACGTACCTTAGGAATGATTAAGGGGTACCCCCTAAGATGATCTTGGTTCTCGACCGTCGTGATCAAGGTTAACCCGGGCTCTGAGGAGCCCGGAACGAGGCCATATTATCATAGGCTCTTACGTCATTGACTTCAGGAGCCACCAATAAATATTAGTTTTACTTCCTTCCCTTACGGGTTGTCAAAACCGTATTGTCTGCATATAGGCATGTTAAAATCTTCCACTCTCTTCCCTCTGATTCCAGCCTAGCTGCTATACCCATTGATCCCGCCCTACATTCTCTAAACACTCCGACAAAGGTATTTATTAAACAACCAAGGTGACATGACACATCTGTGTCTTACTCCTATATTGACCTCAAAACTCTCACTTAACTTTTCTCCTACCTTCACATTTGCCATTGCATTCCTATACAAAGATTGTACTGTACTGTACTGCCATTGTCAACTTCCATCCCATATTCTGTTAACACATCCAAGATTGTACTGTCATTGTCAACTTTCATCCATTATTCTGTTAACACATCCCACAGGCCAATTTAGTCCTAATGGCTGACAATGTGTAAGATGCTGAGGCCAAATTCATAAGATGGAGAGAGGGCATGGCAAGCAAGGGTTTAAGAGTCAATATTAACAAAACCAAGGTTATGCATTGTAGATTAAGACGAGGCAATGTGGAAAAGAGCAGTGCATACCCATGTGCAGTGTGTGGAAAGGGTGTGGGTGCTAACTCGATTCGGTGTAGCATCTGTCGATGTTGGGTGCACCATGGGAGTAAGCGTTGTAGTAGAATAAAAGGACCCCTGCCGAAGGATAAATCAGAAGTTGAGAAATTTGAGTGCGTAGTGTGCAAGGGCGAGCTTGTGTTAAATGATGATCCTGTGGCTGTGAATTTTGGAAATGAGTCATTGGAGCTGATGGACATGTTTTGTTACCTAGGAGATACCATCTCTTCCGGTGGTGGGGCCGAGGCTGCCACTGTCGCTAGAATTAGATGTGGCTGGGAGAAGTTCAGAGAACTGCTGCCGATTCTGACCATGAAAAGAATGCCTCACCCCCTGAAGGGAAAGGTGTATGCCTCATGTGTTAGAAGTGCAATGATGTATGCCTCAGAAACATGGGCTGTTAAAGTAGAGGATGTCAACAGAATGGAACGTGATGAGATGAGAATGGTGAAATGGATGTATGGGGCCAAGCTGCAGGATAGAATAACAAATGATGAGCTAAGGAGACGTTTAGGTATAAAGAGTATTAGCGAGATGTGTACAAGTTGTTGTTGTTGTTGTTGTTGTTGTTCCCCAGGCTGTCTGGCCGAACAGCCCCAAGGTCTCGAGCAAGGCCAAGGCCATAAATGAGCGCCCCCTCAAAATCCTCCCTGCTTACCACTAACAAAGCCCGGGTGACCGAAGCCACTCCAAGGCAGGGAGCTGAGGAAGGTGCGGAAACGCCCGGGAAACCAAAGCCCCACCCAAGGCCCTGTGCCCCTCGGCAATTATGAAGGGAAAGTTGAGGGGTAAGGGAAAAATGTGACGCTTTGGCTGCCAATCTGCCAACTTCTAGGTTGGCAGTAGGGAGGTCAATCCACGGAAAAGACGCCGCCACTTGAGATCTAGAAGATATATAAGTAAAAGGAACAGTCAGAGTAAGCTATGGGTATGGCAGAGATTGCTCAGTTCTCACTCGGATAGACCAGCCCATCACCACATGACTAGAATCCAATCCTCTCAGCATCAGCTAGGAAAGGCCCTAGAAAGCCGCCTTTGGCGGGGGGATAGCTCCCCTATTTCAACTCCTTTCGGGGTTGGGCACCCGCTACTTGTGTACAAGTAGACTGGGATGGTATGGGCATGTGGAGAGTATGGATGAACAAAATTGGGTGAAAATATGCAGGTCTGTAATTGTGGAGGAAGCTGCACCAAGGGGTTGACCGAGGAAGACCTGGGATCGGACTATACGTGCCGATCTCAAATCCAAAAACTTGACAAGTGAAGCAGCCCTTAACAGGGTTGCCTAGAATGCCGCCATTAGGACAAGAGACTGAAACTGCATGTATGTGTGGAACACTCAGTCTTAACATTTTATGTATGTATGTATGTATCCCACAGGCCCTCCCAATCTACTTTGTCGTAGGCTTTTTCCAAATCCATGAATGCTGCATAGAGTTTTCTGTTCTTGGCCAAATACTTCTTTACCAACAATTGCATTGAGGCATCTGGTCAATGCAGCCCCTACCCTTTCTGAAACCTCCCTGCTCTTCGCCTATTTTGTCATCCATTATCTTCAACATCATATTTTCACGCATAATGTACAGTAATGTAATATGGGTTGATATCAATATAATGAGTGTAATGAGACCTTACCTTCACTGTAGAATTGTTATTTTATAGCTAGGTGTTCACATACTGGTATTTTGCGTAATTATGGCTTTTGCTATGCATAAAACCTGCCATCAAATGCCTGTTTCACCTCGGTAGTAAACACGTTTCATCTAAAATATATCAGTAATCATCATCATCAATCCAGAGGAAGCTCCCAGACATGCCCCCACTGACCCACTCAACAGTGCCACTTCCATAGAGTGGATTATGACTCTTAGCACTGATTTTTTTTTATTTTTTTTTATTTTTTTATTTTTTTTTAGAAAAAATACCATGGCTCTATGCCAAGCAGCTGAAAGAGCCGTAAAACATTCAAGAAGGGAAGATATTATTTACAGGTAAGGAGTTGATATAAAAATGGAGAAATTTTAGGAAAGGGGTAACCCACTGAGGGAGGCATCAGCCGTACCCAGTGTCAATAAAAAATGCTAAAAGTGGTGTATTGTAAACCTAAAACTGAATAGGATTACAAAAATTAAAAATATAAAAAGGGAGATAATGGATTGCAATTACTACTAAATCTTGCCCAAAATACCAACATCTTTGCAGAACACAAAAATTCTTTCAGCAGAAAAGGAACAGCCCTCAGCTAAGATTGCTTTCAGGCTGAGTGCTCTGCGGATATTTCCAAAGTACCTATCCCTTTGACGTTGAAAAGATGGACATTTCTATCAGAATATGTTTAACCGTGAGGAGAACAGCACAACCTGTACACTCCGGCTGGTTTGTCCTTTCCATGAGATAACCATGAGTGAGTCTAGCGTGGCCAATGCGGAGGCGAGCAAGAGCAGTTTCCTCCCTACGAACTTTGGAACAAGCTTCGTGCCAAGGTTCTACAGATGGTTTGATCTCTTTTAGTTTATCAAGAACATTGTCAGACAACTCAGCCTGCCATTTAGACAACATAGCAGACTTAATGAGAGGCAAATAATAATTGTAGGGCAACTGGAGGTCATCATCAAAGATATCAGCATGCTTAGTTGCAGAATCTGCAGCCTCATTTCCATGGATTCCCACATGCGCTGGTGTCCAACAGAAAGAGACCAGTTTATGTCGAGATGCAAGTGTGACCAGCCATTTCATTATCTCTGTAAGTACCGGGCTCCCACGGAATTCCCCTTGAAGGGCATCGAGAGAGCTTCTAGAATCTGAGCAAATCACGAAGGAGCTCCCCTCAAGGTTCCCAACCATCCTGAGTGCCCGTAGGTTAGCGGATAATTCCGCTGTAAAAATAGAGGCAATTGGAGAGAGGCGTCGGCTAAAAGTAACCCCTTCAGTCACCACTGCATACGCCGTAAAATCTACACTCTTAGATCCATCTGTGTACACCTTCGTTTCCTCGGCATGCTTGCCAGCATGCTGTAAAAACAAAGACCTGAAGACCGGCGCAGGTGTTTCGCCCTTCACAATATTGTTGAGTTCTCTGCATGATTCACGTGCGGGAATGCTCCAAGGAGCTGGACCCTCCGGAAAATCCCAGACGTCAATCCCCTCAGGCAGAACTTCATCAAAGAGGTGACCTGGAACCAAACCAAAGGGTTTCCATGCCGGGCAGTCAAGAAAAAGACCCTCAGCCGAGAAGGGTTTGCGGCAGATAGGATGGTTAGGATGTCGCTTGCACTTTAGATAGTGTTTCATTAGGAGGTACTGCCTGCGGAACTTTAAGGGCAAGAACCCAGCTTCCACACAGAGACTACCTGTCCTAGATGACTTGAAGGCACCAATGCTAAGGCGAATGCCAAGATGAAGTACTGGATCAAACATCTGAAGTACCTTTGGTTTGGCCAGGGCATAAGCTTGACAAGCAAAATCAAGCTTCGACTGGATGAAAGCTGTGTAGAGCTGTAGTAGAACCTTTCTGTCAGCACCCCAAGACGTATGAGCCAAACGCTTGACGACATTCATTGAACGATAGCATCGGGCCTTTAGATCTTTTATGTGCGGTAACCATGATAAACGACAATCCAAAATAACACCCAGGAACCGAACTTCATCTTTGAACTGAATGGGTTCACCATGAAGACGTCGAGTCCCCCTATCTGGGCAGACACGCTTCCTGTGCCTACAAAAGTGAACTGCAAAGGTTTTATGAGTGGAAAATTGAAACCATTTGACTTTGTCCGCCTCTCAATCCCATTTAGTACCATCTGAAGTTTGCGTGTTATATGAGCCATCTTCCTCCCAATGTAAAATATGCTGAGGTCATCAGCATAAAGGGTGAAGTATACATCTTTAGGGAGGTAGCTCTTCACATCATCAATACCTATAAGGAAGAGGAAAACACTAAGGCAACAGCCCTGGGGGAGTCCCTCCTCCTGTACCTTCAGCTGAAAACGGACATCGTGCATCTGAACCTGGAACGTCCTATCCAATAGAAAGTTTTTAATAAAGTACATGATATTGCCTCGAAATCCCAGTTGTAAAAGTCTCGTGAGAATACCATGACGCCAGGTAGTGTCGTAGGCCTTTGCAAGGTCAAAGAACACCGCTGTCAAATGGAGCTTCTTTTCAAAGATCACTCGAATATGGTGATCTAAATATAAAATAGGGTCTAAACAAGATCTATGTTTCCGGAAAGCACACCGGAACGGGAAGAGATGATTATCCAGCAAGAAGATTAACCTAGAATTCATCACTGTGGTGATGGGCTGGTCTATCAGAGTGAGAACTGAGCGATCTCTGCCATACCCATAGCTTACTCTGACTTTTCCTTTTACTTATATGTTTTCTAGATCTCAAGTGACGGCGTCTTTTCCGTGGATTGACCTCCCAATCTACCAAGATTGGAAGCCAAAGCGTCACATTTTTCCTTTGCCCCTCAACTTTCTCTTCATAATTGCTGAGGGGCACAGGGTCCTGGATGGGGCTTTGGTTTCCCGGGCGTTTCCGCACCCTCCTGAGCTCCCCGCCATGGAGTGGCTTCGGTCACCCAGGCTTTATTGTGGTCGGCAGGGAGGGTTCTGTGGGGGCGCTCGGTTATGGCCTTGGCCTTGCTCAGGGCCTTGGGGCTGTTCGGCCAGGCAGCTTGGGGAACAACAACAACCTAGAATTCACCATCCTCTAGACCAACTTGCAGAGGGAACTGGTCAACGCAATAGGCCTGTAATTCTACTTGTTAATATATACTTTTTAGTATGATCCTTTCCCGGCTTAGGAAACCCAAGGACAATTGCATGTCTCCAAGATGTTGGGAAGACATGGGTAGTCCATATGACATTATAAATGGACAGTAGGAATGATAAGGACTTGGGATGTAAATGTCGTACCATTTCATAATGGATGCCATCATCGCCCGGCGCTGTATTCTTAGCCTGGGCAACAGCTTCCATCAGGTCCTGCATAGTGAAGGCGTTGTTATAATCATAGCATTCAATGTCGTCAAAAGTAAGATGTTTCTCTTCTTCCCGTTCCTTATAGCGCTGAAATTCAGCAGAGTAATGGTCAGCCTTAGAAACAGACTCAAAAGTATCCGCCAGAACATCAGCAACCGCATTGGGGGCAAAACAGGTGCACGAGGATACGGTTTGCCCTCAATTTGACGAATCTTTCGCCAGACAGTACTCTGCGCAGTATGACAATTGAAGGAGTTAACGTAACCCATCCAGGATGATTTTTTGGCTTCCTTGTATGTCCTGTTCCTCACTGCTCTGCAACGTTTGAACTCTATTTTGTTCGCAAGAGATTTGTTGTTCTTTTAGCGGTTAAACGAACACCTAAAAGCTAACTTAACCCTAGTACATTCAGGAGTCCAGAAAGGCACAGGAGTATACCTCAAAGTTCCAGATGATTTCGGAATATTAGCCATGGCAGCAGCATTAACTGTGAGTAACAGATCTTATACCATATCGTCCACATCACCATAGTGCTCAGTGTCCCTTTGGAAGCCTACCCAATCGGCCCTGCGGAGGACCCATCTTGGGCTAATGGCTGGTTTGTTCCCCCCCTATGTCACAGACAAAAGTATTGGGTAGTGATCGCTGATATAATAGCACAATCACCATCAACCTCCCAACCTATATCTGAGGCCTCTAGAGGGGAGCATAGGGACAAATCTATCACCGTTTCAGAATCATGTTGGAGATAATAATGAGTCATCTCGCCTGTATTTAAAACAACAGATGGGTGACTATCCAAAACTCTCTCCAACATTGCACCATTGCGGTTTACCACGACATCACCCCAGATGAGACTACGAGCATTAAAGTCTCCCAATAAAAAATATGGTTCATGCAGCTGGTTAAGTACACCCACTATCTCCCCGGCAGTAGGTGGCACAGTCATATTAGGAGGTATATAGATACTGCAGATGGTGAATAATTTGTACAGCTGCACCTTAGCAACTGCCACCTGCAATCTGGTTTAAACTGGAAATTTTTGGTAAGGAATATCTCTCCTCACCAAGAAAGCAGTACCCATTATGGTGCTGAGATCTGCATCATCATGAGAAAGGACTACACTGTAGCCCTTAATAACATTAAACTGTCTAAAATTATGGTTAGTTTCATTCAGGGAAATGCAAGCTGGTTGGTAACCACTGACATACTTTGTCAGTGCCTCCCTCTTAGATGCATTCCCTTGAATGTTCCACTGAATGATTTTGTAACTCATTCAGTAGTAATGGTACGATCTCTATTTTCATCTACATTCAAAATATAGGGTCCTTCCTTGGGTTTAATTTGCTTGTATCCTCAGGGAGAGGATTATCTACAGGCTCATCAGGCCCAGGGGGTTGCAAAGGGCATCCTCCTGGAGAATCACCATCAGGAATAGTGTTGAGGACGCTTATTTCGTCAGAATTAGAGGACTTATCAAGGCGTGCAGGGGCATGCAAGGGTGTGGTATTGCCCACACCCTTATCAGTAGATCCCTGGCATTTTTGCACTAAAGTCTGTGATTTAAAGATGAAAGGCACTGTACCTGAGGCCTGGTGTCCCAGACTCATTCTGCTGGATTTGAAGAAGTTACAATCAGGCTCGCCAGATGGGGAGAAACCACTGAAGCCCTCCTCAGAATCTGAAGAGCCCCCCCCTTCGTCTCCTCCGCTTCACAGCTTGCCGGGAGCCGCGAGAATGAGTCGGAGAACCCTGGACAAGGACATCAAGAATCTGTTTTGCAGGGAGATTTGATCCCACACTTGAGAGCAGGCCGAACCTGTTGCTGGTAGAGACTCCAAAACTTGTTGGCACAGAGGCGGGTAGATGTGTCGGGTGTCGTGAGGCAGGTCGAGGAGTGGGTTCAGCGGAAGGGAAACGAGAAGCGTCCCTTTGAGGATTGGCTACCCCAGCATAGGAAAGCCCACCAGCTAACCTCACACCACCGATGACCCTCGCCCTCGCCTGCATCGGGCTGATCTTCTCCTGATCGATAATTCTTAATATTTCTTTGGACTTCAAATACTCCGGGCAGTTCACACTATTGGCTTCATGGGAACCATTGCAATTGGCACAGTGGATAGGTCTCACACACTCCAGTCTCTCATGTTGACCCCCACAGCGGGAGCAGATGATTGTAGTGCTTCGACAGAAATTCACACTGTGGTTGAACCGTTGGCACCTAGTGCAGCGCCTCGGCTTTCTGATATAAGGGGAAACATTGAAGGGCCTCTCCCCATAATGTACCCTGTCAGGAAGTATGTCTGTATTAAAAACCAGGAGAAACATGGGTGAACTACCAAGTTGGGATACCTTATTCACCCCAAATTTGGAGAATGCCCTGTTTAAAAGGTCTGGAGGTCTTGTCTTCAAGTAAGGAGCATATATATCCCCTTTAACCCTCCAGCCCCGGGGGCTATAGCTTGCGACTGTGCTGCAGTACCGGGTGTTTTGACGATCTTTGGGCTATGTTAACTACTCAGTAAGTCAATGAATATGGCATATAATGTTGTGAATAAAAAAGAATAATGTTCCACAAACCTTCCTCTGTCGAATGGCGTTGAGTAGAGGTCTCTAGCCCCTCTGGTTGCATAATGGTGAGCGCGGGAAGACGAGTGCTTTTCGGCGGCAAATTCTTCCCGCGTTCGGACGCGTCGCCCCGGCCATGGCTACGACGCACCTAGCCGCTCGTCGCGCCAAAGTATTTATCTCCCTTAGACGATTTTAGTGTTTGATATTGAGAATGTGATGTTTATTTGATATTTTTCTAGTTATTTTGAGGCCAATTATATAAAATATGTTTATTAGGGTATCACTGTCACTGATATTGCTAATTTTCACTCGATACCGTACATTTTATTAGTAATTGAGGTAGGTTATTGTTGTATTAGGCACTGATTATTCATTATCACAGGTGTTTATTATACTTTGGCCATCAAATATTAGGTCTTGTGTCACTTTCACTTTGACAAATATGCTTTAGAGAGTGTCACTGTCACTGATAATGCTCATTTTCACTCGATACCGTACATTTTATTAGTAATTGAGGTAGGTTATTGTTGTATTAGGCACTGATTATTCGTTATCACAGGTGTTTATTATACTTTGGCCATCAAATATTAGGTCTTGTGTCACTTTCACTTTGACAAATATGCTTTAGAGAGTGTCACTGTCACTGATAATGCTCATTTTCACTCGATACCGTACATTTTATTAGTAATTGAGGTAGGTTATTGTTGTATTAGGCACTGATTATTCGTTATCACAGGTGTTTATTATACTTTGGCCATCAAATATTAGGTCTTGTGTCACTTTCACTTTGACAAATATGCTTTAGAGAGTGTCACTGTCACTGATAATGCTCATTTTCACTCGATACCGTACATTTTATTAGTAATTGAGGTAGGTTATTGTTGTATTAGGCACTGATTATTCGTTATCACAGGTGTTTATTATACTTTGGCCATCAAATATTAGGTCTTGTGTCACTTTCACTTAGTTATATGATTTGTAAACGTTTTATATACAATTTATTGTGTCTTTTTTCACTGATTTATATATTTCTATAGGTTCTAATCATATGAATGTCACTTGGTATATACATACAGTATGTGTCACTTTCACATATTATTATGGTGTAATTGTATTTGTATAAATGTTTTCATAATACATGACTTTTGTATAACAATAAATTGGTTTACTTCCACTTTTTGCCTATATATATACTGTACATATTGTCATTATCTTTGGCACTTTCACTATGATTATTAGAACTCCAGCTTGGAGTGGTAATCAAAGAAGCACTCTAAAGCACAGAGTGCCACCTTGCACTCCACACACTCCATGGTTGACTTTTTACCTGGCCTCGGCCTCACCCTGCTGTTGTAGCAGACATGGCACCGCTTCTGCTGTGTTCTTCCTGATTCATTCTGAGGCAGGGAACCAAGCCTGTGCCTAATCAAGTATTGAGCAAACTGCAAGCGGTCAATAACGGCGGGCCCAGGATGTGCCACTGCCCTCTGTGGCGTAGCATACTTCTCCAGGAGCTCCGTCAACACCTGCTTTTGGAACCTCCGCAGGCTATTGAACTTCATGGGTGTGTTCACATTCCGAAGCTTGTATATATTGTAGGCATTCAGAACTGACATGTCCACCATATGCAGAAAGAACTTTTTGTACCATCTGCACGAGGTACGCAGGCAGTCAATGAAGCCTATCTGCATGTCGGACTTGTCCACCAGCCTCATGTTGATGTTGTAGTCCAGGACAGCATCGGGCTTGGTCACCCTGGCCTGGGTGCGGCGATCCACCTTGCCAGTCTCCACCATTTCCCCCTTGTGGATGGTGGTCAGGAGGTTGACCTTCCGCTGGTCGTGCCAGTGGATAGCCAGAATGGGCCCCGACTTCTTCTTCAACACATCACCTTTTTTGGTCTTTGGAGGGAAAGGTGGCATGCCCTTCCTTTTCCCTCGTACTGTGCCTACAGTCCCCGTCTTGTGCTCATGCAGGTACTGTGAGAGAGTGGGGACGTGTAATAATTGTCCGTGTAGAGGACGTGATTCTTGTGAAAGTAGCGGTCCATCATGGCTTGCACCACTGCTCCGCCAAAGCCAATGAGGGGGTCCACAAGCAAGTCCCCTTCCTTCCCGCTGTAGACCAGGAAGTCCAGGACATAGCCAGTTTGGCAGTCGCACAGAACAAAGAATTTTATGCCAAAGCGATGTCTTTTTGAGGGGATGTACTGCCGGAAGCTGAGTTTTCCCCGGAACAGCACAAGAGACTCGTCAATGACGACCTTGCGGAAGGGCTTGAAGTAGGAGGTGAAGCGTTCTCGCATCATCTCGTACAACGTCCTAATCTTCCACAGCTTGTCACCGAGGTGGACGTCGGTGTTGGTGACAAGATGGAGCGCTGCGAGGATATCAAGGTACCGGTCGCGAGACATATATTTCCCGAAGGCAGGGGTGGATATCAGATCATTGGTGATCCAATAGTCAGGCAACCTATGCTTCTTGACATGAGGCATTAGCATGGTGAGTGCCAGGAACACCATGAACTCTTTATGAGTCACTGGGGTCCACTGCCTCATGTGGCCCTTGGTCACCTTACCCAAAAAGTGGACCTGGAATTGGTGCTGCTTATTTGTCTCTTTGACAACATAGCCTACCACCTCCTCATCAAAGAAGGCCTCAAATAGTTCGTGTGGTGGAGCATTGGGGCCTGCAGGAAAATTGGGGGTAATGCCTGAACCATCCAGTACCTCATCAAAAGCTGGCACATCAGGGTTGTATCCATCCCCATCAACTACGTCTTGCCACTGAAAAACGTAGAATGGGTCTTGTCTACGCTGACGAGGAGCTCCAGCTGGTGGCCCAGCACGCCCACGGCCAACTCGGGAGGCGCGCGCCCTAGGGCGGCGAGGGCGTCGGCCAGGGCGGCGGCCAGCACGACGGGCAGCACGACGCCGGGCCAAGCGGATGGGTCGAGGGTCGTCGATGTCCATATAGTCATCGTCAGAGTGGTCATCTTGCCCTGACGGTGGACCTATGTAATCATGGCCAGAGTCTTCAGAGAGGTGCCCTTCATCATCAGTGGCCCCCACATCATCTGGCGGGGAACCAGTGATGCGTGGGCGGTGTGCAGGTGGGCGAGGTGGGGAAGGAGTGGCAGGTGAGGCTGTGTCCCCCCGAGGTCCTGGGCTCCTTGGCCTGCGACGAGTGACAGAAAGCAATGTTTCACTGTCACTAGGCCCAGGTATTGGTGATGCAAGCTCAAAGACTTCTTCAGGAAGACATGTTGAAGGCGGGAGAGGTGGGGAGGACCGTGGGGAAAGTTGCGGGGACATATGGCTGGGACCGGCAGGGCTGGACGCCGCGGGAGCCTCGAACAAAACTCTCTTACTTTTCTTATTTTTTTTTGTATATTTCCTGCCTTTCCCCTTTTCGGCAGCAGTATGTCTCCTGTCGGGGGACCTAGGAGGCAAATAGGCCGAAAGTGGGGGGTCCTCAACCCTTGGCAATGGTGGGGGTGGTGGGGAAGAATGCGGGGCATCCGGGTCATCTTGGGTGGCGTGGGTAGATAAGGGAGACAATGGCGGACGAGAAGGGTCACCACGCTGACCCTCACTCACAGCCTCATCCTCACCAAGTATTTTTGCTTGTTCCCTAGCTGCCGCAGCCGCCTTCTCAAGTATTTTCTGCTTATACAAGTGTAGCTTGAAAGGCGATTTACCTGGGGAAGGGCTTGGAGTCGTGTCACTTATGCGAAATTTGGTGAGTGACCTTGAACTCTCCCACTCACTCACTCTCTCAAGTTCACTGTCTTTAGGTAAACCAGCTTCCTCAACAACTGGTACATCACCTTCATCACTCTCATCACTGTCATGTTCTCTCGCAAATCCCAGGAATTGCTCTTCTTTCTCACTCTCATGGCCATAATCACTCGACTTATAATTACTGGAGTCGTCACTGACTATATCATCAACAATATACTTGGCATCAGCACGCTCATATAGTCTCAATGTCGTCTCAATACCTCCGGGAGATAACACATTTAGGCGATGGCGTCGGGGTAAGGCGCGACGAACTAGCAAGGGCGTCGTAGGAAGCACGGTATCGGACACAGCGGAATCACTATTTGGCGTACTGTCCATGATGGCGTCGGGGTAGATACTGTTGCTGTGGCGTCGTTTACGCCTGGTGGCGCCACCTACCGTCCCATGATACGAAAAATGTACGCGCGGCATTCGAAAGCACGCACGCAAGCAATGGGCGTTCAAGAGCCCTTCCGGGTTGCGCGGGCCGAGGTTGTTATGGGCGTTCAAGAGCCCTTCCGGGTTGGAGGGGTTAATGGAGTTGAGATCATCATGAGGAGTACTATGGGCCACATCAACACCCAGCAGGTCCTCTATAGCCATGATTTGTAAGCGATGCTCATCAGAATGTGGCTTGACGAGAACATCCTTGCCTTGGGTAAAGAGGTGGGTTTCATCTAAGGGACCACTTTTCAGAACAACGTCCTCATAGAGCAGGAAGGAGTCCAAGTCCTTGAAACTACCCACCTTGGGTGATAGTTTAACAAAGGTTTGATAAGGAGCTGGGAAGAGGTCCCTCAATGCAGGGAGACTCATTTTTGCCGTCTTGGAAATAAACTTCTTCTTGACCTTGGAGTGCAAGGGGCCTGGTGGCTTGGAAATATCAACATTGCCCAATGGGGTCGGCCCCGTGGAAGAACCAGGAGCACTGTCCACCACTGGTGCAGATGTAATGGAGGTACTTGAAGTGGAAACTTTCTGAGTGGGGACATCATCGCCTAGATCCATTGATTGAGTGGCTGAGGCCAACTCACTCACACCCTTATCTGATGAAGGGGGTGGGGTAGTGACAGGACCCTGGGAACTGGACCCAGCAGTATTGGGGACTGGTAAATAAGGCAATTTAGTAATGGTTCTCTCCGTCAATGATGTGAGAGCCTTATATATATAAGGGCTCCCCGGAGACCCCCGTGAGGGTCCCGGAGAAAGCATTAACGCGACCCAAATATATAAAAAGTACATCCTAGGGTGAAACCCTTTACTTAGTTCCTAGGGAACGTCATTAAAAAAGGTAACCATTAGAAAAAGAAAGAACATTTTTATGAGTAAAAGATTAGAAACTACGAATGTTGCGTTACTAAACTGCCTTCGTGGTGTAATGCATAAGGTGTTGATATTCGGTGTGAGCGTCCTGGGTTCGAATCCACGGACTGCCACATGTGTTTGTAATATTTCATTAATCGATTTTAGGAGTAGAGTTGGTTGTTGGATAGAACATAATAATTAACTAGAGCGCCGTTATACAGTCCTTCCCTTGCACGCGTCCTCCAGCTGGCCACGCTGGGTTCATTTGTCCTTCGTGTGGTCGCATCCCGCGTGGGAGGTTGTGCTGGTTTTGTGCTCTCGGGATGTGCTACTTTTCATCTACGGACGTTTCCTGCTACCTCTTCTGGGAAGTATATGTTACTTTATAGTAAGGAGGCATCATAGATATATATTTTGTATTGAGCATTTTTCAGAGAGAGCTGAGATTCTCCCGCGGGACATGCCACATGCCATAACCATTATTATTATATAGGGGAGAGCGGTGATGGTTCGGACACTTTTTTTTAAAATATTTGTAGAAATTCAGGTTTAAGCAGTAGTATAATCTAGTTGATGTTAAAATGTTGCTTCGTTATTTGGTTCTTTAGCCTAATTATTTCAAACCCTTAGCTCTTTTCAGTTTTGAGCTATAGTTCCCGAAACACAAGTTTCTAAATCGTCCGAACCTTCCCTACCAGTGGTGATGGTTCGGTCAGAAGGGTGGGATGGTTCGGTCACGTATATTAATTGGCATAATCTTAAAATTATGTGAGTTGGATTTGCTAAAAACAAGAATTGGTCAATATTTACGAGTCGCACCACAGCTGGGATCTCATTTCTAATGGTAGTTTTGGGTTCCTATCATTCTATGCTTCATTGCTATATACATTTTATTCACAGTATTTATTTTTTATTTTTTTTGCATTAACCTAACCAAAAAACCTAACCTAACCTAACCTAACCTAACCTAAATGTATTTGGGGGCTATTAGGTTAAGTTAGGTTAAGTTAGGTTAAGTTAGGTTAAGTTAGGTTAAGTTAAGTTAAGTTAAGTTAGGTTAGGTTAGGTTAGGTTAGGTTTTTTGGTTAGTGTAATGCTAAAAAAAAATGTGTAAGTCAAGAAAAAAAAAAAAAATCCTGTGGATAAAAAGTATATAGCAATGAAGCATAGAATGATAGGAACCCAAAACTACCATTAAAAATGAGATCCCAGCTGTGGTGCGACTCATAAATATTGACCCAAGAATTTATCAATTCAAAGACATTTTATTTTGCTAAAATACAAAATTAAACTTCATAATCGAAATTAACCTCTTCATATTTGTAAACAAAAAATATTGAAAACAAACTGGATTATACTTAACCAGAATTATGGATAATGTACTTATCCATAAATCAAATAAACATACAGTACCTTTATTTGTTAGTAGTCTTGGCAAATCCAACGTCAAGACTATTAACCTAATTGCAATGACGACTTGTCTATTTTGACTGCTATGTCGTCATTCCAACCGCGGTTAAAAAGAAAACGTCTAGAGTCTACTCCTTATCTTGCTCTAGGAGACGTGGAACCTTAACCAAAACTACCACCGAAGGTGAAAAAAGCATAGAAGAGAAGAAAAAGGGGTTTACCTTAGTTACCGCTTAAGGCCCATCCCGTGTTCCGTCATGTGCAGATCCCTGTCGAACGTGCGCATGAGCGACCCTCTCTTGTCATCATTTTTTCACGCGCTCCATTGAATGAAGTCGCTTTTGTTGTGCTCCTTTAATTCACCCTGTTTAGGTTCGTTTCGGCTTATCTGGCCTTCTTTTTTGTTAGACAGATGTTACGTGATCTAGGGCACACGTAAATGGGCTCCTAAGTGTGTATAATGGAGACGCGTGTGGAAATAGCCTACCGAAGGTTCAGGGGCGCCTGGCGTTCCTCGTATATGTTTTTCATTCTTTCTCTTTTCATATTCTTTTTTCCTGTTAGTCTGGGCATAGTTTAGCTTTTAGCTTAATTTAGCCTAGCTCGTTTTCTCATTCAGGAATTGCTATGCCCCTATGAGTTTTCATTTTTTCATAGCCTAGGTGTACCGTTGGTAAACAATCTGAGATTTCGTTGGTGGCGGTGCTGTTTGTAGAGTTTGTGTCGGCCGCATTATTAGCGTTATTCCCGAGTCCCCCCTTTCGAGTCCTTCACTCTGTCTCAAGGGCCTGGGCGACAGGTGGTTCGTGATACTCCAGGGGTACCCCACGGGGGCCCCTCCTTCACACCACAGGGTTTTTCGCCCCTGACACATTCTCTGCTCACGGCTAGGCCACCCTTTTTCTCACCAGTTTCATTTACTGGTTTTTGTTTTCTCTTCCTGTTTCACCTCCATCCTTTCATAGTCTTTTGCCCAATCCAGGGGTACCCCACGGGGGCCCCTGTTTGTGCGAAACCACCCTCCCTGCCACTTCTCCTCGTGGGCTTAGCTCTATCTCTGTGGGTTGGGTGGTTCCTGGGGGATGTGCCTCCTCTCCCCTGGTGTGTCTTCCTTGCCTCTCCCTTTACCGGTTGAGTCAGGATAAATTCAAGGAAGACACTGCTCAGCTTGATGGCCATCATTGCTTGGAGTTCATAAGGAGATGACGCATTTTTTGTGGCCTTTTTTGGTATTCCCTAGACGCTCCTCTCGCTTTTTTTCGGCGCCGGACCATCTCGGCCGGTCCCGCAAATTTGCGGGAGCTCGATTCGGTCTTCTGGGACGTTTCGGCTCCCCGCAAATTTGCGGAGATCGGTGGGGGGTCCCGCAAAATTGCGGGAGGGTGGTGTCGGTACGGTTATGCCTCCATTGGCCCGCAAATTTGCGGTAATAGTTGGCTTTCACTATTGACTTTTTGTTATGTCATCTTGTTGCCTGATACTATATTGGTGTATGCACTTTACTGGTGTTATAGGCCCTGCATGTAAGATGTTGAGTGGTGGTTAACACTTTCTCCATCTTTGCAGGTTCTGCTAGTGCTCTTCCGCCTCGGCCGCCCTCCTCACCTACCTCTGTGCTCCCAGTTTAGGGTGAGTCCGGATACCTGTTTGCATGTGTGTTCCTGTTTCCCCATGCTCCTTCCCTGATTCTTCTTGGACATTCTCTCCACTTACTCCTTCGACGTGCTGATTATGGTGTGTGTTCTTCCAGTGCAGGTAGGCTGCCTTGCTTTCGCCTTGGTTGTCGCTCCCCGTGCTTGGAGAGCCACAAGTCCTGCGTGCGCCACTCGCTCTGTGTGTCCTCTACGGCCTACCTCCCTGCTCTGTGTGGCACGTGTCTGGCCCTGGTGGATGTGCTGCACCATGGCCCTGGTTCCTCGGCGGCGGCTGTGGCCTCTGCTTCCCTTCCGTCGGTGTGGACGATGGTCTCCCGCCACATTAGGACTGTGGGCCACCGTTCCCCGGCCTTTGTTGCCGACCGGATCCGCGTCGCCCTGGGTATCCCTGACCCGACTGAAGGCCGTTCACCTGGCCCTCTCCCTGCTCGGGCCCTCTCCCCTGGGTCCCGCAGCCGGTTGTCCCATCGTCGGGGGGTTCCCCAGCTCCGTCCACGCTCTCGCTCGCCTCGTCGTCCGTCCTCTACTGCCCCTCGTCGTCCTCCTGATCGCCTTGCCGACGCCCATCGCCCTCGTCATGGTTCTCGCCCTGAGGCCGGGGTTAGCGGCTCTGCCCCTGTGCGCCCTCCCCTGGCCTCTACGGATAGGGGCTCTACTCCCTTCCGCCCGCTTCCCCAGCCCAGACGACTTCCTCTTACGTTGTCCTCTCCGCGCGCGGTTGTTCATGCTGTAGCTGGCCCTCTGCTCCCTCCTCCTACACTGTCCAGGAGGGTCCGCCTGGATGTCGTTGCTTCTCCTACTTCACCTGCTTCAGTGCCTATTCTTCCTTAACGTCTCGTCCCACGGTGGAGGTCCCTCCCTCCTCCGCCTCGGTGTCGGGCCGCCCTGTTATCTCAGCCCCGGGGATCCTTGCTCTGTTTCTCCCCGCGGCTCCTTCTGGCCTCCTTTCACCCGGCCAGCCTTCTCACTCCCATCGTCCTGCTCCTCCTCATTCTTCTCTTCCTGACCTTCACTTACCGTCTCGCCAGGGGGGTACCCCTCCTCTTGCCTCGGTGGGGTTTCGCGAGGTTTCGGGGTCCCCTTTCTCAGGAGCTGACGTGTCGCTGGAAGAGGGGGATGGTGCTGTTTCCCCCTCGGCCGTTCGTGATCGGGGACGAGTCCCTCAACGGCGACACAACCGTCGTCGCTCGCCTTCCTTGGGCCGCGACGCTGCTGGTTCGTGTCGTGGGTCTCGCTCCCGCTCACGCTCGCCCCTGCGGGCCGGCCAATCTTGGGGGGGGTCGCCTCTCTCGGATCGATTGTCGGCTATGCAGGGCTGGGTTGTGTCACGCATCGACGGGCGCTTGGAGTCGATGCAAGACTCCCTCTTCTCGCGCTTCTTGGCGGTGACTCACCCTCAGCGCCTCACCCTACCTACCCCTGCTACGGTCCCCCTCCTTTCTGCAGGCCTACGCTCTGGTCAGACTTCAGCCGCCCTGACATCCTTCCGGCTGTTCAGTCCCTGGCTGTGTTGACGGGTCTGATCTCCTATGGGACAGGTTTGTGCGACGCCGGTACGCCTGGCTTAGCCATCATGCTCGGTCACCCTCTCCCATTGGAGGCCTGGTTTGCTGAGGCCTTCGACTTCACACACCGATCCGTCGACGGCTCTCCTTCAGTCCCTCCCCCGGAGTCATCACTGATTTTGCCTCCTCTTGTGTCTGTCGGCGGGTTGGAGGGCGCGTTCTGGTCCTGGATAAGCGCGCCCGTTCTTGAACTTTGTTCTATTGCTACCCCGTTCTTCTCTCACCCGGATCAGCCCTCTGTCGCCAAGGTTTTTCCCTTGCGACAGAGGGTGACGGACTTATTGTCTTGTCTTTAGGTTCCCTCCAGACGTCTGTTCACCACCTGCGGCTTTTCGAGGCGTCTGCGCCAGGCGATCTTCGCGAGGGTTTGGACCGCGTTCAGCGGATCCACCTTCGGCTCGCGGTGTCTTTGGTTCCCGAGCTGAAGGCGGTTTTGTGCGCGGCAACTCGGCAACGCCCGACGGTACAGTCCTCGTTCTGCCGGCTGGCCCCCTTGGATATTCGTCAGGGTTTGTTGTACTCTGCGCTATATACGTCGTTTTTTTTTAAGCAGGATGCTTGGGAATGCTACGCTTCTCTGTCGGCGGCCCCTGCTTCCGACACGCGATGACGCGCTGTGTCGTTGCGGACCCTGCTTACGACACGCACCGACGCGCTGTGTTGCGCGCGGGGTCTTCTCTGTCCCGTCCTTCTGCTGGTCCTCTTCGGGGTGTTGCTGCATGTGCTGCCGCCTTGCACGGGCGCAGGACTGGGACGTTGCAGGCCAGTGCGTCGGTTCCGCCTAGCACTTCTGTTCTTGCCCCTTTCATCCCCGCCGTGTCGGGGCTGGCCGGCCTTCCACTTCCGGCAGCCCCGCGACGGCCTGGGGTTGGGGTGGCCCGCCCTTTTCGACGAGGTTGGAGGGGGGGGGGTAGAGGAGGTCAACGTGGCGCTCATGCCCGCACGGCCCGTACCGGGAGTACCTCCACGTCAACACAATGTGTAGGTTCTCTGGGTCGGCCTCCTTGTTCTCCTTCTCGCCTGGCCGACCGGGTCGCTCCCCTCCTCTCGGGTGCTCCCTCGGGTTGTTTTCGCCCTTGCGCCCCTCGGTGGCCGCGAGGGACGTTGGGGGCGGCGGGTTGCGGGGAGGGGTCTCACCTGGAGGTGGACGTCCAGACCCCCACTCCGCTCTTGTCACCGACGCCGGCCCATCTCTTCAGGGGTGGCCCACATGTTCACTTCCATGCCCGAGCTGGGTAGCGTCGAGGGAGTTGACCGCCGGTCGCCCGGTTTTCCTCTCCCGTGTCTTTCTGGTACCGTAGACGAACTGCGCCGCGATGCGACCAGTGGTGGATCTGTCGGCCCTCAACGGGCACATCGTGCACACACGGTTTCGGATGCTTCCGGTACCCCTGGTACGCCTGGCCCTGCGCCCTCTGTCGGGGGTAGTGTCGCTGGCCCTCCAGGATGCGTCTTGGCTCGTTCCTCTCCATCCTCGCTTCCAGCGATTCTTGGCCGTTCGGACTTCCGATCGTGTGTTCCTGTTCGACGGCCTTCCCTTCGGTCTCCACATCGCGCCGCGGATCTTCTCCGCACTGGTGGGGCGGGCTCTGGGTCCTCTCCTCAGGAGCGGGCTCCAGATCCTGTTTTCCTTGGCCGATTGGTTGGTAGTTTCCGAAGCCCTAGGACTGTGCATTGGCGACGCCCTCACAGTCGTTCGCAACATCGCACGGTTAGGGTTCCCCTTCGATGTTTCCAAGTCACGCTTGACCCCGTCGCGTGTCGTGCCATGGGTCGGTCTCGCATGGGTTTTGTCCGGCGCTACGGTGACCCGGGGTCTGCCGGCCGCGGTGCACCTTCGGTGGAAGGTCTTCGCCGTGTTGCACTCGGTCTCCCTCCCGGGGTGGCTCTGGGACTCGTTCGTGGGTTCGCTGCATTGGGCCGCTCTGCCCCTTCCCTTAGGGAGCCTCTGACTACGCCGCCTCCTCCTCATGGGCACCGCGGTGTTTCCGTTGCCCCTATGGATCGGCTCCTGCCGCTCCCGCGTACCGCTCGCCGACGCTTCGGTCGCTGGGTTGCTCGGGGCTCGCTCTCTGCGGCTGTGCCCTGGACCGCCCCCCCGCCGACGGTCTGGGTAGCCACAGATACGTCGAGCGAGGTTGGGTGAGGTTCCCGATCGAACCTGGGATGTCCACTTCCCGGCAGATGGGTGGGTCTCCCTCCACTTACCCGTCTATGCCCTCGGACTGTTGGTTCCTTTGTTCTTCCTGCGGGACCACGCGCTGGCCCTTCGGGGTAAGTCGGTGGCCTTCGGGTTGGACACTCAGACAAGCTGTCCACTGTTTCCTAATGCGGGGGTCCTCCAGGTCGTTGACTCTATTGGGGTCTCGGTGGAGTTGTTCTTCCTCGCGGATCGACACCCCTTCTCCTTGCATGCCTCCTCCCTGCCCGGGCCTGCCACCCTGTGGGCGGCCGCCCTGTCGAGAGGGCAGGGCGTTCTTGTAGAATGGGCGATGATACGGACTGTGTTCGCCGACCTCGCGGCTTCCTGAGGTGTTCCAGAGGTCGCCTTGTTCGCATCGTGGGTGCCGCGCCAGTTGCCTCTGGACCTCTCCCTCCGGCCTCGCGCTCCGGGGGGGGATCCGGACGCTTTCATGGTAGCCTGGTACAGGTGGCGGTCGATATACGTCTTTCCACCACCAGACGCGCTGTTGATGTTCCCAGTCCTCGCGAGGCTGCGGCTGTACCACGGCTGCGTCTGGCTCCTTGCGCCTCTGTGGCCGGCACGGGCTTGGTACGCCCGGTTGCCGCAGTGGTGCCCGTGTCCGGTCCCTCTACCTGTCTCCGGCTTCCACTTGGGGTAGGTTGGGGACCTGCGGACCTCGTTGGCCTTCGCATCGTGCTTGTTCATGAGGCACGGTGGCTCCCGGTCCCCGGCCGGGCCCTGACTGACTTCCTGCAGCGTTCCTGGCCGTCTTCTCCTTGGGGGATTTACGGGTCCCGCTGGAGGTCTTTTACTAGGTGGCTACAGGCCACTCGCCTGCTAGTTGGCTCTCCTTCCCTCGTCCTACGCTCCTTGTTTCACCTCTTCCGTACACGTCACTTTCAAGTCGACGCTATACGTACCCACTTGTCTGCCGTCCGGGGGGTCTTTGGGTCTGTCGCTGGGCTGGTCGTTCCGCCACAGGAGCTGGATTCCTTCCTGACGGCTGCCTTCCGGGATCGACCGCCTCCGCGCCAGGTCCCTCCGCAGTGGGATCTGGGGCGGGCTCTGGACCTTCTGGCTTCACCCACGTATACAAGGGCCGCTACGCCGGTTCCGTTGCTCGGCGGGCGTCCACTCTTCCTTGTCGCTCTGGCCACTGGGGATCGGGTGTCTGCACTAGCGGCATTGTCACGGCCCCGGGACTGCGTGCGATTCTCCCCGTCCTTGCATGGCGTCTCGTTCGCCTCCTCCCCTCCTTTTGTTACCACGCATGGGAGGGAGGCCCCCGTTTTCCAGCCTTTCGCCGTCCAGGCTTTACGGCGTGGGCATCCTCGCCATGTGTTGTGCCCGGTGTCAGCCTTGCACTCCTCTGTTGCGTCTGTGGCGCCGCCTTCGGGTACTGCTGTGTGGGTGTCTCCTCGGACAGGTGGGAGGCTCTCGCAGGTGCAGATGGGCCGCCACGTTTGTCGGACCGTTCCTGCGCACGATGTCAGATCCTTTGCTGCCTCCTTCCGGTTCCTGCCACGTCGATCCTTACCTGCCATCGCCTCAGCGGTTTTGTGGTCTTCTATCAATTCCTTCATCTCCTCCTACCTCTCCGTGTCCAGTGTTCGACCCCCTCGGCCGGTGATTGCTCTCGGGGGTCGTGTTTCCTGGTGCTCTGGCGAAGATCCCTGGTCTTCCCCCCTTGTCCCTCGTTCTTTTCCTTTGTTTTATTTGACAAAGGGGGGGGGGGGGGTGTATGGGTTTGCAACACTGGTTTGCAAGTTTGGGATTATGTATTGTTCAAGTACATAAGTGTTTTTGCCACATTGAAAATTGTGTTTTGTTCTTGTGTTCAGTGTTTTTGTTGGTTTTTGAAGAAAAGGGATTTTGGGTACAGTACCTTTTTGGTTTCAGACAAGTCTATGTTTTTGCATTACTATGAATGACGGGCATGTGTTAAAACTGTTCTTTTTAGCTACTCCTCAGTTTTTCACTCTTTTATTAAACTCTCTTGTTTACATTGTGTCATTGTCATTCATAATTTTGTTTTATGCATTGTTTTTTTTGGTAGGTTGGGCTTGGATGTCCTCCTCCTATTTGTTATGCAGCCTTGACGTTGGATTTGCCAAGACTACTAACAAATTGGGAGGTTTGACGTACCTCCCAACCTACCAAATAGGAAAACCTACTATTTGGTAGTAGTCTTGGAAAATCCAACGTACGTAATACCCTCCCTCACGCCGGACCCCTGCCCATCCGTGTTCTTCTGCTGACGTGAGATGTGATGACAAGAGAGGGTCGCTCATGCGCACGTTCGACAGGGATCTGCACATGACGGAACACGGGATGGGCCTTAAGCGGTAACTAAGGTAAACCCCTTTTTCTTCTCTTCTATGCTTTTTTCACCTTCGGTGGTAGTTTTGGTTAATGTACAACGTCTCCTAGAGCAAGATAAGGAGTAGACTCTAGACGTTTTCTTTTTAACCGCGGTTGGAATGACGACATAGCAGTCAAAATAGACAAGTCGTCATTGCAATTAGGTTAATAGCCTTGACGTTGGATTTTCCAAGACTACTACCAAATAGTAGGTTTTCCTATTTGGTAGGTTGGGAGGTACGTCAAACCTCCCAATTTGTATAAACAATATTATAGGTATGGATTAGGACTATGTTACTTCAAACAAATTACATAATTGACTTAGTTTATATTATATTGTATTAACACAGATAAATACATAATAAAATATAAATATATTATTCCCTGATGGATATTAAGAGTTGTGTTTCACTATGTGTTCATAATATAGATGTTTACAAGAAGTAGTGTTATCAATTGATAAGGTAATTTTTTGGTAATTAGTGGGAACGATGGTTCGGACTGGTCCGAACCATCACCACCCTCAACTGTCCGAAAGATCCCGAATCTATATACCTGTAGTTAATTGATGGGTACGCTCAACGTTCACACAAGCGACTTCAGCATTTGTTATTTACGGCAATATCTTCGGCATACAGTGGAGCCCCCATCTTCGCTACACCGGTCTTCGTTGATTCAATTCTCGCACCACACACCAAATATTCCCCATTTCAATTCTCGCACCAAAAGCCTCATTCCTCGCATCAAAATCCCAGCCGAAACCCGAAAAAATAGCAAAAATAACGAAAAACTCGACATAAAACTAGAAAACAAACAAAAACAATAATTTTGTTTTAACATAACGAAAGAATCTGCCAGTAGCTTGCCGTTTAGAGACGAAATCCGAGTGAATCCGAGATCCGATCGTCAAATGCGCAAGATGCCGCCATCTTTGGTATGACGTCATCACTAAGCAGACGCTTGCAGTTTAGCTAGTATCTGTGTTGACAAAACAACCGTTTGCAAGCCTTTTTGTGCCTGAACCCCTTATCTCTCGTGTTTATTATAACCTCTAGTACATCTAGTGATAGGGATGGTTGGCCTGGTGGTAGCAATGAAGGAATTTCATGCTCAAAACACAGAGCAAAGACCAGTCCATGTCGGACGAAAGCGATTGAAATGCCTAGCCTAGACGATGTTAGCCTAGGCTAGGCTAAATATGACTGATTTATAATAAAATCTGTGTGGTAAGTAATCTTCTCATAATACGTATTTATACGTCTTTTCCTCATAATATGTATTTATTGGATGTATTTGGGGCGAAATGGATACTTGAGGGGTGGCTGGACGAATTTAGAACTTTTTTTTTTTTTTTTTTTTTTTAAGAGACAATGAACGGAGGAAGGAAAAACACAGATAAAACAAAAAGGTCCATGTGCCTAAAGGCATCCTCCATTCATAAAATGTTTGTAACAACTGGATTTAAACATTTGTAGATTGTAAGTTTGTGGAAAGCAATTCGAGGGAAGTGAATTCCAAAGAGTAGTAGCTCTGGGGATAAATGAATTCTGATAAGCAGAAGTTCTGCATTGTGGAGGAGAAAGTGTAAATTCATGGGCGCTCTCAGCTGCCCTAGTTCTACGGGGAAAGATGTGGAGAGGCGGCACAATTGAAGCAAGTTCCTCGGAACAATTGCTGTGAAAATATCTGTAGAATAATGCAAGGGATGCAACGTTTCTTCGTATGGATAATGTAGGAAGGTCCTGTGTGATTGCAGGGTTATTGATTAACCCCTCCAACCCGGAAGGGCTCTTGAACGCCCACAACAAACTCGGCCCGCGCAACCCGGAAGGGCTCTTGAACGCCCATTGCTTGCGTGAGTGCTTTCGAATGCCGCGCGTACATTTTTGGTATCGTGGGAGGGTAGGTGGCGCCACCAGGCGTAAACTACGCCACAGCAACAGTATCTACCCCGACGCCATCATGGACAGTACGCCAAATAGTTATTCCGCTGTGTCCGATACCGTGCTTCCTACGACGCCCGTGCTAGTTCGTCGCGCCTTACCCCGACGCCATCGCCTAAATGTGTTATCTCCCGGAGGTATTGAGACGACATTGAGACTATATGAGCGTGCTGATGCCAAGTATATTGTTGATGATAGTCAGTGACGACTCCAGTCATTATAAGTCGAGTGATTATGGCCATGAGAGTGACAAAGAAGAGCAATTCCTGGGATTTGCGAGAGAACATGACAGTGATGAGAGTGATGAAGGTGATGTACCAGTTGTTGAGGAAGCTGGTTTACCTAAAGACAGTGAACTTGAGAGAGTGAGTGAGTGAGAGTTCAAGGTCACTCACCAAATTTTGCATAAGTGACACGACGCCAAGCCCTTCCCCAGGTAAATCGCCTTTCAAGCTACACTTGTATAAGCAGAAAATACTTGAGAAGGCGGCCGCGGCAGCTAGGGAACAAGCCAAAATACTTGGTGAGGATGAGGCTGTGAGTGAGGGTGAGCGTGGTGACCCTTCTCGCCCGCCATTGTCTCCCTTATCTACCCACGCCACCCAAGATGACCCGGATGCCCCGCATTCTACCCCACCACCCCCACCACTGCCAAGGGTTGAGGACCCCCCACTTTTGGCCTATTTGCCTCCTAGGTCCCCCGACAGGAGACATACTGCTGCCAAAAAGGGGAAAGGCAGGAAATATACCAAAAAAATTAAGAAAAGTATGAGAGTTTTGTTCGAGGCTCCCGCGGCGTCCACCCCTGCCGGCCCCAGCCATACGCCCCCGCAACTTTCCCCACGGTCCTCCCCACCTCTCCCGCCTTCAACATGTCTTCCTGAAGAAGTCTTTGAGCTCGCATCACCAATACCTGGGCCTAGTGACAGTGAAGCATTGCTTTCTGTCACTCGTCGCAGGCCAAGGAGCCCAGGACCTCGGGGGGACACAGCCTCACCTGCCACTCCTTCCCCACCTCGCCCACCTGCACGCCGCCCACGCATCACTCGTTCCCCGCCAGATTATGTGGGGGCCACTGATGATGAAGGGCACCTCTCTGAAGACTCTGGCCATGATTACATAGGTCCACCGTCAGGGCAAGATGACCACTCTGACAATGACTATATGGACATCGACGACCCTCGACCCATCCGCTTGGCCCGGCGTCGTGCTGCCCGTCATGCTGGCCGCCGCCCTGGCCGACGCCCTTGCCGCCCTAGGGCGCGCGCCTCCCGAGTTGGCCGTGGGCGTGCTGGGCCACCAGCTGGAGCTCCTCGTCAGCGTAGACAAGACCCATTCTACGTTTTTCAGTGGCAAGACGTAGTTGATGGGGATGGATACAACCCTGATGTGCCAGCTTTTGATGAGGTACTGGAGGGTTCAGGCATTACCCCCATTGGTGATTGGCTGGTCTATCAGAGTGAGAACTGAGCGATCTCTGCCATACCCATAGCTTACTCTGACTGTTCCTTTTACTTATATATTTTCTAGATCTCAAGTGACGGCGTCTCTAACGTGGATTGACCTCCCAATCTACCAAGATTGGAAGCCAAAGCGTCACATTTTTCCCTTGCCCCTCAACTTTCTCTTCATAATTGCTGAGGGGCACAGGGCCGTGGGTGGGGCTTTGGTTTCCCGGGCGTTTCCGCACCTTCCTCAAGCTCCCCGCCATGGAGTGGCTTCGGTCACCCAGGCTTTATTGTGGTCGGCGGGGAGGGTTCTGTGGGGGCGCTCGGTTATGGCCTTGGCCTTGCTCGGGGCCTTGGGGCTGTTCGGCCAGGCAGCTTGGGGAACAACAACAACAACAACAACCCCCAATTTTCCTGCAGGTCCCAATGCTCCACCACACGAACTATTTGAGGCCTTCTTTGATGAGGAGGTGGTAGGCTATGTTGTCAAAGAGACAAATAAGCAGCACCAATTCCAGGTCCACTTTTTGGGCAAGGTGACCAAGGGCCACATGAGGCAGTGGACCCCAGTGACTCATAAAGAGTTCATGGTGTTCCTGGCACTCACCATGCTAATGCCTCATGTCAAGAAGCATAGGTTGCCTGACTATTGGATCACCAATGATCTGATATCCACCCCTGCCTTCGGGAAATATATGTCTCGCGACCGGTACCTTGATATCCTCGCAGCGCTCCATCTTGTCACCAACACCGACGTCCACCTCGGTGACAAGCTGTGGAAGATTAGGACGTTGTACGAGATGATGCGAGAACGCTTCACCTCCTACTTCAAGCCCTTCCGCAAGGTCGTCATTGACGAGTCTCTTGTGCTGTTCCGGGGAAAACTCAGCTTCCGGCAGTACATCCCCTCAAAAAGACATCGCTTTGGCATAAAATTCTTTGTGCTGTGCGACTGCCAAACTGGCTATGTCCTGGACTTCCTGGTCTACAGCGGGAAGGAAGGGACTTGCTTGTGGACCCCCTCATTGGCTTTGGCGGAGCAGTGGTGCAAGCCATGATGGACCGCTACTTTCATAAGAATCACGTCCTCTACACGGACAATTATTACACGTCCCCCACTCTCTCACAGTACCTGCATGAGCGCAAGACGGGGACTGTAGGCACAGTACGAGGGAAAAGGAAGGGCATGCCACCTTTCCCTCCAAAGACCAAAAAAGGTGATGTGTTCAAGAAGAAGTCGGGGCCCATTCTGGCTATCCACTGGCACGACCAGCGGAAGGTCAACCTCCTGAGCACCATCCACAAGGGGGAAATGGTGGAGACTGGCAAGGTGGATCGCCGCACCCAGGCCAGGGTGACCAAGCCCGATGCTGTCCTGGACTACAACATCAACATGAGGCAACATGTCTGCTACAACAGCAGGGTGAGGCTGAGGTCAGGTAAAAAGTCAACCATGGAGTGTGTGGAGTGCAAGGTGGCACTCTGTGCTTTAGAGTGCTTCTTTGATTACCACTCCAAGCTGGAGTTCTAATAATCATACTGAAATTGCCAAATAAAATGACAATATGTACACTATATATATAGGCAAAAAGTGGAAGAAAACCAATTTATTGTTATACAAAAGTCATGTATTATGAGAAAATTGATACAAATACAATTACACCATAATAATATGTGAAAGTGACACATATGTATATACCAAGTGACATTCATATGATTAGAACCTATATAAATATATAAGTCAGTGAAAAAAGACACAATAAATTGTATATAAAACGTTTACAAATCATATAACTAAGTGAAAGTGACACAAGACCTAATATTTGATGGCCAAAGTATAATAAACACCTGTGATAACGAATAATCAGTGCCTAATACAACAATAACCTAACTCAATTACTAATAAAATGTATGGTGTCGAGTGAAAATGAGCATTATCAGTGACAGTGACACTCGAAAGGGGTGAAGTCACAGAGTGTGAGGTGAAGCTGAACGGTCAGGCTATGGAGATCGTCAACTCTTTTAAGTATCTGGGCAGTGTGTTGAGTAAAGATGGGACTATGGATGAAGAGGTGCGGGAGAGGGTACAACAGGGGAAGAGGGTTGTAGGAACGCTAAAAGCAGTAACAAGAAATAGGGTGGTCAGTATGGAAGTGAAGAAGTCCTTGCATGACAGTGTGGTAATCCCGACACTGACTTACGGAAGAAGCGAAGCATGGACGTTGGTTGAGAGACTCAGACCAAGAGTGAGAGCAGTGGAAATTAATTACTTAAGGAGTGCGTGCGGAGTTACATGGAGGGATAGACAGACTAATGAGGAAGTAAGAAGGAGGTGTGGTGTGGAGGTAGATGTGCTGGAAAGTGTGAAAAGGAACAACTTGAGATGGTTCGGCCATATGGAACGTATGGAAAGCGAGAGAATGACTAAGAGGGTGTACGAGAGCGAGGTGGAGGGACAGAGGGGGAGAGGTAGACCGAATATGAGGTGGAAGGATGGAGTGAGGAACTACATGAACGAAGGCGGTGCTGGTTGGGGGGAGGGGCGTCGACTGACTGGGGACAGAGGTGCATGGGGGCGGTTCGTTCGTGGCCACCCCTTCGGGGATCACGGCGTCAGGCAATAGATAGATAGATAGATAGTGACACTCTCTAAAGCATATTTGTCAAAGTGAAAGTGACACAAGACCTAATATTTGATGGCCAAAGTATAATAAACACCTGTGATAACGAATAATCAGTGCCTAATACAACAATAACCTACCTCAATTACTAATAAAATGTACGGTATCGAGTGAAAATTAGCATTATCAGTGACAGTGACACTCTCTAAAGCATATTTATCAAAGTGAAAGTGACACAAGACACAATACTTGATGGCCAAAGTATAATAAACCTGTAATAACGAATAATCAGTGCCTAATATAACAATAACCTACTTCAATTACTAATAAAGTGTACGGTATCGAGTGAAAATTAGCAATATCAGTGACAGTGATACCCTAATAAACATACTTTATATAATTGGCCTCAAAATAACTATAAAAATATCAAATAAACATCACATTCTCAATATCAAACACTAAAATCGTCTAAGGTAGATAAATACTTTGGCGCGACGAGCGGCTAGGTGCGTCGTAGCCATGGCCGGGGCGACGCGTCCGAACGCGGGAAGAATTTTCCGCCGAAAAGCACTCGTCTTCCCGCGCTCACCATTATGCAACCAGAGGGGCTAGAGACCTCTATTCAACGCCATTCGACAGAGGAAGGTTTGTGGAACATTATTATTTTTTATTCATAACATTACATGCCATATTCATTGTATTACAGAGGAGTTAACATAGCCCAAAGATCGTCAAAACACCCGGTACCACAGCACAGTCGCGAGCTATAGCCCCCGGGGCTGGAGGGTTAATCTAATAGCTTTATTTTGAATTTTGTCCAACTGCCTCAATGCAACCACTCCACTTCCACCCCACAGAGGTGAACAGTAATCCATCTGAGAACGCACATGACTTTTATATATTACGGCCAACTGCTCGTCAGTGAAGAATTCTCGAACTCTGTACAGGAGTCCCAGTTTTTTAGAGGCATTCTTAGCAATGCTTCTAACATAATGTGTCCAGCTCAAGTTAGTAGTTAATGTTACACCAAGAATGTCAATACTAGGGAAAGTGGGAATATTTACATCATTATAAAATATATGGGAGTCAGTGAGATTCTGTCAGTTAGAAAATTGAATGTACACGTACTTGGTTTTCTGTGCATTAAAGGAAACTAGATTCTCTTGTCCCCATTCATTAATTCTAGAAAGGTCCTGGTTCAGAGAAATTGCAGTGTTTATTTTTGAATTTATAAGATCGGGTTGGGTGAAAGAATTGGTAAATGTGAAGGAACTGTGGAGTGTTGAGTCATCTGCGTAGGAATGTATTGGATTATGAGTGGTAGATATGAGATCATTGATATGAATGAGGAACAGAGTTGGGGCCAAAACTGATCCCTGGGGAACACCAGCATTTATTGAGAAATTGAGAATAAAGGCCATCTACCATTACACATATTTTTCTGTTATGAAGATAAGAAGAAATTAGTGGAACTAATGATGCAAGGCCGTAGTGTGACATCTTCGACAATAAGGATTGATGCCAGGCTCTATCAAATGCCTTTGATATATCCAGTGCTATTGTATGTGTTTCACCATGTTGGTCTGTAGCTTGGTTGATTTGATGCGTAAGAAGGCAAAGAATGTCTGCAGTTGATCGACATCGTCTAAAACCATATTGCCTATCACTGATTAATTTATTACTCTCCAGATGCTAAATTATGTGATTATTTAATATAATTTCAAAGACTTTGCCAAGAGTGGAAGTTATAGCTATTGGTCTGTAGTTTGATGGATCTGAAGAGGCACCTTTTTTAGGAACTGGATGGATGTTTGCTTCTTTCCAGGGTACTGGGAAGCATGAGGTATGAGTACACAGACGGAAATTTTTTGCCAATACAGGAGCGAGCACCAAGGAGCAATTCTTAAGTACTATTGGAGGAATTTCATCTGGGCCTTATCTACTGAGAGATTCTGCAAAATAGTTTTGACATGTCTGGTGTGGATCTTAAGTGAGGGAATTTCAGGCAAATTAAAATTAAGTACAGGAACATCTTGATTTATTTCATCTAAGGTTGAGTTGGTGGAGAAAATATCCGCAAGAAGGTTAGCTTTACCTCGTGGGTCACTTACAAGATTGCCAGTCGGAGATTTTAATGGTGGAATGGATGAAGCAGTAGTAGTGAAGTTGGATTTGAATGAGTTAAGAGTAGACCAAAATATTTTGTTATCATTTGGATTATTTAGAAGTTTATTTGCCTGCTTATGGAGAAAGTTTGATTTAGTTAGGTTTAATAGTTTTGGCATGATTTCTGATGTTTCTAAAGTAATTAAAGGCTTCATGTGTTTTTGATCTTGTGTATGCATTGTAGGCTATTGCTTTTTGTTCAGTTACTCTAGCCCAATTATGGTCAAACCATTTAGGTGAATTAGATTTTTTACTGTACTTTTGATGAGGTATAAAAGTTTCCATTCCAATTTTTACAAAATCTTGTATGTGGCTCAAGGTGGAGTGTGCATCATTAGAAAAGAAAGAGGTCCAGGGAATATCAATAAAGAAACCCTGAAGACCCTCCCAGTCTGCCCTATCGTAATGCCATTTAGTCACCAAAACAGGTTCAGAGTGGGAAGGTGTGGTAGGTGATAGACAGGTGGCCTGTATCAGACAGTGATCAGAAGATCCAAGCGGGGACCTCACTGTAACATCATAATTTTCTGAATTGGTTGTTAAAAATAAGTCCAGTAGGTGGGAATTATGATTAGGATTATCTGGTACACGGGTGGGTTGGTTGACTAGTTGAGTGAGATTAAATGAGTCTGCAAATAGCTCACATTCAAGACCAGCATCATCAGTCCTGGCTGAATGAGTGAGCCATTCAACATTATGGACATTAAAATCACCCAACACAGTGATTTCAGAAGAAGCATTTAAGTTGAGGACACTGAGTTGTGAGGACAGAGAATCAAAAAGACTTTGCTCTGGAGGAGTATTTGGGGAACGGTAGATGCAACATATGTATTTAAATTTACCAGCAGAAATTAATTTGTATATAGAATAATCAAAATAGGGACAATTGAAACTAGTAACCTCCTCCAGGGCAATTTCAGATTTTGCGAAGCAACATACACCACCTTTAGGTCTGAAAATTTGGAGCAGTTGATAACCTGGAAAATTAAATCTAGATGTGTCAGATGTGGATGTTACTTGAGTCTCTGTCAAAAAAAGGAGAGTAGGGGATTCTGCTTGAAGAAATTGGTGTACAGAATTGATGTTAGAGTGAAGTCCCCTTATATTACTAAAGGGGGCCTAGGCCTAGGCTAGGCCTAAAAAAAATCGCATGATAGAAACAATGCCCCAATCTACAGTATTTATGGTTAGGACTGTCATTTAGCCATGTCTACATTATTATTTACAATGCATAAGATTTAGGCCTAGGCTACTTGATGTAGCCTAGACAAAAAACATGTTTTCATAGCCTAACACTGGGAAAAAGTGTGGTAATTGTTTAGATATTGGGCCTTTTTTTTCTAGTTATTAAAAACTTATTCTATGGTGTATTATAGGTTTGACTCCTGTAAGGAGATAAAGAAAACCTAATATTTAGTAGTGGCCCCGTAATCATTGACGAACATGCCTATTACATAAGGCATCCTCTTCAAACACTAATCCGCAGTAGTTTGAATCTACCGCGCAGAGCATTTAAAAACTGAGGAGCCTTCATAATGAGCGCACGCGACCTCACTCATGGCTTCAGTCATTATGAATTGGGTTCTCACTACGAAAAAACTTCGTAAAAAATAAAAACAAAAAGAAAATAAGAATAACTATCTAATAAGCTTTCCATCATATCGTGGATGTACTTGTGTGGATTTCTGACCAGACGCTGATTCAGGCATCATTCCTCCTTCACTGACATATCAAGTAAACCAAAATCCTTAATACATCAACGAATGGGAAGGGGACGGTCGGGAGGGCCCCAGTCGTCAATGATTACGGGGCCACTACTAAATATTAGGTTTTCTTTATCTCCTTACAGGAGTCAAACCTATAATTTATTAGTGGCCCCTCCATCATTGACGAACATGCCTGATTTCTAAGACTGGAGGGGGACATTCGTAATCATATCATAACTCTATAAAAGCAGATAATAAAAACAACCACATAGTATTCTTACTTTTGAAAAATATATTTAAATATGGCGTAGACCAAAAATATACAAGAAAAAGGGGTTCAGGCAGGTGCGTGCTTTAAAGAAGCCTGCCTGACAAAAAATGGGTAACCCTGAAGATTCTGAACACAGACCTGTAGTTACAAAGGCACCCCACTCAACGAGTGGTGACAAAAATAACAAGTTATAAGTTTATATGTGCACATAATAAACCCCAAAATAATCGTGGAGAGAAATTGCAAAGGATCTCCACTGTTCTAATATTAGACTGCTTTCGCAGCTAAAACTACTATAACAACTCCGTTGTTTTGTACTAACATTGTACTAGCACAATTTCTCACTGAGAAATTTTCATATCACATTAACTTTAAATTATATCACAGCTCTCATACTCCGGCGGGGTCTAGGGTGTCCTATGTCAACTGACTGCACCCCCCCCCCCCTTCTCGTGAAAATAAACAAAAGTGACTGCAGGGCCACCTAGACCCTCTGCCTTAAAGCTATTCATGGTAAGGAAGGTTTGTCTAGAGCAACTGATATGTATCTAGACAAAAACGTATGATTAGACGCCCACAACTGAGTGGACGCGATATCTTCTACTGAAATTTTTTTCAGGAAACGTAAAGAGGCTGCCCATTTGCGTAAATCGTGGGCCCTACCCACAACGCCGGGATTACTCTCTTTAATGACTTCGACCAGAAGAGAGGCTAATCGTCGTTTAAGTAAGCGTTTACCCGTACTTGCTACCCATAAAGCACCTTGGGGGTTAAGAGGAGCTACTCTCAAATATTTGGTTAGAGCTTGCACTGGACATAGATTATGATGCACCTTTCCCCTTTTTAACGCCGGCACCGTGAACTCAGAAAACACGTGTGCACTGTGCTCATTCTTGGCTACAAACCTGGGGAAGGTGCAATGTAAATACATTCATTAAGTCTGCCAAACCTAAGGCAATTAGGTGTGTTGCTCATCGCCGCCAGCTCAGACACTCTGTTCCCGGTGGCCAAAGCCATAAGGAAAACCGCCTTTTTTAAGAGTAATGCAAAATCTGCAGTATTTTGGTACAGACGAGAGTGAAGTAAAGACAAAGCTTTGTCGAGAGACCAAGTAGGCATGAGCTGACGGGGAGGTGGGCGAAGTTTAAAACAAGCTCTCATAAAACCTGTTTCCTCCGCCACCGGTATGGAGAGACCTGTAAGGTCTAAAAAGGGCACTCTAATCGCAGTTAAGTGATTTTTTAATGTTACCACAGATAAATGTTTCTGCTCAAACAGATAATTTAAATAATTGAAAACTAAAGCCACTGACGGCACATTCTGTTCCGTTCTGATGATCCAGGAAGTAAAGGCTTGCCAATGTGAGTGATACTGTCGTTTCGTAGACTGAGTATATTGATTGATTAATTTATTGGTCACATCTCTACCGTATGGTGCTAGCCACTTGGCCTCCTGAATGTCCATAATGCAAAAGTCAGCGAGCTCGCTAGGTTGCCAATCGTGTCTAAGTGGAAATACCCGACCGGGAGCGATACCGGGTCCGGGCACCACGTTTTCAATTGCTGGTACCACAACTGCGCCGGCCACAGGGGCGCGATTAGCGAGACTAAGCCTCGATAATCTCGTAGTTTGTTCACTACGTGGCACATTAGTGACGCATCTGGCGGCGGAAACAGATAGATTGAGCTCCATCTGTTCCAGTCTGTCACTAGGGCGTCTGGCCCCCCTGCCGGCGTTTTCGCCTGGCGGGTGAGGTATAGAGGGAGTTTGTGAGTCTCCTCGGACGCAAATAGATCCACTTGTGGATGGGAGAGCTCTGCAATCATTAGGTTGAAAATGGGTTGCTTGAGCTCCCATTCTACTGTCGTGCTCTGTCTCCGGGACAGAGCGTCTGCCCAGACGTTCGCTACGCCTGGGAGATAAGATGCGTGAAGGTAAATGTCTAGTCTGTTGGCGAGAGTAAAAATCTCTTCCGACACGTTTAGCAACCCCCTTGACCTCGTTGATCCTTGTTTCTGAATACAGTGAACTGCATTCAGATTGTCCATTCTGAAGGCCACCGACTTGCCCCGTAGCGCCGGGCCGTGAGCCTGAAGGAAATACAAGGGGACTAGTAATTCTTTGACATTGATGTGAGAGATTTCTAAGTGGGACCAAAGCCCCTGACCCTGGTGCCCCTGATTTGACTGAAATCCCCACCCTATTGTGCCTGACGCATCCGTGTCTACCCATACCGTTGGTGGAGGAGAGGTCCATGACATTATTGAGTGCAACGTTTCCCTCTTTGCCCAGACCGCTAGCAAGGTGTGGATTAATTTCGGGATGGGCCATAATTTTCCCGCCGGTAAGAGCGGGAAATATTTGTTGCCTTCCAATATTAATCGTTTTACTTTCAACCGGCCCAACTTGACAGTTAGTTGAATCCAGTTGAGAGAGCCTACCAGAGACTCCCAGACCCTCCGCGTCGTAGTCAGACTGTGAAGAAACATGAACAGTTTCCTGCGAAACCTGTTGCGATTGTCCACACTCTGACTCAGAGTGAGAGCGGCCGTGTCCCAGACCAGCCCTATCCACTGAATTACTCGTGAGGGAACAAGGTTTGACTTTACCAGATTTACCTTGAAGCCTAGAGTTTTGACATGATTTAAAATAATATTGACATGTTTGACGCATAATTGTTGTGTCTCTGCCACCACCAGCCAGTCGTCTAGGTACCACAACACTCTGATCCCCTGTTTTAACAATGGCATCAGGGCTTGCCTGACTAATTTCGTGAATAATCGAGGTGCTAGGTTCAAGCCGAACGGCATCCTTTGAAAAACAAAATTTTGGTGCCTGATCCGTAAGGCCAAAACCTTTGAAATCTTTTGTTGACCGAGACGTGCCAATAGGCGTCTGTCAGGTCTAGTGAACACATCCAACCTCCCGGCGGAAGTGTTAGCCTGATTTGGTGTACTGTTAACATTCTGAAAGATTCGTTGTGAATGTGAAGGTTCAGATAAGACAGGTCTACGACCGGCCTCATCTGAACACTGTCCCTTTTTGGAACCAAAAATAGTTTGGACGTGAATACAGGGTAATTTGGGGGGACCGGGATGATGACATTCTTGGCAATCATTTCCTGGACCAGTGACTCCACCTCTAAAGAAACAAAATTCGCCGTTGTCGGCTGACGTAAGCGAGGTCGCCGGAGCCACTGCCAAGTGATGCCTTTGCGTGCCACCATCCGTGCCCAAGTGTTTAATGGCCATGCTTGGTGACATGTTCGGAACGACCCAGTTAGCAGACAAGGGTTCGCCGGCTGTACTACCCTCGGGTCCTCCGGCCTTAAGGTTGGCACCGGGAGTGAGAGAGACTTTAGTTTTTTTATGGTGGGGTTGGTGGTGCTGGACGCTTTGCCGGCTGGCTGGTGTTGGCCGAAGACTGGCCCTGACCTGGCTTATGCTGGCCGTGTCCTCTCTGACCTGAAAACCTACCCTGTCTATGCCTGTACTGACCTTGGGGGAGTGGGAGGACTTAGGCAGAAGAAAGGGTTTAGATCCCCCTGGCTGAGCTTTAGCGGTTGGCCTGGGTTTGGGGAAGTTAAATGCAGGTTTCTTAGAAGGGGTGGGACTGTGCTTAACGGCCTGTGCCATATTGAACACCGTTCGCCACACTTCAGGGGACATTAAAGAGGGAGTAAGCACTGGTGACATGATCACCTGATTCGCAATGCGATCAGGTAGCTTGCGAACTAAAGACATTCTGAGATCTTGTCTTGCTCGTACCGCCTCAAGCAAGGCGGTGCGTATGTCACCCAAGGATTGGATTGACGACTGGAGGAGCAGTCGCCGGGATAATTCAACCGATCTTCTGGCATCAGCGTCTGCGATTGCCTGAGTGGACCGCAGTAAAGACTTAGCCACCTGTTGAGACATTATGTACTGAGAGAACAGGCGAAAAGCTTTCCCCCTTAGCCTAAATTCTCTGTCTAGGTGAGTAGGGGTAGGGGTAGTGAAAGGGTCTTTTAGCTCACAAAGATTAATCTTAGGGGCAGCTAGGAAAGAAAACAAAGCTGACGGGACTCCGCCGGCAGAACCTACCGGCATGGAGAACCATGAATGAGTATCCTGAGGGATCTGGTGGGAAGATTTAGAAGTAAATGTGGTTGCAAAGTTTTGAGCCTCTATCTCCCAATCTACCCAAGGTCCTGGACCCAACTGCCCCACCTTCAAAACTGGATTAGCTGCTTCGTCTGTGACGGTCTGTAAATCAAGTTCAGGAGTGAGAGCTGACAGAGTCTTAATATCATTAAACCCATCCAGCTTAGACCAGTCTGAAAATAGTTTCGAAGCTGAGGCAGGGGGTAAAGCTGGCTTAGTAGCATACACAAAATAGTCTTGGTGATAATAACTAGGTATAGCCTTGATGTTTACGTCCAGTACATTTCCCAAATTATCCAGGGCCCTTAATTTCTTTGATTTATTGCCCTGGATGACCCACTCACGCGGTACCGGGAGTTCCCCTGACAAGGTAGGTTGGGCGAGCTCTGGGTTAGTGGGGGTCAAAAGGACCCATGACTCGTCTGGTCCATAAAGCAAGGGCATAGCCACCTTTCTGAGAGGCGCCTTGTCTAGAGGGGGTGGATTGACATCCGTGATGACCCTGACATTTGAAGTTGTCAATGCCACCGTAGCAGGCTTAGTAACCACTGATGGTGATAGAGTGGGTGGGTTAGGGATCTTAGATAAAGCAATCGAAGTCATCAGAGGCCGTACCGTAGAACTTGTCGTGGGAGCCCCCAAGTCCATTGTGGGGTTTTCCTGTTGTTGGCCAAAAAATTTAGATAAAGCATCAGTAAGTAGCCCATTAATTTCTTGCGCAGTAACAAATTGGTTAGATGATGAACTTACAGGTGAATCATTAATATCCTGCGCGGCGTCTAAGCCTGAGCCTGACTCTTGCCCTTCCATCTCCGAAATTATTGAAACCTCGTCTTTCTCCTCCTGATCCTCCTGAGAAGACCCCGCCGAAGCTGGGGTACCTTGTTGCCAAGATAAGTCAGGAATAGAGGATGGGATCGCCGCGTCCCTGTGGACATCAGCTACTGTGTGACTCGTTTGAGTCGGACGTGGGTGGTCAGACCCTGGCTGAGCAAACCGCCAAACACCGAGGCCCTGGCCTACACTCTCTTGGGAGTCTGAAACATTCTCAATTATTGAACCCCCTGAACTTTCCAATTCCAGGGTTAAAATATTAATAGGTAAATCCTCTTTAGGGACAGGCACCGCACTGGACCCTTGAGACCTAACACAAACTTTGTCTGGGGTAGAGGTACGATGAGAGGCACTAGAAGCTGGTGAATGTAGGGAGGACTTTCGTTTCTGGGAATCCTTTTTGGAGGATTTATGGCTACGGTGTGACCGAGAACTACTCCTAGATTTGGAGGATTCATCGCCGTGACCACTGGTGGAACTTTCCGTCCTACTCTTCTTACTCGCTGGTGAAGAGGCAAGACTAGAAGACTGGCGTCTGAGAGGTGACCTAGACCGAGATCTCGCCCGAGACAAGGAGGCGGACGCCGGGGGTGTAGGCTCTCTTGGACGTTTTGGTGTAGTAGCAGAAGATACAGAACCCTGACCAGTCTCCGCCGGCTTATGACTCGTGACTCTAGAGGAACGTTTAGGGGGAGGGTGTTCAAATAGCAATCTATCCCAAAGAGGGACGTTGTCACATTGAAGTGATTTATGCGCAACAATCGTAGTGTAGGCTGCCATCTGTTGCCGTACTTCTCTTAAAGCTACTGCCGCGGTCTTATCATTGTCGCAAAGGACCTTGACAGCTAATTGGGAGCAAAAAGAACAATTACGCATTACCCAGAGACCCCTTGAACGGTCTAGACATTTAACACACCTTATGCAAAGGGTATGCGCAAAAATAGGGATACCGGCACAAGCAGGGGTAGTGCATAAAGCAAAGACTGGGGCTGAGGTAGCCATGACAGAGACTGGTGGGGAAAACTACCGCCGGGTCTGTATTGGTCCGCCGGAGCCCAGCTCTGGAAAAAAAGAACATTTCCAGGAATTAATGCTCATAAGGTTAACCCAACATGTTCGCATACAAGTGTTAATAACCCACCGGATAACGAGATGTAATGACACAACGATCACAGCTCGCTACGCGGCGGGGTTCAGAATATCTAAACAAATCTTTTTGACGAAAGTGAAGAATACCCTCTGACATAATATAATTGTCCAGCATGGCGATTATAGTCTTTCTGGTGGTGACTGTCTTAAGATTCAATTTTTGGAACAAAAACAACCCCCCATAAAGACGCCGGCCCTTGAAATATTTTAGTAGAATAACACAGGGCAGGCTGACACGAGATCTGATTTCTAACGAATTGTCACAAAAAGATCGCCGTAAGGTTGAAGGCGGCGATACCTAATTGTATCACTAAATTAAGTGGTTAAATCGAAATTGAATTTGTAAATTCCTTATTTCCTCCACCTAGGAGCACCCCCCGGGTGTGAAAAAACGATGTTAACCCTAATTGAACCTTCAATCGCCGTAAGTATAAAGGCGGCGATACATATAGCATCACTTAAAATGGATTGGTTAATAAACTAAATGACTTAGTTGTTCATCCCACCCTACCAAGGTACACCCGCCGGGTGAGATGTCAAAAAGTTAACCCCATAAGTTCCTGTCCCCACTTCTTTGTAAAAGATCGCCGGGGAGGAAAGCCCTTAACAACAGCTAGGTTTTTCATGTGGTTTTGTAAAACCTGGTAGAAAAACTACATAACGTATGTTCGCATGAACGTTTTATAGATGGGTACAGCCATTTCCGCCGGGAATCAAAGGGTGCCTGAAACCAGGTACCAACAGAGACGCAGTCCTGGAGAGCCACAGACACCTCATCGCCGGGGACACCAGCCTGTGTTAAAACCACGTGTGGCCCAACACGGCTCTCGGCCGGGTTTTTTTCATGGTGAAAAAACCCGCCGGAAGGGCACCATCTGAACGTACAACGGACACGAAGGAAGCCACGCACGACTAACCTAAGTCCACACAATAATCCGTGGAATTAGCCAATACACAACTAAACCAGGAAACAAACATAGTCCGAGCAATTAGCCAATACACAACTAAAACCCGGATACACATGACACAGTATGGCATATTTATAAATAATAAACAATAACACTTGTACATGTGGCAAAGCTACGAGCGGCTAGCTAGGCCTAAGTAGACGGCATAATAAAAGTTGAAATATACACCAAACACTGGAAATATCACAACAGGAACCACCGCCAACACACCACTGTAGCAAATACTTCCGGCAAAGGGAAGACTGACACGGGACCCAGAAAAAACTTCACTAAGTGAAGAAAAATACAAAGGGAACGTCAGTAAGCAAAGCATACCTCATCAGAAAGATAAAAGGCAGCAATAACTAACGCGTAATGAAAGCCGCCTGCAACACAAGCTAACTAACTGTGAAAAAGTTCACATGTCCACAACAGGACCACGAGGGAACATCCGAAATAGATGCCCCAAACACACGACCCAAAATACACTGCACTGCGGGCAACCAGCCTAGGACACTCCTGCTACACATATCCTAACCTTACTCGATACATCCCGGAGTAAACAAATGAGAAAAAACTCACTAGGGACGCAGCAAATGCGGAATCAGCGGAGCGTGGGGAGACACGTCCGGGCAGGCTGAGCGCAGAGCAGAGAAGGAGGAATGACGCCTGAATCAGCGTCTGGTCAGAAATCCACACAAGTACATCCACGATATGATGGAAAGCTTATTAGATAGTTATTCTTATTTTCTTTTTGTTTTTATTTTTTACGAAGTTTTTTCGTAGTGAGAACCCAATTCATAATGACTGAAGCCATGAGTGAGGTCGCGTGCGCTCATGATGAAGGCTCCTCAGTTTTTAAATGCTCTGCGCGGTAGATTCAAACTACGGCGGATTAGTGTTTGAAGAGGATGCCTTATGTAATAGGCATGTTCGTCAATGATGGAGGGGCCACTAATAAATTATATGATACAGTATAATGCATAAAATTTAATTTGTGTACAGTGGAGTCCCCATCCTAGCTGCTAATCGGTTCCGCAGAAATAGAGCTAGGATTGAAACAGCCAAGATCGGGGCACTGTTCTTATGGGGAAAATTCAATCGGTTCCGTGCTCATGCCAAAATTTGCGTCCTTTTCTATTTTTTGCCTACGAAAACATGTTTTATTGTACAAAAATTAAATTTTATGCATTATACTGTATCATATAATACACCATAGAATAAGTTTTTAATAACTAGAAAAAAAAAGGCCCAATATCTAAACAATTACCGCACTTTTTCCCAGTGTTAGGCTATGAAAACATGTTTTTTGTCTAGGCTACATCAAGTTACTGTATTACAGGGTGTCAATCCAGAAAATATGAATTGTGTTATCATTATGGTTTATTATTTTGTTATCATTATAGCGCGGCGAAGGCGCGAGCTCTAGGGGGGTCCGGGGGCATGCCCCCCAGATTTTTTTTTTGAGAATTTAGGTGTCTAAAACAGTATTTCCTGCAATCAAAAAACAATCAAGATGGAAAATATGGAGACCAAAATTGTGTCAATTTAGCCTAGCCTACCTTTTTTTTTTTGGGGGGGGGGGGGGAGTTTCTGTTATCATTATACAAAAAGTTCATTTGCGTTATCACTCAAAAAAACAGCGTCTAAAAAAATTTGCATGATAGAAACAATGCCCCAATCTACAGTATTTATGGTTAGGACTGTCATTTAGCCATGTCTATATTATTATTTACAATGCATAAGATTTAGGCCTAGGCTACTTGAATAATTATTATTCAAGTAGCCTAGGCCTAAATCTTATGCATTGTAAATAATAATATAGACATGGCTAAATGACAGTCCTAACCATAAATACTGTAGATTGGGGCATTGTTTCTATGATGCGAATTTTTTTAGGCCTAGCCTAGGCCTAGGTTCTAAATTCGTCCAGCCACCCCTCAAGTACCCATTTCGCCCCAAATACATCCAATAAATACATATTATGAGGAAAAGACGTATTATGAGAAGATTACTTACCACACATATTTTATTATAAATCATTGTCATATTTAGCCTAGCCTAGGCTAACATCGTCTAGGCTAGGCAATTCAATCGCTTTCGTCCGACATGGACTGGTCTTTGCTGTGTTTTGAGCATGAAATTCCTTCATTGCTACCACCAGGCCAACCATCCCTATCACTAGATGTACTAGAGGTTATAATAAACGCGAGAGATAAGGGGTTCAGGCACAAAAAGGCTTGCAAACGGTTGTTTTGTCAACACAGATACTAGCTAAACTGCAAGCGTCTGCTTAGTGATGACGTCATACAAAGATGGCAGCATCTTGCGCATTTGACGATCGGATCTCGGATTCACTCGGATTTCGTCTCTAAACGGCAAGCTACTGGCAGATTCTTTCGTTATGTTAAAACAAAATTATTGTTTTTGTTTGTTTTCTAGTTTTATGTCGAGTTTTTCGTTATTTTTGCTATTTTTTCGGGTTTCGGCTGGGATTTTGATGCGAGGAATGAGGCTTTTGGCGCGAGAATTGAAATGGGGAATATTTGGTGTGTGGTGCGAGAATTGAATCAACGAAGACCGGTGTAGCGAGGATGGGGGCTCCACTGTACAATAAAACATGTTTTCATAGGCAAAAAATAGAAAAAGACGCAAATTTTGGCATGAGCACGGAACCGATTGAATTTTCCCCATAAGAACAGTGCCCCGATCTTGGCTGTTTCAATCCTAGCTCTATTTCTGCGGAACCGATTAGCAGCTAGGATGGGGGCTCCACTGTACAACATAGTTTCACCATAATAATGCATATTTCGCTGGTTGACATATTCATGGAGGTAGAGCTTACGATATAAAGTGAAAATATTACATAGGAAGTGCAAAAAACCATAAAATCGGACCTGCATTAAAAAGTGTAGCTGATGTAGGAACCAAATCACGCGTGATGAAAGTAGACAAACTCTCGCAGTTTCACGCAAAATCTCGGGGCCTTAGGTCCCATACGTTTCTCAGGAAATGCACTGTCCGAACCATCCTTCCGTCCGAACCATCACTGCTCTCCCCTATTTTGTTATTGTTTATTCCTCCCTTTTTCTTTCTTATATTATTCTGTGATGTTAATTAGGCTATGTTAGTTAGAATGCCTCTATTTCAGTTATTCTAGGCTCCGTTAGCTTTTGTCTAGCGGTCACCAGATTCATGAATAGGCCTAGGCCTATTTATCATAGGAATTTTTTCCAATACTAGATTCGAGTTTTATCATTCTAACTATTCCTACTTATCACATTACTGTTAATCATTGAAATTCTCTTTTGCGCCATTACGAGTTTTAATTTTTGTTACTACGCATTTTTGCTGATAGCCTAACTGTTTTCAATGACGTGGCTTTTTCGGTCCACTTTTTAATGCGGACTTTATGGTATCGCGATATTCTTTTATTTAACTCCCAACTATTTCTTCTTATCAAGAAATTATTATGTTATATCGATTAGGCTATATTAGTTAGAATGCCTATCTTTCATTTTCTAGGCTCTCTTAGCTTTTGTCTAGCAGTCACCAGACTTCGTGAATAGGCCTAGGCCTACTCACCATCGCCAATTTTCCAGTAGCCTACTCTTAAATTTGAGTGTTATAATTCTAACTATTTCTCCTTTTCAACATTACTGTTAATCGTTGAATTCGACTTTACGTCTTTAACGAGAATACTTTCTTATCACTACACATTTTGTCTGATAACTTAACTATTTTCCATTGACGTCGCACTTTCAGTCCAAATTTTCATGCCGACTTGATTGTCTCGCGATATTTTTATGTTTCACTCCGACATTCTAGATGTTTCGAACGTTATTTTTTTATATCTTGGCTCTTTTGAGCGTTTTTCTTATGTATTGTTCATAAGTTCTCTTACTAAAAGTTATTATTTTAACAATATGACATGTTATTGTTATTATTATTTTGTAGCAACATCTTCTTAGTCACTATACCTTTCAGGTTTTCTGTCTTTGTCGCAGATTTGGTTATATTATATTCTATTATGATGTTTTTTGTCTACAATTGTTTTCATGATACGAGCCACCGTAGACACTTTTCAGAGTAATTATGATTTATTGAGCCTCACTCCGGTCTCACTTTGGGTCGGCTAGGGCTTAGTCCGGAGCTCTTATATTACATCTCCGATCACTAGGAGATCCCCGCGTTCTCTCTGAGTCCGGGTTGATGCGGAGTAGGCTGAGGAAAGGGGCCTCTTTAACCCATCAGAACCGGAAGGGCTCTGAGGCACCCATAAAAAACACACCCGAGCTACCCGGAAGGGCTCTGAGGCACTCATGAGCTCAAAGCCTGTAAGTTTGGTGTGCGAGGCGTCCGTCCGACGCATGTAAACAACAGCCGGCTGGACCGACGCCGCGCATCTCCGACCACAAGAAGGAGCGCGTCGCTTGTTCGTGTGTGCCTGCATGTTATTGTTAAGTATCGAAAAGTAGTGTAAAGTGGCTGTTTTTGCCATAAAGTTATCTCCAATGAAATCATCATCACAACTGAACCAGTTGACTTAGCGAGCTCTACTTAATGCCATTCTACAGGTACAAAACACATCTACGCTTGGGGATGCGCGGGAATGCGGAAGCAAGCAAAATAACAAAGATGCAGTAGCCTAGGCGTAGACGTTTTTCGGCCAAAACCCCCGGGTTTCGGGGAATATATATGGAATACATAGCCGGGGCTGGAGGGTTAATATCTATTCATTGCCTACTTCGCCGGAGTTCCATATTTGTATTCTAGGATTATCCGAGTGGATATTTTTATATACCACTTTTTACAGTATACTTACGGTGCCTTTTAAACCATTCCCCCCGCACCAAGTAATTCTGTTATTTTAGGCTCCGAACCAACCATCAGGTTGGCCAATTATTTTTTGAGCCTCACTCCAGTCCCTCTTTGGGTCGGCTAGTGATTAGTCCGGGACTCTTATTTACATCTCCGGTCACTGGGAGATTCCCACATTCTCTCTGAGTCCGGGTTGAAGTGAGTAGGCTGAGGAAGGGGGCCTCTTAGACATCTATTCATTGCCTACTTCGCCGGAGTTCCATTTTCATATACTGGATTCTCCGGGTAGATATTTTTATCTACCATTTTTACGGAATAACTTTTATTCAGTCAATTCCGATTGACACTTGAGTCCTCTACACAGGTCCGCACGGACTATTCGGTGCTTATTCAATCTTTCCCCCCGCACCTTTTATTCAACATGAAGTTATCTTCCATTAGTATTACTGGGTTATCTCTTTGATTCCGGGTCCCCACAGTCAACGAGGACATATCTTAGGAACTTCTACCCATACAGTATCTCCGGGTACTCTAACCCTTAAGGAGAATACATACTCCGGTTTCCATATACCGAGTTATACCACTCTAACTCCGGGTATTCAACAAAAGTGTCTTAACTCCGGTTCCCAAACACCGAGTTCTACCAACATAACTCCGGGTATCCCTTAGTGAGAACATATCTCCGGTTCCTATATACCGAGTTCTACCCTTCTACTCCGGGTATTCAACAATAGTGACTTCACTCCGGGTCCCAGACACTGAGTTCTACCAGTAAAACTCTGGGTAGTCTAATATTTTCAATTAACCCCGGTTCCCAGACACCGAGTTCTATCAACCAAACAATATTCACTTATTTCCGGTTCCAGACACCGAGTTTTACCAATAGGCCTACCGAGTTCTACTAACACACTCCGGGTATTCAATTATTATTCAAGTTGACAGTCCTAGATGACAAAGTTCAAATTGGTAATTATTAGAAAGCGAGAGAATGACTAAGAGGGTGTATGAGAGCGAGGTGGAGGGACAGAGAGGGAGAGGTAGACCGATAGAGAGGTGGAAGGATGGAGTGAGGAAGTATATGAACGAAGGCGGTGCTGGTTGGGGGGAGGGGCGTCGACTGACTGGGGACAGAGGTGCATGGGGGCAGTTCGTTCGTGGCCACCCCTTCGGGGATCACGGCGTCAGGCAATAGGTAGATAGATAGATAGAATCACCTTCAAGAACTTTTTACAATACTTGTATATTTGTTAGTAGTCTTGGCAAATCCAACGTCAAGGCTAATTGCAATGACGACTTGTCTATTTTGACTGCTATGTCGTCATTCCAACCGCGGTTAAAAAGAAAACGTCTAGAGTCTACTCCTTATCTTGCTCTAGGAGACGTTGTACATTAACCAAAACTACCACCGAAGGTGAAAAAAGCATAGAAGAGAAGAAAAAGGGGTTTACCTTAGTTACCGCTTAAGGCCCATCCCGTGTTCCGTCATGTGCAGATCCCTGTCGAACGTGCGCATGAGCGATCCTCTCTTGTCATCATTTTTTCACGCGTCTCCATGTTGAGTCCGCTTTTGTTGTGCTCCTTCAATTCACCCTGTTTTAGGTTCGTTTCGGCTCTTCTGGCCTTCTTTTTTGTTAGACAGATGTTACGTGATCTAGGGCACACGTAAATGGGCTCCTAAGTGTGTATAATGGAGACGCGTGTGGAAATAGCCTACCGAAGGTACGGGGGCGCCTGCCGTTCCTCGTATATGTATTTCATTCTTTCTCTTTTCATATTCTTTTTTCCTGTTAGTCTGGGCATAGTTTAGCTTTTAGCTTATTTTAGCCTAGCTCGTTTTCTCATTCAGGAATTGCTATGCCCCTATGAGTTTTAATTTTTTCATAGCCTAGGTGTACCGTTGGTAAACAATCTGAGATTTCGTTAGTGGCGGTGCTGTTTGTAGAGTTTGTGTCGGCCGCATTATTAGCGTTATTCCCGAGTCCCCCCTTTCGAGCCTTCACTGTGTCTCAAGGGCCTGGGCGACAGGTGGTTCGTGATAATCCAGGGGTACCCCACGGGGGCCCCTCCTTCACACCACAGGGTTTTTCGCCCCTGACACGGCTAGGCCACCCTTTTTCTCACCAGTTTCATTTACTGGTTTTTGTTTTCTCTTCCTGTTTCACCTCCATCCTTTCATAGTCTTTTTGCCCAATCCAGGGGTACCCCACGGGGGCCCCTGTTTGTGCGAAACCACCCTCCCTGCCACTTCTCCTCATGGGCTTTGCTCTATCTCTGTGGGTTGGGTGGTTCCTGGGGGATGTGCCTCCTCTCCCCTGGTGTGTCTTCCTTGCCTCTCCCTTTACCGGTTGAGTTAGGATAAATTCAAGGAAGACACTGCTCAGCTTGATGGCCATCATCGCTTGGAGTTCATAAGGAGATGACGCATTATTGTGGCCTTTTTTGGTATTCCCTAGACGCTCCTCTCGCTTTTTCGGCGCCGGACCATCTCGGCCGGTCCCGCAAATTTGCGGAGAGCTCGATTCGGTCCTCTGGGACGTTTCAGCTCCCCGCAAATTTGCGGGAGGGTGGTGTCGGTACGGTTATGCCTCCATTGGCCCGCAAATTTGCGGTAATAGTTGGCTTTCACTGTTGACCTTTTTTATGTCATCTTGTTGCCTGAAACTATCTTGGTGTGTGCACTTTACTGGTGTTATAGGCCCTGCATGTAAGATGTTGAGTGGTGGTTAACACTTTCTCCATCTTTGCAGGTTCTGCTAGTGCTCTTCCACCTCGCCCGCCCTACTCACCTACCTCTGTGCTCCCGGTTTAGGGTGAGTACGGATACCTGTTTGCATGTGTGTTCCTGTTTCCCCATGCTCCTTCCCTGGTTCTTCTTGGACATTCTCTCCACTTACTCCTTCGACGTGCTGATATTGGTGTGTGTGTTCTTCCAGTGCAGGTAGGCTGCCTTGCTTTCGCCATGGTTGTAGCTCCCCGTGCTTGGCGAGCCACAAGTCCTGCTTGCGCCACTCGCCCTGTGTGTCCTCTACGGCCTACCTCCCTGCTCTGTGTGGCCCGTGTCTGGCCCTGGTGGATGTGGTGCACCATAGCCCTGGTTCCTCCGCGGCGGCAGTGGCCTCTGCTTCCCTTCAGTCGGTGTGGGCGATAGTCTCCCGCCACTTTTGGACTGTGGGCCACCGTTCCCCGGCCTTTGTTGCCGCCCGGATCCGCGTCGCCCTGGGTATCCCTGACCCGACTGAAGGCCGTTCGCCTGGCCCTCTCCCTTGGCCCTCTCCCTTGGGTCCTGCAGCCGGTCGTCACATCGTCGGGGGGATCCCCTGCTCCGTCCACGCTCTCGCTCGCCTCGTCGCCCGTCCTCTCCTGCCCCTCGTTGTCCTCCCGATCGCCTTGACGGCGCCCATCGCCCTCGTCATGGTTCTCGCCCTGAGGCCGGGGTTAGCGGCTCTGCCCCTGTGCGCCCTCCCCTGGCCTCTCCGGGTCGGGGCTCTACTACCTTCCGCCCGCTTCCCCTGCTCGAACGACGTCCTCTTCCTTTGTCCTCTACACGCGCGGAGGTTCAGGCTGTAGCTGGCCCTCTGCTCCCTCCTCCTACACTGTCCAGGAGGGTCCGCCAGGATGTAGTTGCTTCTCCTCCTACTTCACCTGCTTCGGTGCCTATTCTTCCTTCACGGTCTCGTCCCACAGTGGCGGTCCCTCCCTCCTCCGCCTCGGTGTCGGGCCGCCCTGTTATCTATGCCCCGGGGATCCTTGCTCTGTTTCCCCCCGCGGCTCCTTCTGGCCTCTTTTCACCCGGCTAGCCTTCCCACTGCCGTCGTCCTGCTCCTCCTCCTTCTTCTCTCCCTGACCTTCACTTACCGTCTCGCCACGGGGGTACCCCTCCTCTTGGCTCGGTGGGGTATCACGAGGTTTCGGGGTCCCCTTTCTCAGGGGCTGACGTGTCGCTGGCAGAGGGGGATGGCGCTGTTTCCCCCTCGGGCGTTCGTGTTCAGGGACGAGTCCCTCAGCGGCGACACAACCGTGGTCGCTCGCCTTCCTTGGGCCGCGACTCTGCTGGTTCGTGTCGTGGATCTCGCTCCCGCTCGCGCTCACCCCTGCGGGCCGACCATTCTTGGGGGGGGGGGGGGTCGCCTCTCTCGGATCGATTGTCGGCTATGCAGGGGTGGCTTGTGTCACGCATCGACAGGCGCTTGGAGTCGATGCAAGACTCCCTCTTATCGCGCTTCTTGGCGGTGACACACCCTCAGCGCCTCACCCTACCTACCCCTGCTGCGGTCCCCCTCCCTTCTGCAGGCCTACGCTCTGGTCAGACTTCAGCCGCCGGGACATCCTTCAGGATGTTCAGTCCCTGGCTGTGTTGCAGGGACTGTCCTCCTATGGGACGGGTTTGTGCGACGACGGTACGCCTGGCTTAGCCATCTTGCTCGATCACCCTCTCCCATTGGGGGCCTGGTTTGCTGAGGCCTTCGACTTCGCCGGCCGTTCCATCGCCGGCTCTCCTTCAGTCCCTCCCCCGGTGTCATCACTGCTTTTGCCTCCTCTTGTGTCTGTCGGCGGGTTGGACGGCGCGTTCTGGTCCTGGTTCGGCGCGCCCGTTCTTAAACTTTGTTCTATTGCTACCCCGTTCTTCTCTCACCCAGTTCAGTCCTCTGTCGACAGGGTTTTTCCCTTGCGACGGTGGGTGCCGAACTTCTTCTCTTGTCTTTTGGTTCCCTCCAGACTTCTGTTCGCCACCTGCGGCTTATCGCGGCGTCTGCACCAGGTGATCTTCGCGAGGGTTTGGGCCGCATTCGGCGGATCCCCCTTCGGCTCGCGGTGTCTTTGGTTCCCGAGCTGAAGGCGGTTTTGTGCGTGGCAACTCGGCGACGCCGGACAGTACGGTCCTCGTTCTGCCGGACAGCCCCCTTGGATATTCGTCGGGGTTTGTTGTACTCTGCGCTCTCTCCGTCGGGGCTTTTTTGCGCGGGATGCTTGGGGCCGCTACGCTTCTCTATCGGCGGACCCTGCTTACGACACGCAACGATGCACTGTGTCGCGAGCGGGGTCTTCTCAGTCCCGTCCTTCTGCCGGTCCTCTTTGGGGTGCTGCTGCAAGTGCTGCCGCCATGCACGGGCACAGGACAGGGACGTTACAGGCCAGTGCGTCAGTTCCGCCTCGCCCTTCTGTTCTTGCCTCCTTTTCATCCCCGCCGAGACGGGGATGGCCGGCCTTCCAGTTCCGGCCGCCCTTCGCCGGGGTCAGCCCCGCGACGGCCAGGTTGGGGTGGCCCGCCCTTTTCGACGTAGTTGGGGGGGGGGGGTAGAGGAGGTCAACGTGGCGCTCATGCCCGCACGGACCGTACCGGGGGTACCTCCACGTCAAAACAATGTGTAGGTTCTCTGGGTCGGTCTCCTTGTTCTCCTTCTCGCCTGGCCGCCCGGGTCGCTCCTCTCCTCTCGGGAGCTCCCACGGGTTGTTTTCGTCCTTGCGCCCCTCGGTGGCCGCGAGGGACGTTGGGGGCGGTAGATTGCGCGGAGGGGTCTAACCTGGAGGTGGACGTCCAGACCCCCACTCCGCTCTTGTCACTGACGCCGGCCCATCTCTTCAGAGGTGGCCCACGTGTTCACATCCATGCTCGAGCAGGGTATCGTCGAGGGAGTTGACCGCCGGTCACCCGGTTTTCCTCTCCCGTGTCTTTCTGGTACCGGAGTAGAACTGCGACGCGATGCGCCCGGTGGTGGCTCTGTCGGCCCTCACCGGGCGTATCGTGCACACATGGTTTCGGATGCTGCCGGTACCCCAGGTACGCCTGGCCCTGCGCCCTCTGTCATGGGTAGTGTCGCTGGCCCTCCCGGATGCGTCTTGGCTCGTTCCTCTCCATCCTCGATTCCGGCGGTTCTTGGCCGTTCGGACTTCCGATCGTGTGTTCCTGTTCGACAGACTTCCCTTCGGTCTCCACATCGCGCCGCGGATCTTCTCCGCACTGGTGGGGCAGGCTCTGGGTCCTCTCCTCAGGAGCGGGCTCCAGATCCTGTTTTCCTTGGCCAATTGGTTGATAGTTTCCGAAGCCCTAGGATTGTGCGTACGCGACACCCTCACCGTCGTTCGCCACGTCGCACAGTTAGGGTTCCCCATCGATGTTCCCAAGTCACGCTTGACCCCGTCGCGTGTCGTGCCATGGGTCGGTCTAGCATGGGATTTGTCCAGCGCTCCGGTGACCCGGGTCTGTCGGACGCGGTGCACCTTCGGCGGAAGGTCTTCGCCGTGTTGCACTCGGTCTCCCTCCCGGGGTGGCTCTGGGACTCGTTAGTGGGTTCGCTGAATTGGGCCGCTCTGCCCATTCCCTTAGGGAGCCTCAGGCTACGCCGCCTACTCCTCATGGGCACCGAGGTGTTTCCGTTGACCCCTATGGATCGGCTCCTGCCGCTCCCGCGTACCATTCGCAGACACTTCGGACACTGGGTTGCTCGGGGCACGCTCTCTGCGACTGTGCCCTGGCCCGCCCCTCCGCCGACGATCTGGGTAGACACGGATGCATCAAGCGAGGTAGGGTGAGGTTACCCATCAAACCTGGGCCATCCACTTCCCGGCGGATGGGTGGGGCTCACGCCCCTTACCCGTCTATGCCCTCGAACTGTTGGTTCCTTTGTTCTTCCTGGGGGACCACGCGCTGGCCCTTCGGGGACAGTCGGTGGCCTTCGGGATGGACGCTCAGACAGCTGTCCACTGTTTCCTAAAGCGGGGGTCCTCCAGGTCATTGACTCTATTGGGGATCTCGGTGAAGTTGTTCTTCCTCGCGGACCGACATCCCTTCTCCCTGCATGCCTCCTCCCTGCCCGGGCCTGCCACCCTGTGAGCAGACGCCCTGTCGAGAAGACAGGGCGTTCTTGTAGAATGGGCAATGCAACGGACTGTGTTCGACGACCTCGCGGCTTCCTGGGGTGTTCCGGAGGTCGACTTGTTCGCATCGGAGGTGCCGCGCCTGTTGCCTCGGTACCTCTCCCTCCGGCCTCGCACTCCGGATGGGGGGTCCGGACGCTTTCAAGGTAGACTGGAACAGGTGGCGGTCGATATACATATTTCCGCCACCAGACGCACTGTTGCTGTGCAACGTCCTCGCAAGGCTGCGGCTGTACCGCGGCAGCGTCTGGCTCCTCGCGCCTCTGTGGCCGGCACGGGCTTGGTACGCCCAGTTGACGCAGTGGTGCCCGAGTCCGGTCCCTCTACCTGTCTCCGACTTCCACTTGCGCTAGGTTGGGGCCCTGCGGACCTCGTTAGCCTTCGCATCGTGGATGTTCATGAGGCACGGTTGCTCCCAGTCCACGGACGGGACCTGCCTGACTTCCTGAAGCGTTCCTTTACCTTACCTTTGGATACCTTTGGATGTGTTTGCCGCTCTTCTAGCGGCACCAAGGAGCGCGACGCCCCTCGTTATGGGTGGTGATTTGGTGCAGTAGACTGTTTGAAGCGACAGCTCGCTCCCTTGCGAGGATGGGCTCGTCTGGCACTTTTTGCAGTTCGACATCTAGGGCTCTCTTGAAGTTGTCTAACGAGATGTCCCTCATGTCTCTTACTCGCCGTGGGAGTTTGTTGAAGAGACGTGGGCCTCTGTGTGATAACCAGCCCTCTCGCAGAGAGCCCATAGCACCCCTGTTATTCATCCGGGGGATTTCGCATTCCCAGCCTCTCCTATCACTGAATTTCATGACTATCGGAGTATGTAGGTTTGGTACTAAACCCTCTGCGATTTTCCACGTGTATATTATTAGGTAACGTTCTCTTCTACGTTCCAGTGAGTACAGATTCAGTGCTCTTAAACGCTCCCAATAGTGTAGATGTTTTATCGAACTTATATGCGAAGTGAAATTTCTTTGTACACTCTCTACGTCATTTATTTCACCTGCTTTGTATGGGGATGTTAATACGCTACAGTATTCAAGCCGCGGTAGCACTAGAGATTTGAAGAGCGTTATCATAGGCAATTCACCGCGTGTTTTAAAAGTACGCAGAATCCAACCCGTTAGACGTTTCGCAGCCGCCACTTTGACCTGGTTATGTACTTTGAAACCCATATTTTCAGACATTAATACCCCAAGGTCTTTCACACTGTCTTTCCGTTCTATTATGTGGTTAGATTCTGTTAAGTAATTTGTAATTTCTTTAACACCATTATTATCTCCGTACCGTATTAATTGGAATTTTTCCTCATTGAATTGCATGTTGTTTTCCCTGGTCCACTGGAACACTACATTCATGTCTTCCTGCAGTCGGCCCGTGTCCTCTTGTGTGTTTACTATCTTGCTTAATTTTGTGTCATCAGCAAAAGACGACACCGTACTGTGTCTGGTGTTGGTATCTATGTCGCAAATTAGTATGAGGAACAGAAGGGGCGCTAGCACTGTTCCTTGGGGCACTGAGCTTTTGACATCCGAAGGCTCAGAAGTGACTTGGTTTACTGCTACCGATTGTTTTCGGTTTACGAGGAAATTGTATATCCACCGTCCGATTTTCCCAGTTATACCTTTTGCTTTCAGTTTGTGGGCTATTATACCATGGTCACATTTATCAAATGCCTTAGCAAAATCGGTGTAAATGACATCCACGTTTTTCTTTTCTTCTAGCGCTTTAAGAATTTTGTCATAGTGTTCCAAAAGTTGTGAGAGACATGATCTTCCCGCTCTGAACCCATGTTGACCGGTGTTGTGTAGTTCATTTGTCTCCATGAATGTTGAAATTTTGCTTCGCAGGACTCGCTCGAAAACTTTAATGATGTGAGAGGTTAGAGCTACCGGGCGGTAGTTTTTTGGTAGTGCTTTACTCCCTCCTTTATGCAGTGGGGCAATTATTGCGTTTTTCAAGCTATCTGGTATGTCACCAGTGTCTAGACTCCTTCTCCACATTATAGCCAGGGGTTTTGAGAGGTTTTCCTTACATTTTTTCATTAGGATCGAATTCCATGAGTCCGGGCCTGCTGCCGAGTGGGATGGCATGTTGGAAATGGCCTCTTCTATGTCTTTTGGACCGAAATCAATATCCAGCATCTGAGGGGTTTCCGTGGGGGAGGTTTCCATGAAAATATATTTTGGTCTCTGATGACTTTTGTTTCATCAGGCTCACTGAATGCCATTTCATACTGCCTGCTTAAGAGTTCGCTCATTTCCTTTTTGTCCCCTGTGAAAGAGCCGTCCCCTTTGCTCAGTGGGCCGATGTTTGATGTTGTTTTAGCCTTTTGTTTGGCGTATGAAAAGAAGTATTTGGAATTTTCCTTTATACCTGCAATAGCTTTCCTCTCCTCTTCCATATGTTGTAGTTCATATGATATTTTTAGCCTTTGTTCAATTTCCACAATTTCTCTATCTATTTCGACCTTTTGCCTATCCTGTAGATTTTGATGTGTGCGTCTTTGTGTGAGTAATTTTCTTCTTCTGTACAGCTTCCTCCTTTCCCGATCTTGTTTGCTTCTTCGTTTTGTTTGTCTTGCAGGTATATGGTGGCTACAGATTTGGGTCATGGTTTCTGTTATTAAGACTAGACATTCTGCTGGTGTCAGGTTATCCATTAAATCTTCCCAGTCTATTTCCTCCATTTCTTGATTTACCTCTTCCCACCTAATGTTTTGTTATTGAAGTTAAATTTACTGAAGGGGCCGGTTTTTGTTCTCGATTCTGAGGTTGTCTGTACACTTTCTAAGGTTGTTTTGATCTCAATTAATTTATGATCTGAGTATGTTGTGTCCGATATGTTAATGCTGTGTACTAGAGAGTCGTTGTTAGTGAAGACCAGGTCTAAGATATTGTTTTCCCGTGTGGGTTCAGCAATATGTTGGGTAAGACTAAAAAAATCACAAAGTTCAAAAAGCTCTCTCGTATTAGTATTTGCTTCTCCGGTGTTATTTGCCACTAACTGGTTTTCTAGTTGTCTCCATTTAATGTTTGGTAGGTTAAAGTCTCCTAGCCATATAATATTTGGTGTTGGGTTCCCCAGGGTTTCCACTTCTGATTTTATTTTGTTGAGCTGGGTTTTGAATTCTTCTCGGGATGAGTCTGGAGGCCTGTATGTAACAATAACTGCTAAATTTAGGGATTCTATTTTAACTCCAAGTATTTCCACCACTTCATTACTGTTATTTAGGAATTCAGTACATATCAGTGAGTCATGTATGTACAAGGCTACACCTCCATGTGATCTATGCGTTCTGTCCGCCCTATGTAGGTTGTAACCAGGAATCCATACCTCACTATCTTCCTGATCTTTAATGTGAGTTTCTGTGAGAGCCGCAAATATAGCGTTTCCTTCTTCTAGCAGGCCCCTAATAAATGGTACTTTGTTCGTGGTTCTATTTTTTAGGCCTTGGATATTTGCAAACAAGATTGGGGAGGGATTGTTTGGAGTACTATGTGTACCTAATAGTCTTCGGGATGTATTGGCCACTCTTGGGAGGCCAGGAGGTGCTCGAGGTGTTCTATGTGCTCTTCCATCTCCCTCAGTCTCTTCATCTTCATCTGCCCTTTCCCTCCTTGCCTTTTTCCTCTGTCTCGTCCTCGCATAGCTAGAGAGTTTTTTGGGCTACCATTCGTGTTAGGTCTAGCATATCTCCAAGTCCCTTTAATATGAAAAGCTGGGCATTTCATATTGTAGCAGGTCTTGTTCTCAGTGATGTCTTGCAAAGGGATGGGTGGTGGTATTTGCAGGTTTCACCAAATCTACATTTTCCATGACTGGTTATGTTGTTGCAAATTTTGGGATGAGCAAATCTACATGAATTCCCATTATATTCGCCCTTTTGACCAAAGTAGCACCTTCTTTCCAGATAATATCTGCACACTGGTGTAGACAACCCCAGTAGGTGTGGCTGGGGCTGCAAGGGATTATGTGGTGAGCCAAGTGTGGTTGTGGGTGATAGTGGGCTTGGTGTATGGGTGGGTGAGGCCTGCAGGGGGGTGGAGTTACGGGTCGGTTGTAGGTGGGCAGGTGGCAGTGGTGAGGGGGGAGACGATGTGGAAGGGGAGCCTGATATGGGGGCTTGTTGCATCCTACGTTCATCCTGCAATTGTATTTGATCAACAGCAGTAGGGTGGTCAATGGCCATAGATGGGATTAATGTGGGTGTTTTCTGGGTCTGGGGAGGTGTGGGGAGATGTGCGGCAGGGTTTGTGTATATGTAGGGTGCGAAAGGTTGTTGTTCGGCAGGCGATGTGTGTTGATGTGCAGGAGGCAATGTGGGCATTATCATGGGAAGGTGTGCGTGTGTGGGTTGTGATATTTGTATGGGCCCTGAGGCCCCAATAGTTCCCCATTTTCTGTGAAAGGTAGCTATGTCTTGGCTATATTTCAGTCTATCTTGTACTTCTGTATTTTCTACAGTCTGTATGACTTGCCATGTGATATCGAAACAACTATCGCAGAAATGGAGGTTCTTCCCTCTTGTATTGTACGCCTCATTTATTGGTGTCAATCCTATGCAAATCCAGTGGTATGGTTGCTTGCATATCCGACATGCGGTGCCTTCATGCATGTGTATATTCATCTTACAACTCGTACAGTTGTCTCTGGTAAACATTTTTGTTTGTTTTTGTTTTTGTTTTTCCACCCGCCCTTACATGGGGGAGAGAGAGAGAGAGAGGGGGGGGGGGGGGGCTTGGAGGACAAGGAGGTGTTTGTTACGCGGTTTGTGGGGGGGGGGGGGAGTGCCACTCGTTTACCCTCGTTATGTTTAAACTTTAAGTAACTTTAAGTAACACTTTCAATAATTATCTTATGAAACAGAATTCTCACTGCCCTAACCACTTTTCCCGTTTTTGGTCGACTGTTTAGCGGAATATACGGCACTCTAGGAAAATAACGAACTTTCCAGGCTACCTATATATAGTATCTATTTTAATTTTCATATTTTACCTATCAACTTGATTCAACACTGCTCAGGTTCGAATTTTCACCACATTTGGTTGTGTGGGAGATCTTTCTCTCCAATAACGTCACTACTAACCTGCGATATGGTCGAGAAATAATCTGCACTGATTTAATTTGTTTACTTATATATATATTGTTTTTCTCTGTTTGCTATTATTTACGATTTTTGTTTTGTCGGTACCCTTTCCTGTCGAGGTTAAGTTTCGCTTTTGGTAAAATCGTATAGGGGGAGGGGAGGGGACGTGTCCAGGAGAGCGAGGGGATATATGTGTATTTATTAGTGGCCCCTCCATCATTGACGAACATGCCTATTACATAAGGCATCCTCTTCAAACACTAATCCGCCGTAGTTTGAATCTACCGCGCAGAGCATTTAAAATCTGAGGAGCCTTCATCATGAGCGCACGCGACCTCACTCATGGCTTCAGTCATTATGAATTAGGTTCTCACTACGAAAAAACTTCGTAAAAAAATAAAAACAAAAAGAAAATAAGAATAACTATCCAATAAGCTTTCCATCATATCGTGGATGTACTTGTGTGGATCTTTGACCAGACGCTGATTCAGGCGTCATTCTTCCTTCACTGACATATCAAGTAAACCAAAATCCTTAATACATCAACGAATGGGAAGGGGACGGTCGGGAGGGCCCCAGTCGTCAATGATTACGGGGCCACTACTAAATATGCAAACCAGGTGTGGGCTCCATATATGGTAAAGGATATAGAAGCAGTGGAGAAAGTGCAGAGGAGAGCTAGCAAGCTGGTACCAACGTTGAAGAACGCGGGCTATGAGCAGAGGTTGAGGACACTGGGGCTTCCGACACTGGCATATAGGAGAAAGAGAGGGGATATGATAGAGACTTTTAAGATAGTGTCAGGAAAGTACGATGAGGATGTGTGTGAAGGTATCTTCTTGATGCGGGAGGGAACAAGAACGAGAGGACACTCTAAGAAAATTTACAAAGAAAGAAATAGGCTTGAGAAGGCAAAGAACTCATTTTGTGATAGAGTGGTAAATGAGTGGAACGCACTGCCCAGTATGTAGTCGATTCCGAATCAATAAGGGAGTTTGAAAGTAATCTTGATAAAGCATGGGGAAGACAAGATTTGAAGTTTGATTATAAAACAAAAATACAGAATAGTAAAAATGTTGCGTCTGCTACCGCCGCCGCCAACACCGTGAACGACCGCAGCAGTGCAAGTACTGGTACTGAGCTGGATACACAGGCATAGTTTGCCTTTTTCCAGAGGATCTACTGTAAGAAACTGTAAGAAATATTAGGTTTTCTTTATCTCCCTACAGGAGTCAAACCTATAATTTATTAGTGGCCCCTCCATCATTGACGAACATGCCTGATTTCTAAGACTGGAGGGGGACATTCGTAATCATATCATAACTCTAGCAAAGCAGATAATCAAACAACCACATAGTATTCTTACTTTGAAAAAATATATTTAATTACGGCGCAGACCATATAAATACAAAAAAGGGGGTTCAAGCAGGTGCGTGCTTCAAAGAAGCCTGCTTGACAAAAAAGGGGGGTAACTCTGGAGATTCTGTGAACAGATCTGTAGTTACCAAGGCACCCCACTCAACGAGTGGTGACAAAAAATAACAAGTTATACGCTTACATGTGCACATAATAAACCCCATAATATTCGTGAAAAATAATTTGCAAAAAATCTCCACTGTTTAATACTAAATTGCTTTCACAGCTAAAACTACTATAACAATTCCATTGTTTTGTTTATGGTCTTTGCGGTCACCGAGGGTATTTTGTTTACAGCATACGTCCTGTTCCCAGGCTAAAAGTTAAAAGTTCCCCTGACTTTAATTCTCTGTATTATACTTTCCTAGTATATTTACGTGATATACGATGTTCACTATCACTTTTAACTTAGGCTTCCTATTTTCCCATAGCCCTGTTTGATTTCATAGGACTATATAGCTAACACTTTGCTTTGGGACGTAACGTTTTTTTCTTTCCCTTCTTCTTTCCACCCGCCTTATGGGCCTGCCCTAGGCCTGTCCTAGACCAGCGCCGTGGCACTGCTGTAGGAGTTAACAGATTTTTTCTCCAAAACGCGTATATCTCTCCAGATATTTTATCAATCGATTTTGCACTTCACAGGACCGCGACACTACGTTTGTTTTTCCTGGCCGACTTCTCCTTGGGGAACTTACGGGTCCCGCTGGAGGTCTTTTACTAGGTGGTTACAGGACACTCGCCAGACAGTTGGCTCTCCTTCCCTCGTCCTCCACTCCTTGTTTCACCTCTTCCGTACACGTCACTTTCACGTCGACGCTATACGTACCCACTTGTCTGCCGTCCGGGGGGTCTTTGAGTCCGTCGCTGGGCTGGTCGTTCCGCCGCAGGAGCTGGATTCCTTCATGACGGCTGCCTTCCGGGAACGCCCGCCTCCGCGCCAGGTCCCTCCACAGTGGGATCTGGGGCGGGCTCTGGACCTTCTGGCTTCACCCGCGTATACACGGGCCGCTACACCGGTTCCGTTGCTCGGGCGTACACTCTTCCTTGTCGCTCTGACCACTGGGGATCGGGTGTCTGCACTAGCGGCATTGTCACGGCCCCGGGACTGCGTGCGATTCTCCCGGTCCTTGCATGGCGTCACGTTCGCCTCCTCCCCTCATTTTGTTGCCACGAATGAGAGGGAGACCCACGTTTTCCAGCCTTTCACCGTCCAGGCTTTCCAGCGTGGGCATACTCGCCATGTGTTGTGCCCGGTGTCAGCCTTGCACTCCTCTGTTGCGTCTGTGGCGCCGCCTTCGGGTACTGCTGTGTGGGTGTCTCCTCGGACAGGTGGGAGGCTCTCGCAGGTGCAGATGGGACGCCACATTTGTCGGACCATTCGTGCCAGTAACCCTGTTTGTAGGGGTTCTGCGCACGATGTGCGATCCTTTGCTGCCTCCTTCCGGTTCCTGCAGAGTCGCTCCTTACCTGACATCGCCTCAGCGGTTTTGTGGTCTTCTATCAATTCCTTCATCTCCTCCTACCTCTCCATGTCCAGTGTTCGACCCCCTCGGCCGGTGATGGCTCTCGGGGGTCGTGTTTCCTAGTGCTCTGGCGAAGATACCTGGTCTCCCCCCCTTGTCCCTCGTTCTTTTCCTTTGTTTTTTTTTTACAAAGGGGGGGGGGGGGGAGTACGGGTTTGCAACACTTGATTGCAAGTTTGGGATTATGTATTGTTACAGTACATAAGTGTTTTTGCCACATTGAAAATTGTGTTTTGTTATTGTGTTCAATGTTTTTGTTGGTTTTAGAAGAAAAGGGATTTTGGGTACAGTACCTATTTGGTTTAAGACAAGTCTATGTTTTTGCATTACTATGAATGACGGGCATGTGTTAAAACTGTTCTTTTTAGCTACTCCTCAGTTTTTCACTCTTTTATTAAACTCTCTTGTTTAAATTGTGTCTTTGTCATTCATAATTTTGTTTTATGCATTGTTTTTTTTGGTATGTTGGGCTTGGATGTCCTCCTCCTATTTGTTATGCAGCCTTGATGTTGGATTTGCCAAGACTACTAACAAATTGGGAGGTTTGACATACCTCCCAACCTACCAAATAGGAAAACCTACTATTTGGTAGTAGTCTTGGAAAATCCAACGTACATAATACCCTCCCTCACGCCGGACCCCTGCCCATCCGTGTTCTTCTGCTGACGTGAGATGTGATGACAAGAGAGGGTCGCTCATGCGCACGTTCGACAGGGATCTGCACATGACGGAACACGGGATGGGCCTTAAGCGGTAACTAAGGTAAACCCCTTTTTCTTCTCTTCTATGCTTTTTTCACCTTCGGTGGTAGTTTTGGTTAATGTACAACGTCTCCTAGAGCAAGATAAGGAGTAGACTCTAGACTTTTTCTTTTTAACCGCGGTTGGAATGACGACATAGCAGTCAAAATAGACAAGTCGTCATTGCAATTAGGTTAATAGCCTTGACGTTGGATTTTCCAAGACTACTACTAAATAGTAGGTTTTCCTATTTGGTAGGTTGGGAGGTACGTCAAACCTCCCAATGCTTAGCATAGTACTAGAGATAACTAAATTTTAACAAAGTCCCGAGTAAAACCTCATTCACTCAGTATTACTGATAATGTTTATACTCATTCAGAGTGGGCAAAAAGGTGCACTACACTTTCCAATCCTAAATTATGGTACAGTACAATGTTGTAGGATTATTCCTACCTTTTATTAGAACAGTATTTTATTTTATACTAGTCCACTGGGCCTAGGCCCTCTCAAGGCTAGTGGTGGAGGAGGTGGTAAAGAGTTTAAAGTCACGTATATGTCAGTAGTTATATGTCATTGTATAAATTTATAGCTCTCAGGAAGTGACGAATAGGGGTGAAATTGAAAGAGTCTGAGTCAGAGAGGATGCCATGTAATGAGGTGTTCAGCAAGAATCTCCGTCTTTCAGATGCATAGACGGGACAAATACAAAGAAAGTGAAAAACAGTCAATGATGTATGGCAATGTTGGCATTCAGGTGGTTGACCACGAGGGGTGGGCATCAGGTAACCATGTGTGAGGCGTGTGTGGCCTAAACATAATCTAGTTAATAGGGTTTGGTCTGCGCGTGAACCATTAATTGAAGAGGGCCACAAGTGTATGTCATCCTTGTCATCAGTGGAGCGAAGGTGGCCAGTTAATGGTTGCGCTCTCCACTCAACTCGCCAAGCATCATAAACATGGCGACGGAGGACAGGGAGCATATCCTCCGAACGCAGTAAAGTAGTAGAGGGTGTACCATGACACGCTTGCTTAGCGAGGAAGTCTGCACGCTCATTCCCGGGAATTCCTACATGCGCGGGGATCCAGCACAGTGTGATGGAACGATTAGCGCACTGTAATTTGTGTATTGTGTGGATGATAGTCTTGACCAATGGGTCCTTGGGGGCAAATACACATAAGGCTTGCAGTGCACTCTTTGAGTCACTACAGATAACGACCTGTGGAGAGTTCCTCGACAATGAAGAGATGGTGCTTAACCCTTCCTCCCCGGGTGTCCGTGGGAAAGGACACCACGATGTATCAATGGGAAGATATTATTGGGATGGAATTTGTGCTGTACCTGGTATCAGTGCATTACCACAAGCCCACCGAAACGTCAATAAAATACCCTCATTGTTCCCTGATTAAATAGCACTGTATGAATATTCCCATATTCAAAATATGCTATAGGGGTGCAATGCCTGGTGAGTTATCGGCTCAACAGGTGGCGTTGTATGTGTGTAAGTGTGAGAGTCCGAGTGTAGGGGGTGAGACAGTGAAGCACGGGAACGAGGTGGCTTCAGAGATGGGGTCGTTTCGGGCCATGAGTGAGCACCGTGCCTCATGTGAAGGCAAGATGGCAGGTGCTCGTTGTACTCTACGTGCTTCACATGTCTCACTCCCTAGACTAGAACAAGACCTCACGGGCTTCACTGTTCATTGTAAAGCGGTGAATGTTAAGGCTCTCAGCCTATGCCCGAGAGGAAGTAAGTTGGAATATAGAAAAAAAAAAAAAAAGTGCCCGGGTGTCCTTTCAGGAGATAGTAAGCTTGAAAGCCTATTCAGCTTGGTCTGAACGCCGTGCGTCCGACGCATGTAAACAAAGCCGATCGTTGCGTCACCGCACCTCCGAAAACAAGAAGGAGAAGACTCGTTTGTTATTGTATGTCTGTATGTCGTTGTTTCAGTAGTGAAAAGATCGTCGTATTGCTAACATCGCCTGAAAATGCTCTCCACTGAAATCATCATCACAACTGAACCAGTTGACTTAGAGAGCTCTACTCAATGCCAGTCTACAGATTGGAAACCGCACTACATTTATAGATGCGTGGGAAATTTCTAGCAGTTAAAATTTAAAAAAAATACGGTAGCCTAGGCCTAGACGTTTTTCGGCCAGATCGCCCGGGTAGCCCACCCTGTCCTTTGGAGATACAGCCCGGGCCAGGAGGGTTAAAGCACCTTGAATAGCCCATAATTCAGCAGTGAAAACCGTGGAGTGATGGTGTAAGGTACTTTGATACAAGCCATGGTCTGAGACCGCAGCGCAACCCCCGGCATCCGCATTTTTCGAGCCATCGGTGTAAATGAAAACAGCCGGGATGTGATCATCAAGATGTTGTAAAGCGAGATGTCGACATTGAGAGGGGGCTTGGGCATCAAGTTGATCCGCTAAGTGAAAGCAAACTGTAGGGTGTTTTAGGGTCCACGGAGTGATGTGACTAGGAGGGGGAGTTATGGGAGGAACGGTGATACTGTAAGTGGAGAGCAATTGGCGAGACAATATTGGGAATGACACTGGAATGGTTGTACGATAGTTATCTGTGGAATGGAATAGTTCTAGTAGAGTTGGGTCATGACGGAGGCGAACAGCCATACGCATGAGGACTAATCGACGGTGGTAGGCTAGAGGTAAGGTCCCAGCCTCACATAGGATATTGGAGACACGAGAGGAACGGAATGCCCCCGAGCTAATGCGGATGCCCAAATGGTGTACGCTGTCGAGGGTTCCTAATGTGGAAGCAGAGGCCGTGCCATAGACAGGGCTACCATAATCTAGGGCTGAGAGGATGGTAGCTCTGTAGAACAGTAAAAGCGTAGCGCAATCTGCGCCCCAATGGACTCTTGCGACTGTTTTCAGAACATTCATTCTCTGGAGGCAACGTGCCTTTAAGCAGGCAATGTGACTCTTCCAATTGAGGTGAGTATCAAAGATTAAACCAAGGAACCTGGTATGTGGAAGGATCTGAATATTAGAATTTCCCATGGTGAGAGTAATGGACTGTTTACGTAAATGTCGAACATTTCTATAGAATACAACGGCGTTAGTCTTTTCAGCAGAAAATTGAAAACCAGCAGTGGATGCCCAAGAGTGGATGGATTTTAGAGCAATGTTGAGACGCCGTTGTATGTGAGTATGGGAGAAGTATAATATACAGTATTGCGAAGTCGTCCACATACAAGCTATACGATATTTCAGGTGGGAGGCTGCGAATGACACTACAGTATTGATCGCCATAATAATGAGTAAGCTGCTAAGGGCACATCCTTGTGGTATTCCATTAATTTGTGACATAATGTCCGATAGGAGACCATTATTTTTGACCTGGAATGTACGGTTAGAGAGAAAATGTTGTAAAAAGCAGGGAAGAGGACCCCGCATGCCAGAATCGTGTACATTTTTTTAAATCCTGTATCTCCATGTTGTGTCATAAGCCTTAGCAATGTCAAAAAATATTGCCACTGTGGGTTGGTTCTTGGAGAACCCATCACGTATTTGGTGTTCAAGGCGAATAAGTGAGTGCAGTGTAGAACGGCCAGGGTGGGAACCATTCTGATATGTGACTCAGCGTAATGTAAAAGTCGAGGATTGATAATTTTTTCCATTAATTTGCAGAGGCATGAGGTAAGTACAATCGGTCTGTAATTTGAAGGAAGACTATGATCTTTTCCAGGCTTCGGTACGGGTATAGTGTAAGCATGCCGCCAAGACGGTTGTTGTTGTTGTTGTTGTTCCCCAAGCTGCCTGGCCGAACAGCCCCAAGTCCCCGAGCAAGGCCAAGGCCATAACCGAGCACCCCCACAGAACCCTCCCTGCCGACCACAATAAAGCCTGGGTGACCGAAGCCACTCCATGGCGGGGAGCTGAGGAGGGTGCGGAAACGCCCGGGAAACCAAAGCCCCACCCAGGGCCCTGTGCCCCTCAGCAATTATGAAGAGAAACTTGAGGGGCAAAGGAAAAATAAGACGTCCAATCGGCTTTAGAAAGATTATAACTTGATAGTTGAGTGGAGGATGCAGGGCACAAATACTTAAGGAGTATAGGGTAGTGGTCGCTGGAGAAGCGATCCTGTAAAACTGACCAGTCAAATAGGGGAGCTGCGTCATCCGAGGCAAAGGAAAGATCGACAGCGGAAAATGTACAGTGGGTAGCAGATCTGTAGGTGGGGGTGTCCAAGTTGAGACAACAAAGAGTAGAATTAAGGAGATATTTTTCAATTTTATCGCCTGGGGTGTCTGTGTTTGGGTTGCCCCAAAGGGGAGAGTGTGCGTTAAAGTCGCCCAGAATAAGGTACGGTGGGGTCAGTTGTTGTACTATTTGATGAAGGTCTGAAGTATTGTAATGACAGGAGGGTTGATTGTAGGAGGAGCAAACAGTCAAGGAAGGAAGGTTTGATAATGAAATGGAGACAGCAGTTGTTTGAAAAGGGTTGGGGTCAAGGGTGACAGGAACAAATACACACTTATAGTGCACAAGGATGGCCGTTCGGAGATGTGAAGGGGTTATAGGGGAGCTAGCAGCAACAGTATAATGCCTGGGGGGGGACAACAAAATTGCCTACATGTTGGAGGCAAATGCATAATGGTGAATATAATTTAAGTAATCGTTGTAATTCTCCCATACGGAGGCGAGTTTGGTATCCGTTTATATTCCATTGCAAAATGTTATATTTATTAGTGGCCCCTCCATCATTGACGAACATGCCTATTACATAAGGCACCCTCTTCAAACACTCATCCGCCGTAGTTTGAATCTACCGCGCAGAGCATTTAAAATTTGAGGAGCCTTCATCATGAGCGCACGCGACCTCACTCATGGCTTCAGTCATTATGAATTGGGTTCTCACTACGAAAAACTTCGTAAAAAATAAAAATAAAAAGAAAATAAGAATAACTATTCAATAAGCTTTCCATAATATCGTGGATGTACTTGTGTGGATCTTTGACCAGACGCTGACTCAGGCGTCATTCTTCCTTCTCTGCTCTGCGCTCAGCCTGCCCGGACGTGTCTCCCCACGCTCCGCTGGTTCCGCATTTGTTGCGTCCCTAGTGAGTTTTTTCTCATTTGTTTACTCCGGGATGTATCGAGTAAGGTTAGGATATGCGTAGCAGGAGTGTCCTGGGCTAGTTGCCCGCAGTGCAGTGTATTTTGGGTCGTGTGTTTGGGGCATCTATTTCGGATGTACCCTTGTGGTCCTGTTGTGGACTTGTGAACTTTTTCACTGCTAGCTAGCTTTGTGACAGGCGGCTTTCATTACGCGTTATTATTGCTTCCTTTTATCTTTCTGATGAGGTAGCTTATTTTTGCTGACGTTCCCAGCGCATTTTTCTTCACTTAGTGAAGTTTTTTCTGGGTCCCGAGTCAGTTCTTCCCTTTGTCGGAAGTGTTTGCTACAGTGGTGTGTTGGCGGTGGTTCCTGTTATGATATAATTCAGTGCTTTTTGTTTATATTCCGACTTGTTACTTTTCCGTCTGCCTAGGCCTAGCCAGCCTCTCGTAGCTTTACCACATGTACAAGTGTTATTGATTTATTTTCTAAATATGTACTACTGTGTCATGTGTGTCCTGGTTTAGTTGTGTATTGGCTAATTCCACGGACTATTTATTTGTCCTGGTTTAGTTGTGTATTGGCTAATTCCTCGGACTATGTTGGGCCCGGCGTTAGTTGTGTATCTTTTACAAAGAAGTGGGGATAGGAACAAATGGGGTTAACTTTTAAAACTTTAAATCACCCGGCGGGTGCAACCTGGTAGGGTGGGATGACCGAATTTGCAAAATTCAGTTTAGTTGACCAGACATTTGAGGGATGCATTGTGTATCGCCTCCTTCAACACACGGCAAATTAAGGCACAATTGGGGTTAATGTTTTTTCACACCCGGCGGGTGCTCCCTGGAAGGGTGGGAAAAACAAATTTACAAAATTCAGTTAGTTAACCAGACAATTGAGGGATACATTTTGTATCGCCGCCTTCAGCATACGGCGCAATTGGGGTTAACGTTTTTTTTTAAAACTAATATTCACACCCGGCGGGTGCTCCCTGGAAGGGTGGGAATAACGAATTTACAATTCAGTTAAGTTAACCAGACAATTGAGGGATACGTTTTGTATCGCCGCCTTCAGCATACGGCGATCTAAAAAGAGACTTCGGGAGAAGTTAGATCTCGTATATTTGTCTGGCTTCCCAGTTTTTGATCTACGAGATCATTCGGGGGCCGGCGTCTTTTTAGTTTTTTTTTTCTCCAAAATTGAATCTTGAAACAAACACCACCGGAAAGGCTAAATCAGTTATAAACGCCATGCTGATCTTTATATTATGTCAGAGGGTATTCATAAATCTTTTGGACAAGTTAAGATATTCTGAATTCTTTTACTTAGGAACCCCACCGCATAGCGAGCTGTAGTCGTTGTGTATTGCGTCTCATTACCCGGCGGGTTATTTAACACTTGTGTGCGAACATGTTGGGTTAACCTTATGAGCATTAATTCCTGGAAATTTTATTTTTTCCCAGAGCTGGGTCCCGGCGGGTCTATACAGAACCTGGAGTAAGTTTCCCACCAGTCTCTGTCATGGCTACCTTTGCCCCGGTTTTTGCTTTATGCATTACGCCCTCCTGTTCAGGTATCCCTATTTTTGCGCACACCCTTTGTATAAAATGTGTTAAATGTCTCGACCGCTCAAGGGGTCTGTGGGTGATGCGAAACTGTACCTTTTGCTCTCAACTCAGTGTTAAAGTTTTACAAGACAATGATAAAACCGCAGCGGTCGCCTTACGGGAGGTCAGGCAGCAGATGACCGCTTATACTACTATTGTGGCTCATAAGTCACTTCAATGCGATAACGTCCCGCTTTGGGATAAGTTACTACTTGAGCACCCTCCCATTAAACGTCCCTCTAGAGTAACTGTTCGTACGCCGGCAGGGACTGGACAGGGTTCTATACTTTCTCCAGCCCCAGGCACATCTAAGCGACAGCGAGAACCCACGCCCCCGGTGGCAGCCTCCTCGTCACGGGCGAGATCTAGGTCCAGGTCCCCTCTTAGTCAGCAGCCACCGAGCCTCTCTTCTTCACCAACGAGTAAGAAGAGTAAGACAGAGGGGTCAACAAGTGGTGTTAGCGAGAAATCTTCTAAATCCAAAAGCAGTTCGCGGTCGCACCGTAGCCACAAATCTTCTCGAAAGGACTCACATGATCGGAAGGCCTCCCGGCGTTCACCGGAGTCTAGTGCCTCTCGTCATACCTCTACCCCCGACAGAGCTAGTGTTCAATCTCATGGGGATAGTTTAGTGCCAGTACCAAAAGACAGTTTACCACTTAGTATTCTAACCCTAGATTTGGAGAGTTCAGTGGACAGTGATCGTCCAATAGCAGAGTCAAGTGGGAGCTCCATAATTGAGGGTATTTCGGGCTCCCAAGGGAGTGCAGGCCAAGGCCTGGGTGTTTGGCGGTATTCTCGACCAGGGACTGAACCCCCACTTCTGGCTCAAACTATACAAACAGTGGCTGATGTCCACAGGGACGCGGCGATCCCATCATCTATTCCTGACTTGTCTTGGCAACAAGATGGGACTCCAGCTTCGGCGGAATCCTCTCATGGGGAGCCGGATGACAAAGACGAGGTATCTATTATCTCAGACATGGAAGTGCAAGAGTCGGGTTCAGTTTTTGACGCCGCACAGGATCGTAATGATTCACCTTTGAGTTCATCATCGAATAAATTTATCACGGCAGAGGAAATAGATGGGTTGCTGGTTAATGCTCTAACTAAATTTTTTGGCCAACAGCCGGAGACTCCTACAGTGGACCTGGGAGCTCCCATGACAAGTTCTAATGTCTGGCCTCTGATGACTTCTATTGCTTTGACTCAGATCCCTCACCCTCCCTCTATATCACCATCGGTGGTCACTAGGCCTGCTACGGCGGCACTGACTACTTCTAATGTAAGGGTTATAACGGATGTCAATCCGCCCCCTTTAGATAAAGCACCAATAAGAAAGGTAGCTATGCCCTTACTGTACGGCCCAGACGAGTCATTGGTACACTTGATCCCCAATAAACCAGAGGTCGCTCAACCTACCTTGTCAGGGGAACTTCCAGTGCCACGAGAGTGGGTAATCCAAGGCAATAAATCTAAAAAATTACGGGCCTTGGATACTTTGGGGAATGTACTAGATGTTAATGTTAAGGCCATTCCTAACTATAATCACCAGGACTATTTTATTTATACTGCTAAACCTGCCTGCCCCCTGCCTCAGCTTCGAAACTGTTTTCTGACTGGTCTAAGCATGATGGTTTTAATGACATAAAGACACTGTCAGCGCTCACTCCAGAACTAGATTTGCAGACTGTCACAGACTCAGCCGCTAATCCAGTTTTGAAGGTGGGGCAGTTGGGTCCGGGACCTTGGGTGGAATGGGAGACGGAGGCTCAGAACTTTGCGACCACCTTCACCTCAAAATCTTCCCACCAAATCCCTCAGGATAGTCATTCTTGGTTCTCTATGCCAGTGTGTTCTGCCGGCGGAGTCCGTTCAGCTTTGTTTGCTTTCTTAGCTGCCCCCAAAATCAATCTATGTGAACTCAAAGACCCTTTCACTACCCCTACCCCAACTCACCTAGACCGAGAATTTAGGCTACGGGGGAAAGCGTTTAGACTTTTCTCCCAGTATATTGTGACGCAACAGGTAGCGAAATCGATGCTCCGGTCCACTCAGGCAATCGCAGACGCGGATGCCAGAAGATCGGTTGAACTGTCTCGGCGACTACTCCTTCAGTCGTCAATTCAGTCATTGGGTGACATACGCACAGCCTTGCTTGAGGCGGTGCGAGCACGACAAGATCTCAGGATGTCCTTGGTACGAAAGCTTCCTGATCGTATTGCGAATCAGGTGGTCATGTCACCAGTGCTCACTCCCTCTTTAATGTCCCCTGAGGTATGGAGAACAGTTTTTAATATGGCTCAGGCCTTTAAACATAGTCCCACCCCTTCTAAGAAACCTGCCTTTTCTTTTCCCAAACCCAAGCCTGTCGCAAAAGCACAGCCGGGGGGATCTAAGCCCTTTCATCTACCTAAGTCCTCCTCCCCTCAAGGTCAGTACAGGTATAAACAGGGTAAGTTTACAGGTCAGAAAGGACGAGGCTATAATAAACCAGGTCAGGGCCTGTCTTCTGCCAACGCCAGCCGGCGAAGCGTCCACCACCACCTCCACCACCATAAAAAAACTAAAGTCTCTCTCACTCCCGGGGCCGGTCTCAAGGCGGGTGGATCCGAGGGTAGTACAGCCGGCGAACCCTTGTCTGCTAACTGGGTCGTTCCGAACGTGTCACCAAGCATGGCCGTTAAACACTTGGGCAAGGATGGTGGCACGCAAAGGCATCACTTGGCAGTGGCTCCGGCGACCTCGCTTACGTCAACCGACAACGGCGAATCTAGTTTCTTTAGAGGTGGAGTCACTGGTCAAGGAAATGATTGCCAAGAATGTCATCATCCCGGTCCCTCAAAATTACCCAGTCTTCACATCCAAGCTATTTTTGGTTCCCAAAAGGGACAGTGTTCAGATGAGACCCGTCGTAGACCTGTCGTATCTGGAACCTTCACATTCACAACGAGTCATTCAGGATGTTAACAGTGCACCAAATCAGGCTAACACTTCCGCCGGGAGGCTGGATGTGTTCCTTAGACCTGACAGACGCTTATTGGCACGTCTCGGTAAACAAAAGATTTCAAAGATTTCTGGCCTTACGGATCAGGGATCAAACTTATGTTTTTCAGAGGATGCCATTCGGTTTGAACCTGGCACCTCGCTTATTCACGAAATTAGTCCGGCAAGCACTGATGCCATTGTTAAAACAAGGGATCAGGATTTTGTGGTACCTAGACGACTGGCTAGTGGTGGCAGAGACAGAGCAAGTATGCATAAATCATGTCAACATAACATTAAAACATGTCAAAACTCTAGGGTTCAAGGTAAATCTGGTAAAGTCAAACCTTGTTCCCTCACGAGTAGTTCAGTGGATAGGGCTGGTTTGGGACACAGCTGCTCTCACTCTGAGTCAGAGTGTGGACAATCTAAACAGATTTCGCAGGAAACTGTTCCTGTTTCTTCACAGTCTGACTACGACTCGAAGAATCTGGGAGTCTCTGGTCGGCTCTCTCAACTGGATTCAACTAACTGTAATGTTGGGCCGGTTGAAAGTAAAGTGTTTAATATTGGAGGGCAACAAATATTTTCCACTATTGCCGGCGGAAAAATTATGGCCCATACCAAAATTAATCCACAACTTACTAGCGGTCTGGGCGAAGAGGGAAATGTTGCACTCAGTAATGTCATGGACTTCTCCTCCGCCGACGGTATGGGTAGACACGGATGCGTCAGGTACGATAGGTTGGAGTTTTCAGTCAAACCAAGGGCACCAGGGTCAAGGGCTTTGGTCCCATTTAGAAATCTCCCACATCAATGTCAAAGAATTACTAGTCCCCTTTTATTTCCTTCAGGGTCACGGCTCTACTTTACGGGGCAAGTCGGTGGCCTTCAGAATGGACAATCTGAATGCGGTTCACTGTATTCAGAAACAAGGGTCAACGAGATCTCGGAAGTTGCTAAACGTGTCGGAAGAGATTTTTATTCTAGCCAACAGGCTGGACATTCATCTTCACGCATCTTATCTCCCAGGCGTAGCAAACGTCTGGGCAGACGCTCTGTCTCGGAGAGAGAGCACGACAGTAGAATGGGAGCTCAAGCAAATAATTTTCAACCAAATGATTGCGGAGCTTTACCATCCACAAGTGGATCTGTTTGCGTCCGAGGAGACTCACAAACTCCCAATGTACCTCACCCGCCGGACGATAACGCCGGCAGGGGGCCAGACGCCCTGGTGACAGACTGGAACAGGTGGAGCTCCATCTATCTGTTTCCGCCGCCAGACGCGTCTCTAATGTGCCACGTAGTAAACAAACTACGAGATTATCGGGGCTTAGTCTCGCTAATCGCGCCCCTGTGGCCGGCGCAGTTGTGGTACCAGCAATTGAAGACGTGGTGCCCGCACCCGGTGTCGCTCCCGGTCGGGTTTTTCCACTTAGACACGATTGGCAACCTAGCAACCTCGCTGACTTTTGCATTATGGACATTCAGGAGGCCAAGTGTCTAGCACCATATGGTAGAGATGTGACCAATAAATTATTGAATCAATATACTCAGTCTACAAAACGACAGTATCAATCACATTGGCAAGCCTTTACTTCTTGGATCCTTAGAACAGAACAAACTGTGCCCTCGGTGGCGTTAGTTTTTAATTATTTAACCCGTTGAGACCCAGCGTCGCACGTGTTGCGTCGGCAGTCTTTGATCACCAACTCCCAGCGACGCATCACGTGCGTCCGACATATAAAAAACACTTACGTGGCTCGTAAGGTAGGAAATGGCGGGAGAATAGGAGGGGGAGGTACCGTAGTGTGTGGGGGAGCCGGGCCAGTAGGTGTGAGCGGGCCGAGACAGCCGCGCGGCTGGTGGTGGTGGGCTTAGTGGGGATAGTTTACACCCCTAGTTTACCGCCACTTTGAACCTTCATTACTCCGGTCGTATGGGAGAGCTAGAGGCTTGAGATTTATGTGAGATACTCCTTAGGATGTATGCCGTACAATGCCATACTCAGTTTTTACCCTAGTGCTCCCGGGCGGGTGGTCATGCGGGGGAGACGAACTATTGAAACCCCCCCCCCCCGCCCCCCAAATGACCGAGTTTTTTTTTATTTGTGTGTTCATTTCTCACCACTCTCTTCCATTTTGGCTCAACACATTTTTTTGAAGCTCCCCCCCCCCCAACCCCCCCCCGGCCCCCCCAAAAAAAACAAATGTCAGAGGTGATTTTTTTTTGTTTTTTTTTTCATTTCTCATCCTTGTCTTCCATAGCCTACGTGAGTTGCAGTTGGGATGTGTGTACATGCTTAGATTGATATGCAGGATTCGAAGTTGCATATACTCGTAGGCAGTGTCCACCAACCTTTAACTGTCTTCGTGGTGCGATGCATAAGGTGTTGATATTCGGTGTGAGAATCCTGGGTTCGAATCCACGGACTGCCACATGTGTTTGTAAATTTCATTAATCGATTTTAGGAGTATAGTTGGTTGTTGGAAGGAACATAATAATTTATATTGGTTCAGGGGTAATTTATCGAGAGGACTTCCCTAGTGGTTAAGGCCCCATTAATTGCTCTTTCCATTCACATATGCATAGCCATAGTTCAGTTTGTGTACATGCTTAGATTGATATGCAGGATTCGAAGTTGCATAATAAATCGTAGGCAGTGTCCACCAACCTTTAACTGTCTTCGTGGTGCGATGCATAAGGTGTTGATATCGGTGTGAGAATCCTGGGTTCGAATCCACGGACTGCCACATGTGTTTGTAAATTTCATTAATCGATTTTAGGAGTATAGTGGTTGTTGGAAGGAACATATAATTTTGGTTCAGGGGTAATTTATCGAGAGGACTTCCCTGGTAAGCCCCATTAATTGCTCTTTCCACATATGCATAGCCTACTGAGTTGCAGTTGGGATGTGTGTACATGCTTAGATTGATATGCAGGATTCGAAGTTGCATAATACATCGTAGGCAGTGCCCCACCTTTAACTGTCTTCGTGGTGCGATAAGGTGTTGATATTCGGTGTGAGAATCCTGGGTTCGAATCCACGACTGCCACATGTGTTTGTAAATTTTTTATTTTAGGAGTATAGTTGGTTGTTGGAGAACATAATTTATATTGGTTCAGGGGTAATTTATCGAGAGGACTTCCCTAGTGTTAAGGCCCCATTAATTGCTCTTTCCATTCACATATGCATAGCCTACGTGAGTTGCATTGTGTACATGCTTAGATTGATATGCAGGATTCGAAGTTGCATAAAAATCGTAGGCAGTGTCCACCAACCTTTAACTGTCTTCGTGGTGCGATGCATACGTGTTGATATTCGGTGTGAGAATCCTGGGTTCGAATCCACGGACTGCCACATGTGTTTTGTAAATTCATTAATCGATTTTAGGAGTATAGTTGGTTGTTGGAAGGAACAAATAATTATATTGTTCAGGGGTAATTTATCGAGAGGACTTCCCTAGTGGTTAAGGCCCCCATTAATTGCTCTTTCCATTCACATATGCATAGCCTACGTGAGTTGCTGGATGTGTGTACATGCTTAGATTGATATGCAGATTCGAAGTGGCAAAATAAATCGAAGGCGGTGCCCACCACCTTTAAACTGTCTTCGTGGTGCGATGCATAAGGTGTTGATATTCGGTGTGAGAATCCTGGGTTCGAATCCACGGACTGCCACATGTGTTGTAAATTTCATTAATCGATTTTAGGAGTAAGTTTGGTTGTTGAAGGAACATATAATTTTATATTGGTTCAGGGTAATTTATCGAGTACTTCCCTAGTGGTTAAGGCCCTTAATTGCTCTTTCCATTCCCATATGCATAGCCTACGTGAGTGCAGTTGGGATGTGTGTACATGCTTAGATTGATATGCAGGATCGAAGTTGCATAAATCGTAGGCAGTGTCCACCAACCTTTAACTGTCTTCGTGGTGCGATGCATAAGGTGTTGATATTCGGTGTGAGAATCCTGGTTCAATCCACGGACTGCCACATGTGTTTGTAATTTCATTAATCGATTTTAGGAGTATAGTTGGTTGTTGGAAGGAACATAATAATTTATATTGGTTCAGGGGTAATTTATCGAGAGGACTCCTAGTGGTAAGGCCCCATTAATTGCTCTTTCCATTCACATATGCATAGCCTACGTGAGTTGCAGTTGGGATGTGTGTACATGCTTAGATTGATATGCAGGATTCGAAGTTGCTAATAAATCGTAGGCATCCACCAACCTTTAACTGTCTTCGTGGTGCGATGCATAAGGTGTTGATATTCGGTGTGAGAATCCTGGGTTCGAATCCACGGACTGCCACATGTGTTTGTAAATTTCATTAATCAATTTTAGGAGTATAGTTTGTTGGAAGGAAAAATAATTATATTGGTTCAGGGGTAATTTATCGAGAGGACTTCCCTAGTGGTTAAGGCCCCATTAATTGCTCTTTCCATTCACATATGCATAGCCTACGTGAGTTGCAGTTGGGATGTGTACATGCTTAGATTGATATGCAGGATTCGAAGTTGCATAATAAATCGTAGGCAGTGTCCACCAACCTTTAACTGTCTTCGTGGTGCGATGCATAAGGTGTTGATATTCGGTGTGAGAATCCTGGGTTCGAATCCACGGACTGCCACATGTGTTTGTAAATTTCATTAATCGATTTTAGGAGTATAGTTGGTTGTTGGAAGGAACATAATAATTATATTGGTTCAGGGGTAATTTATCGAGAGGACTTCCCTAGTGGTTAAGGCCCCATTAATTGCTCTTTCCATTCACATATGCATAGCCTACGTGAGTTGCAGTTGGGATGTGTGTACATGCTTAGATTGATATGCAGGATTCGAAGTTGCATAATAAATCGTAGGCAGTGTCCACCAATCTTTAACTGTCTTCGTGGTGCGATGCATAAGGTGTTGATATTCGGTGTGAGAATCCTGGGTTCGAATCCACGGACTGCCACATGTGTTTGTAAATTTCATTAATCGATTTTAGGAGTATAGTTGGTTGTTGGAAGGAACATAATAATTTATATTGGTTCAGGGGTAATTTATCGAGAGGACTTCCCTAGTGGTTAAGGCCCCATTAATTGCTCTTTCCATTCACATATGCATAGCCTACGTGAGTTGCAGTTGGGATGTGTGTACATGCTTAGATTGATATGCAGGATTCGAAGTTGCATAATAAATCGTAGGCAGTGTCCACCAACCTTTAACTGTCTTCGTGGTGCGATGCATAAGGTGTTGATATTCGGTGTGAGAATCCTGGGTTCGAATCCACGGACTGCCACATGTGTTTGTAAATTTCATTAATCGATTTTAGGAGTATAGTTGGTTGTTGGAAGGAACATAATAATTTATATTGGTTCAGGGGTAATTTATCGAGAGGACTTCCCTAGTGGTTAAGGCCCCATTAATTGCTCTTTCCATTCACATATGCATAGCCTACGTGAGTTGCAGTTGGGATGTGTGTACATGCTTAGATTGATATGCAGGATTCGAAGTTGCATAATAAATCGTAGGCAGTGTCCACCAACCTTTAACTGTCTTCGTGGTGCGATGCATAAGGTGTTGATATTCGGTGTGAGAATCCTGGGTTCGAATCCACGGACTGCCACATGTGTTTGTAAATTTCATTAATCGATTTTAGGAGTATAGTTGGTTGTTGGAAGGAACATAATAATTTTAGCAAACAAAAAAAATAAGTTAAAATGGCTTGGGACTGGGGTGAACAAAATATTATAACTAGCCGGGGCTCAACGGGTTAAATTATCTGTTTGAGCAGAAACGTTTATCTGTGGTAACGTTGAAAAATCACTTAACAGCGATTAGAATACCATTTTGGGACCTTACCGGTCTCTCCATACCAGTTGCGGAGGAAACAGGTTTTATGAGGGCATGTTTTAAACTCCGCCCACCTCCCCGTCAGCTCATGCCTACTTGGTCTCTGGACAAAGCATTGTCATTACTTCACTCCCGTCTGTACCAAAATACTGCAGATTTTACATCACTCTTAAAAAAGGCGGTATTCCTTTTGGCTTTGGCCACCGGGAACAGAGTGTCTGAGCTGGCGGCGATGAGCAACACACCTAATTGCCTCAGGTTTGGTAGGCTTAACCCATCAGGCCCGGAAGGGCTCTTGAACGCCCATAAAAAAGCATACCCGAGCTACCCGGAAGGGCTCTTGAACGCCCAGTGGTTGAAAGCCTGTGAGCTTGGTGTGCGAGGCGTCGGTCCGACGCATGTAAACAACAGCCGGCTGGACCGACGCCCCGCATCTCCGGCCACAAGAAGGAGAGCGTCGCTTGTTCGTGTGTGCCTGTATGTTGTTGTTAAGTATCGAAAAGTAGTGTAAAGTGGCTGTTTTTGCCATAAAGTTATCTCCAATAAAATCATCATCACAACTGAACCAGTTGACTTAGAGAGCTCTACTTAACGCCATTCTACAGGTAAGAAACACATCTACGCTTGAGGATGCGCGGGAATGCGGAAGCAAGCCAAATAACAAAGATGCGGTAGCCTAGGCGTAGACGTTTTTCGGCCAAAACCCCCGGATTTTGGGGAATATATATATAATACATAGCCGGGGCTGAAGGGTTAATGAATGTATTCACATTGCACCTTCCCCAGGGTTTGTAGCCAAGAATGAGCACAGTGCACGTGTGTTTTGTGAGTTCACTGTGCCGGCGTTGAAAAGGGGAAAGGTGCACCATAATTTATGTCCAGTGCAGGCTCTAACCAAATATTTGAGAGTAGCTCCTCTAAACCCCCAAGGTGCTTTATGGGTGGTAAGTACGGGTAAGCGCTTGCTGAAACGTAGAATGGCTTCTCTTTTGGTCGAGGTCATTAAAGAGAGTAATCCCGGCGTTGTGGGTAGGGTCCACGATTTACGCAAATGGGCAGCCTCTTTGCGTTTCCTGAAGAATTTTTCTGTGGAAGATATTACGTCCACACATTTGTGGGCCTCTAATCATACGTTTTTGACTCGATTACTGTCAGTAGCTCTAGACAAACCTTCCTTGCCATGTATAGCTTTAAGGCAGAGGGTCTAGGTGGCCCTTAAGTCACTTTGTTTACTTTCAAGAAAAGGGGGGGGGGGGTGCAGTCAGTGTAACATAGGACACCCTAGACCCCGCCGGAGTATAAGAGCTGTGATACGAGTATGGATAATGTGATATGAAAATTTCTCTGTTCTATTCAGTGCGGGAAATTGTGCTAGTACAATGTTAGTACAAACAACAGTGTTGTTATATTAGTTTTGGCTGTGAAAGCAATTTAGTTTTAAGCATTGGATATATTTTGCAAAATATTTCCACGAGTATTATGGGGTTATATGTGCACATGTAAACTTATAAGTTTTTATTTTTCACCACTTATGTTGAGTGGGGTGCCTTTTTAACTTACAGATCTGTTCGCAGAGTCTCAAGAGTGAACCTTTTATATCAAGCAGGCTTCTTTGAAGCACGCCCCTGCTTGACCCCCTTTTGTATATATGTGCTGCGCCATTAAATATATTTTTCAATGTAAGAATACTATGTGGTTGTTTGATTATCTGCTTTTCTAGAGTTATGATATGATTACGAATGTCCCCCTCCAATCTTAGAAATCAGGCATGTTCGTCAATGATGGAGGGGCCACTAATAAATTATAGGTTTGACTCCTGTAAGGAGATAAAGAAAACCTAATATTTAGTAGTGGCCCCGTAATCATTGACGACTGGGGCCCTCCCGACCATCCCCTTCCCATTCGTTGATGTATTAAGGATTTTGGTTTACTTGATATGTCAGTGAAGGAAGAATGACGCCTGAGTCAGCGTCTGGTCAAAGATCCACACAAGTACATCCACGATATTATGGAAAGCTTATTGAATAGTTATTCTCATTTTCTTTTTGTTTTTATTTTTTACGAAGTTTTTTCGTAGTGAGAACCCAATTCATAATGACTGAAGCCATGAGTGAGGTCGCGTGCGCTCATGATGAAGGCTCCTCAAATGTTAAATGCTCTGCGCGGTAGATTCAAACTACGGCGGATGAGTGTTTGAAGAGGGTGCCCTTATGTAATAGGCATGTTCGTCAATGATTACGGGGCCACTACTAAATATTAGGTTTTCTTTATCTCCTTACAGGAGTCAAACCTATAATGCCATTAAGAATAGGATTGTCAGAGTCATCGACAATAGTGGTCTCTTGAAGAGAGTCTGGTAAAGGTTGTGAGTGTGGAGAGGGTTGTGTGGATGGAGGTGAAGGGGTAGATGTAAGGTCTGTAATTTTTTCAGAAATAGTTGTGAATTGTGTGACTAGTTTAGGAACAAGGGTGGGGCAGTGGAGGAGTTTTTGGCACAGTGTTCATATATAGATAAGCGGAGGTAACATATTCATCAGGGTTAGGGGGAAGTGTACGTGTGGTGACAAATTCCTGCGTCCGAGCAAGGAGGCAGGGATCCGTGGCACAGATATGGGGTGTGATGTAATTACGGAAACAAATTGGACATCCACATTTGTCAGGTGGGATATTGGTGTGACATTTCAATACAGGAGATTGTGAGGGGCTCGGGGTATGATGAGTCTTTATCGAAGGTTCGTCAGATGATGGTGTCGTAGGGTTAGCAGGAGTTTGTGGGAGAATGTCCCTAGGTTTGGGAGCATCGGGATCTGGGCAGTGGGGAGCGGCTAACGGAACATGTCGCTCAAGGGTACAGGGAGGATCAGGCGTGGTGAGGGTGGTACGCACATTGACAGGAGGTTGGTGAACATCAAATCGGGATTGTGATAGCTCTATATTAGTCAAGTCAGAATCCAACAGGTTATTGTCCTTCAGGAATCTCTGCATCAAGTCCTTGGGCGTAGGATCAGATTCACAAATATGGGTGACACAATAACAAGGAGTAGGGTGAATTTGAGCATCTTCCACTGGAGCTCGCTTGGAAAGAAATTTGTGAAGATGTTCGGTGAGTACTGTACGGGTAGAAGTCTTGTGCTGAAGTAGAAAGAATCGGTCGCAGTTATGGCAGCCACAGTCCGGATCGTGGGTAGGCATAACCCACTTCTGTGTGGTGGAGCCGAGTTTCGAGGTCCGGGATAATGACCGGATAGGACTTGCAACCTTACGCTTTTTCCGAGGCTGCGACTGGGTGGAGTGAGATTGGGGAGAAGTCTCTATATCTGGTACTGTGTTACATTCCATGAGGTTCTCTTCGGCAGTCATGTTCCAAAACTCAGTATCATCGGTCAAGTTAGTAAATCCCTCGAACCTGTTAGAGGTGGATAGGTCTGGGGAGTTAAGGTGAACTAAACGGAAGGTATCATTGGTGGGGTATTGTTGTGGGCTAATAGGTGGTGCCGGAGGCTGCTCTGGACGCAAGTGGTCAGAGGAGTCAGCGGGTGTAGTTGATTCATACCGTCGATATGGAGGAGATTTACTTTCCTGCCTTAATTGTGCTGCAGCAGACCGGAAGGGGAGTCCTTTTGTGGCCTGTAAATGTAATACGTCACGATGAAACGCAAAGTACGGGTATGTTCTGTCATTGGCTTTGTGGGACCCGTCACAATTTGCACAACGGGGCGCTCTGGCTTGACAATTGTTGAGAGCATGTTGTTCTGAGCCGCAATTTAAGCAACGAGCATTGAGAGCCCGACACTGTGGGGTTGAATGCCCAAGCTTCCAGCAATTTGTGCATTGTCTCGGCTTGTTAACATACCTTCGTACTTGCAGTTGGCGACCTGCAAGACGGACATGCATAGGGAGGTCATGGCGCTTAAAATAGATTTTGACTATGCGTAGTGGGGGCCGATTTCCATGCTGAGGAGCAGTATAAGTGTCCACTTTAACAACAGTGGGGTCAGTTCTTTGCAATAATTTTAAGATACGATTGGTTGAGTCTGTAAAGCTCTGATCTGCAAATTCGAAGTCGGAAGGGAGCACAACCGTGCCAGTACACTGATTCAGGTATTCATCTGGTTTACCTGTGTATCTGTCGTTGGGGATGTCGAGGTAGGCTTGTAAGGCTTCTGATTGCTCCTGTGTTTTCACCTCAATCATGCGCTTGGCCGATCCAACAGCATGCATGGTGAAGTCACCAATATCTTGTGCGAGAGTATCGTATAGACTAAAATCATCCATAGGTTCACCAGAGACCGTGAAAAACCGTGACCAATCAGGGGGACTGAACATAGCGTTATAAGTGTCCTTCGAAGCAGGGGTATACGTGTGACGCTTACGCCTTTGTCGGATTTGCGAAGGTACGAACGGTTGAAGCATGTGAATGGCAGAGGAAATACCGGCAAGGTCTTTTCCTGTACCTGCATCAATGGCCCGTTGAGATCGTGGAGGTACAGAAGCAGGTTTAATTGAGGTAGTAGATCCTGCATCCGGAGGGAAGATGGTAACAGATGTAGTCACAGACGGGTCAGGGATGCAAGAAGCATCCGTAGGGGTCAGCTGAGGGCATGCGAGCTTCTTCATTAAGGTTGTCAACGGAATGAAGAGGTAGGCTAAGGCTAGAATCATAATCTGGTAATTTAGAAGTTAAAGTCGAGACTGTGGGGTTGACATCACTATTATTGATCACAGAGGCAGTACTTTGCATAGGAATTGATGCCGGGGAGATCACCTGATTGATCTCACTACCCGACGATGGAGAATTCGTCACAGTATCCTCAGGAGGTTTGCCAAGGTCTGTGGGTGCCATGCCTGAGTGGGGAACTCCGGCACTGTTGGCAGCAGGGGAAGGGTCCTTGAGGCAGTCCAATTTCTCGCAGGGGTCGGGGTCGGCGTTGGAGGGGGCAATTTTAGATTCCATAGGACGAATATTTCTAAATTCATCTGAGTCAGATTCCAAACCCACCATGGAGCCACAATTAGAGGATGGGACGACCGCACTAGGAATTCTTGCAGATATACACCCCGACTAATGCACCTTAACCCTCCTGGCCCGGGCAGGCTCTCCAAAGGACGGAGCTCGTATCCGGGCGATCTGGCCGAATATCAACAAAAGTAAACTAAGGTTAATCTCGCTTAATATATTACCTACATTAATCAAACATATATAGAAATGGGCGCCTTACCTTGATGCGTAGAATGGCGTTGAGTAGAGCTCTCTAGGTCAACTGGTTCCGGAGTGATGGTGATGGAAGTGGAGGTAACTTTTGCCGCGTATTTACCTCGGCGCGTCCGAACACTCAACCGCGGCCCCGGCTACGACGCCCAGTTGCACTCGTCGCTCCACCCGCAATTATGCCGGGAAGCGATTTGATAGTGTTTTATTGGTTATTCTGTCATTTATTATAGTTATTATGTTATTTTCACTCAATAAAGTTATTTACATGAACTTATTTGTGTCTCTGTCATTACTTCGTTATTACTTCGTTTTATTATTATTATTATGATTATAGTGTCACTTTCACTGGACTTTGATAATTGGTAGTGTCATTTCCCCTTTTATGTATTGTTAGGTAAGCTAATAATATGTATAGTGTCACTGTCACTTGTTCATATTGTTATGAAGGCACTTATTATTACTTGTGTGTGTCTCTTTCACTTATACTTAGTTTTATTATTATTATACTGTCACTTTGACTGGCCTAGGCTTATTGAGTGTCATTTTCACTTATTTATTGTTAGAAATATATATTTTAGTGTCACTTTCACTAGTTCATATTGTTATTGAAGGCACTTATTATTACTTATATGTGTCCTTTTCACTTATACTTAGTTATATTATTATTCTTAGCCTACATTTGAGTGTCACTTTCACTGTTGTCACTTCCACTTCAAAAGTTTATTAGAGTATGGAAGTCGTTGAAGCAGGTGCCAGCACACAGTCCAACTTGACATTCGAGGCATTCCCAAGTGGTTTTTGTGGTTTTGCAGGGTCTTCTTGTTGTGTGGCTGCACACATGGCACCTCTTCTGGATTCTGGTGTTAATACCTGGTGCTTTGAAAGGAAGGGCGTTGAGCTGGTGCTTCCTGAAAAATTCAGCACACCCCGTTCTGTCCAGCTGGCCTGGTCCTTGTAGTGGCCTCCCTGGTGTACCCGCATGTTTAGCCAGGAGCTCAAGTATCACCTGCTTGCGGAACTTCCGCAGGGACTTGTACTTCTTGTCTCCTGGAGTCCTCAGACGGTAGATGTTGTAGGCATTGAGGACCGACATATCTACCGTATGCAAGATAAACTTCTTGTACCACCTGCAAGATGTTCGCAGGCAGTCGATGAAGCCCATCTGCATGTCGGACTTGTCAACGAGGCGCATGTTGAGGTTATAATCCAGGACAGCAGCTGGTTTCTGGACGGGGTTCTTGGTTCTTCGGTCCACCTTCCCTGTGGCGACCATCTCGGCCTTGTGGCATGTGGTGAGGAGGTTGACCTTGCGCTGGTCATGCCAGTGGATGGACAGGATGGGGCCACTCTTCTTGTGGATGATATCCGCCTTCTTCATCTTGGTTGGGTAGCCTGGCATGCCCTTCCTCTTGCCCTTGACTGTGCCGACAGTTCCGGTCTTGCGGTCATGGAGGTACTTGGTCAGGAGAGGCGACGTGTAGTAATTATCTGTGTAGAGGATGTGGTTTTTATTGAAGTGCCTCTCCATCATCTTCTTCACTACAGCGCCACCAAAACCAATGAGGGGGTCAGTCTCAATTTCTCCAGCCTTGCCGCTGTAGACTATAAAGTCAAGCACATACCCCGTCAAACAGTCGCAGAGGACGAAGAGCTTGATGCCGAAGCGGTGTCTCTTGGACGGGATATACTGTCGGAAGTGCAGCCTACCACGGAACAGGACCAGAGACTCGTCGAGGCACATCTTCTGGAAAGGAATCAGGTAGGTGGTGAACCGATGACGTATCATGTCATACAGCTTCCTGATCTTCCATAATGAGTCGGGAAGGTGGACTGCCATGTTGTTTGTCAGGTGGAGATACGAGAGGATGTCGAAGTACCTGTCCCTGGACATGTACTTGCCAAATGCTGGAGTCGTTATGATGTCGCCAGTGATCCAGTAGTCTGCCAGAGCGTGCTTCCTGATATGTGTCATCAGCATTGTGAGTGCCAAGAACACATTATAGGTTTGACTCCTGTAAGGAGATAAAGAAAACCTAATATTTAGTAGTGGCCCCGTAATCATTGACGAACATGCCTATTACATAAGGCATCCTCTTCAAACACTAATCCGCCGTAGTTTGAATCTACCGCGCAGAGCATTTAAAAACTGAGGAGCCTTCATCATGAGCGCACGCGACCTCACTCATGGCTTCAGTCATTATGAATTGGGTTCTCACTACGAAAAAACTTCGTAAAAAATAAAAACAAAAAGAAAATAAGAATAACTATCTAATAAGCTTTCCATCATATCGTGGATGTACTTGTGTGGATCTCTGACCAGACGCTGATTCAGGCGTCATTCTTCCTTCACTGACATATCAAGTAAACCGAAATCCTCAATACATCAACGAATGGGAAGGGGACGGTCGGGAGGGCCCCAGTCGTCAATGATTACGGGGCCACTACTAAATATTAGGTTTTCTTTATCTCCTTACAGGAGTCAAACCTATAATTTATTAGTGGCCCCTCCATCATTGACGAACATGCCTGATTTCTAAGACTGGAGGGGGACATTCGTAATCATATCATAACTCTAGAAAAGCAGATAATAAAAACAACCACATAGTATTCTTACTTTTGAAAAATATATTTAATATGGCGTAGGCCGGGAATATACAAGAAAGGGGTTCAGGCAGGTGCGTGCTTCAAAGAAGCCTGCCTGAGAAAAAATAGGTAACCCTGAAGATTCTGTACACAGATCTGTAGTTACAAAGGCACCCCACTCAACGAGTGGTGACAAAAATAACAAGTTATCAGTTTATATGTGCACATAATAAACCCCAAAATAATCGTGGAGATAAATTGCAAATGATCTTCACTGTTTTAATATTAAATTGCTTTCGCAGCTAAAACTACTATAACAACCCCGTTGTTTTGTACTAACATTTGTACTTAGCACAATTTCTCGCTGAGAAATTTTCATATCACATTAACCATAAATTGTATCACAGCTCTCACACTCCGGCGGGGTCTAGGGTGTCCTATGTCAACTGACTGCACCCCCCCCCCCCCCCCCTTTCCCTTGAAAGTAAACAAAAGTGACTGCAGGGCCACCTAGACCCTCTGCCTTAAAGCTATACATGGTAAGGAAGGTTTATCTAGAGCAACTGACAAGTATCTAGACAAAAACGTATGATTAGACACCCACAACTGAGTGGACGCAATATCTTCTACTGAAATTTTTTTCAGGAAACGTAAAGAGGCTGCCCATTTGCGTAAATCGTGGGCCCGACCCACAACGCCGGGATTACTCTCTTTAATGACTTCGACCAGAAGAGAGGCTAATCGCCGTTTAAGTAAGCGTTTACCCGTACTTGCTACCCATAAAGCACCTTGGGGGTTTTGAGGAGCTACTCTCAAATATTTGGTTAGAGCTTGCACTGGACAAAGATTATGATGCACCTTTCCCCTTTTTAACGCCGGCACCGTGAACTCAGAAAACACGTGTGCACTATGCTCATTCTTGGCTACAAATCCTGGGGAAGGTGCAATGTAAATACATTCATTAAGTCTTCCAAACCTAAGGCAATTAGGTGTGTTACTCATCGCCGCCAGCTCAGACACTCTGTTCCCGGTGGCCAAAGCCAAAAGGAAAACAGCCTTTTTTAAGAGTAAAGCAAAGTCTGCAGTATTTTGGTACAGACGAGAGTGAAGTAAAGACAAAGCTTTTTCCAGAGACCAAGTGGGCATGAGCTGACGGGGAGGTGGGCGGAGTTTAAAACAAGCTCTCATAAAACCTGTTTCCTCCGCCACCGGTATGGAGAGACCTGTAAGGTCAAAAAAGGGCACTCTAATCGCAGTTAAGTGATTTTTTAACGTTACCACAGATAAATGTTTCTGCTCAAACAGATAATTTAAATAATTGAACACTAAAGCTACTGATGGCACAGTCTGTTCTGTTCTAATGATCCAAGAAGTAAAGGCTTGCCAATGTGAGTGATACTGTCGTTTCGTAGACTGAGTATATTGATTTAATAATTTATTGGTCACATCTCTACCGTATGGTGCTAGCCACTTGGCCTCCTGAATGTCCATAATGCAAAAGTCAGCGAGGTCGCTAGGTTGCCAATCGTGTCTAAGTGGAAATACCCGACCGGGAGCGACACCGGGTGCGGGCACCACGTTTTCAATTGCTGGTACCACAACTGCGCCGGCCACAGGGGCGCGATTAGTGAGACTAAGCCTCGATAATCTCGTAGTTTGTTCACTACGTGGCACATTAGTGACGCATCTGGCGGTGGAAACAGATAGATGGAGCTCCATCTGTTCCAGTCTATCACTAGGGCGTCTGGCCCCCCTGCCGGCGTTTTCGTCCGGCGGGTGAGGTATAGAGGGAGTTTGTGAGTCTCCTCGGACGCAAACAGATCCACTTGTGGATGGGAGAGCTCTGCAATCATTAGGTTGAAAATGGGTTGCTTGAGCTCCCATTCTACTGTCGTGCTCTGTCTCCGGGACAGAGCGTCTGCCCAGACGTTCGCTACGCCTGGGAGATAAGATGCGTGAAGATAAATGTCTAGTCTGTTGGCTAGAGTAAAAATCTCTTCCGACACGTTTAGCAACCTCCTTGACCTCGTTGATCCTTGTTTCTGAATACAGTGAACTGCGTTCAGATTGTCCATTCTGAAGGCCACCGACTTGCCCCGTAACGCAGGGCCGTGAGCCTGAAGGAAATACAAGGGGACTAGTAATTCTTTGACATTGATGTGAGAGATTTCTAAGTGGGACCAAAGCCCCTGACCCTGGTGCCCCTGATTTGACTGAAATCCCCAACCTATTGTGCCTGACGCATCCGTGTCTACCCATACCGTTGGTGGAGGAGAGGTCCATGACATTATTGAGTGCAACGTTTCCCTCTTTGCCCAGACCGCTAGTAAGGTGTGGATTAATTTCGGGATGGGCCATAATTTTCCCGCCGGTAAGAGTGGGAAATATTTGTTGCCTTCCAATATTAAGCGTTTTACTTTCAACCGGCCCAACATGACAGTTAGTTGAATCCAGTTGAGAGAGCCGACCAGAGACTCCCAGACCCTCCGCGTCGTAGTCAGACTGTGAAGAAACATGAACAGTTTCCTGCGAAACCTGTTGCGATTGTCCACACTCTGACTCAGAGTGAGAGCGGCCGTGTCCCAGACCAGCCCTATCCACTGAATTACTCGTGAGGGAACAAGGTTTGACTTTACCAGATTTACCTTGAACCCTAGAGTTTTGACATGATTTAAAATTATGTTGACATGTTTGATGCATAATTGTTGTGTCTCTGCCACCACCAGCCAGTCGTCTAGGTACCATAACACTCTGATCCCTTGTTTTAACAATGGCATCAGGGCTTGCCGGACTAATTTCGTGAATAATCGAGGTGCTAGGTTCAAACCGAACGGCATCCTTTGAAAAACAAAATTTTGGTGCCTGATCCGTAAGGCCAAAAACCTTTGAAATCTTTTGTTGACCGATACGTGCCAATAGGCGTCTGTCAGGTCTAGTGAACACATCCAACCTCCCGGCGGAAGTGTTAGCCTGATTTGGTGTACTGTTAACATTCTGAAAGACTCGTTGTGAATGTGAAGGTTCAGATAAGACAGGTCTACGACCGGTCTCATCTGAACACTGTCCCTTTTGGGAACCAAAAATAGTTTGGACGTGAATACAGGGTAATTTGGGGGGACCGGGATGATGACATTCTTGGCAATCATTTCCTGGACCAGTGACTCCACCTCTAAAGAAACAAAATTCGCCGTTGTCGGCTGACGTAAGCGAGGTCGCCGGAGCCACTGCCAAGTGATGCCTTTGCGTGCCACCATCCGTGCCCAAGTGTTTAAAGGCCATGCTTGGTGACACGTTCGGAACGACCCAGTTAGAAGACAAGGGTTCGCCGGCTGTACTACCCTCGGGTCCTCCGGCCTTAAGGTTGGCACCGGGAGTGAGAGAGACTTTAGTTTTTTGGTGGTGGGGTTGGTGGTGCTGGACGCTTCGCCGGCTGGCTGGGGTTGGCCGAAGACTGGCCCTGACCTGGCTTATTATGGCCGCGTCCTCTCTGACCTGAAAACTTACTCTGTCTATGCCTGTACTGACCTTGGGGGGAGTGGGAGGACTTAGGCAGAAGAAAGGGCTTAGATCCCCCTGGCTGAGCTTTAGCGGTTGGCCTGGGTTTGGGGAAGTTAAAGGCAGGTTTCTTAGAAGGGGTGGGACTTTGTTTAAAGGCCTGTGCCATATTGAATACCGTTCGCCACACTTCAGGGGACATTAACGAGGGAGTAAGCACTGGTGACATGACCACCTGATTCGCAATGCGATCAGGCAGTTTGCGAACTAAAGACATTCTGAGATCTTGTCTTGCTCGTACCGCCTCAAGTAAGGCGGTGCGTATGTCACCTAGAGATTGGATTGACGACTGGAGTAGCAGTCGCCGGGATAATTCAACCGATCTTCTGGCATCCGCGTCTGCGATTGCCTGAGTGGACCGAAGTAAAGACTTAGCTACCTGTTGAGACACTATGTACTGAGAAAACAGGCGAAAAGCTTTCCCCCTTAGCCTAAATTCTCGGTCTAGGTGATTTGGGGTAGGGGTAGTGAAAGGGTCTTTTAGCTCACAAAGATTAATCTTAGGGGCAGCTAGGAAAGAAAACAAAGCTGACGGGACTCCGCCGGCAGAACATACCGGCATGGAGAACCACGAATGAGAATCTTGGGGGATCTGGTGGGAAGATTTGGAAGTAAATGTGGTTGCAAAGTTTTGAGCCTCTATCTCCCAATCTACCCAAGGTCCTGGACCCAACTGCCCCACCTTCAAGACTGGATTAGCTGCTTCATCTGTGACGGTTTGCAAATCAAGTTCAGGAGTGAGAGCTGACAGAGTCTTAATGTCATTAAACCCATCCAGCTTAGACCAGTCTGAAAACAATTTTGAAGCTGAGGCAGGGGGTAAAGCTGGCTTAGTAGCATACACAAAATAGTCTTGGTGATAATAACTAGGTATAGCCTTGATGTTAACATCTAGTACATTTCCCAAAATATCCAAGGCCCTTAATTTCTTTGATTTATTGCCCTGGATGACCCACTCACGCGGTACTGGGAGTTCCCCTGACAAGGTAGGTTGGGCGAGCTCTGGTTTAGTGGGGGTCAAAAGGACCCATGACTCGTCTGGTCCATAAAGCAAGGGCATAGCTACCTTTCTGAGAGGCGCCTTGTCTAGAGGGGGTGGATTGACATCCGTTATAACCCTTACATTCGAAGTGGTCAATGCCGCCGTAGCAGGCCTAGTAACCACTGATGGTGACAGAGTGGGGGGTTAGGGATCTTAGATAAAGCAATAGAAGTCATCAGAGGCCGTACCGTAGAACTTGTCGTGGGAGCCCCCAAGTCCACTGTGGGAGTTTCCTGTTGTTGGCCAAAAAATTTAGATAAAGCATGACTAAGTAGCCCTTCAACTTCCTGCGCAGTGACAAATTGAGTTGATGATGAACTTACTGGTGAATCATTAATATCCTGCGCGGTGTCTAAGCCTGAACCTGACTCTTGCCCTTCCATCTCCGAAATTATTGAAACCTCGTCTTTCTCCTCCTGATCCTCCTGAGAAGACCCCGCCGAAGCTGGGGTACCTTGCTGCCAAGATAAGTCAGGAATAGAGGATGGGATCGCCGCGTCCCTGTGGACGTCAGCTACTGTGTGACTCGTTTGAGTCGGAAGTGGGTGGTCAGACCCTGGCTGAGCAAATCGCCAAACACCGAGGCCCTGGCCTACACTCTCTTGGGAGTCTGAAACATTCTCAATCACTGATCCCCCTGAACTCTCCATTTCCAGGGTTAAAATATTAATGGGTAAATCCTCTTTAGGGACAGGCACCGCACTGGACCCTTGAGACCTAACACAAACTCTGTCTGGGGTAGAGGTACGATGAGAGGCACTAGAAGCTGGTGAATGTAGGGAGGTCTTTCGTTTATGGGAATCCTTTTTGGAAGATTTATGGCTACGGTGTGACCGTGAACTACTCTTTGATTTGGAGGATTCATCGCCGTGACCACTGGTGGAACTTTCCGTCCTACTCTTCTTACTCGATGGTGAAGAGGCAAGACTAGATGACTGGCGTCTGAGAGGTGACCTAGACCGAGATCTCGCCCTAGACGAGGAGGCGGATGCCGGGGGTGTAGGCTCTCTTGGACGTTTCGGAGTAGCAGCAGAAGACACAGAACCCTGACCAGTATCCGCCGGCTTGTGACAAGTGACTCGAGAGGAACGTTTAGGGGGAGGGTGTTCAAAGAGCAATCGATCCCAAAGAGGGACGTTGTCACATTGAAGTGACTTATGAGCAACAATCGTAGTGTATGCTGACATCTGTTGCCTCACTTCTCTTAACGCGACCGCCGCGGTCTTATCATTGTCGCATAGGACCTTTACAGCTAATTGGGAGCAAAAAGAACAATTACGCATGACCCACAGACCCCTTGAACGGTCTAGACATTTAACACACCTTATGCAAAGAGTATGCGCAAAAATAGGGATACCGGCACAGGTAGGGGTAGTGCATAAAGCAAAGACTGGGGCCAAGGTCGCCATGACAGAGACTGGTGGGGAAAACTACCGCCGGGTCTGTATTGGTCCGCCGGAGCCCAGCTCTGGAAAAAAAGAAAATTTCCAGGAATTAATGCTCATAAGGTTAACCCAACATGTTCGCACACAAGTGTTAATAACCCACCGGGTAACGAGATGTAATGACACAACGATCACAGCTCGCTACGCGGCGGGCTCAGAATATCTAAACATATCTTTTTAAGAAAGTGAAGAATACCCTCTGACAATAATATAACGGTCCAGCATGGCGTTTATAGTCTTTCTGGTGGTGACTGTCTCAAGGTTCAATTTTGGAACAAAAACAACCCCCCATAAAGACGCCGGCCCTTGAAATATTTTAGTAGAATAACATAGGGCAGGCTGATACGAGATCTGATTTCTAACGAATTGTCACAAAAAGATCGCCGTAAGTAAGAAGGCGGCGATACCTAAACGTATCCCTAAAATAAGTGGTTAAATCGAAATTGAATTGTAAATTCCTTATTACCTCCACTTAGGAGCACCCGCCGGGTGTAAAAACGATGTTAACCCCCAATTAAACCTTCAATCGCCGTAAGTGTAAATGCGGCGATACATAACGTATCACTTAAAATGGATCGGTTAACTAACTGAATGACTTAGTTGTTCATCCCACCCTACCAAGGTACACCCGCCGGGTGAGATGTCAAAACGTTAACCCCATAAGTTCCTGTCCCCACTTCTTTGTAAAAGATCGCCGGGGAGGAAAGCCCTTCACAACAGCTAGGTTTTTTCTTGTGGTTTGTAAAACCGGGTAGAAAAACTTCATAACATATGTTCGCATGAACAATGTTTTTTGATGGGTACAGCCATTCCGCCGGGAATCAAAGGGAGCCTGAAAACAGGCACCAACACAGGAGACGCAGTCCTGGAGAGCCACAGACACCTCATCGCCGGGGACACAAGCCTGTGTTGAAACCACGTGTGGCCCAACACGGCTCTCGGCCGGGTTTTTTTCATGGTGAAACCGAGAAAAAACCCGCCGGAAGGAAACCCACCCCGTTCAGACACCATCTGAACGAACAACGGACACGAAGGAAAGCCACGCACGACTAGCCTAAGTCCACACAATAATCCGTGGAATTAGCCAATACACAACTAAACCAGGAAACAAACATAGTCCGAGGAATTAGCCAATACACAACTAAAACCCGGATACACATGACACAGTAGGGCATATTTATAAAAATAAACAATAACACTTGTACATGTGGCAAAGCTACGAGCGGCTGGCTAGGCCTAAGTAGACGGCATCATAAAAGTTGAAATATACACAAAACACTGGAAATATAACAACAGGAACCACCGCCAACACACCACTGTAGCAAATACTTCCGGCAAAGGGAAGACTGACTCGGGACCCAGAAAAAACTTCACTAAGTGAAGAAAAATACGCTGGGAACGTCAGTAAGCAAAGCTTACCTCATCAGAAAGATAAAAGGCAGCAATAATTAACGCGTAATGAAAGCCGCCTGCATCACAAGCTAACTCAACTGTGAAACGATCACAAGTCCACAACAGGACCACGAGGGTACATCCGAAATAGATGCCCCAAACACACGACCCAAAATACACTGCACTGCGGGCAACCAGCCTAGGACACTCCTGCTACGCATATCCTAACCTTACTCGATACATCCCGGAGTAAACAAATGAGAAAAAACTCACTAGGGACGCAACAAATGCGGAACCAGCGGAGCGTGGGGAGACACGTCCGGGCAGGCTGAGCGCAGAGCAGAGAAGGAAGAATGACGCCTGAATCAGCGTCTGGTCAGAGATCCACACAAGTACATCCACGATATGATGGAAAGCTTATTAGATAGTTATTCTTATTTTCTTTTTCTTTTTATTTTTTACGAAGTTTTTTCGTAGTGAGAACCCAATTCATAATGACTGAAGCCATGAGTGAGGTCGCGTGCGCTCATGATGAAGGCTCCTCAGTTTTTAAATGCTCTGCGCGGTAGATTCAAACTACGGCGGATTAGTGTTTGAAGAGGATGCCTTATGTAATAGGCATGTTCGTCAATGATGGAGGGGCCACTAATAAATATAGTTCTGCCACAGTGACAGCTCTCCATGCCACCATCTTGGCACTGGTCTTCCTCCCAAGAAAGTTGGCACAGATCGCATGATGGTTGTTGGTCTCCTCGACGAGGTATTCCATGACTTCATTGTCATAGAAGCCACAGAAAATTTCACTGGGGGTAGCAGCTGGGCCACAGGGAAATGTTGGTGACACCCCGGAACCCATCTGTACCTCGTCAAAGGCAGGACAATCTGGCTCAAAATCAGCCCCATCTGTCCACACAAACAGGTCGGATGCTGATGCTCGAGGATGTGCAGGTGCAGCAGGCACACGCCCTGGACGCCCTGGCACACGCCCTTGGCCACGCGGACGCCCTGCACGCCCATGCCCACGCCCAGGGGCAGCGGCGTCGGCAGACTGACCACGTCCACGACCTCGCCCTCTCGCTCGTCTTGTCGGGACTTCCTCTTCCTCTTCCTCTTCCTGTTCCTCTTCCTCTTCCTCCTCAGGCGACGTCAGGTCATCTGGGGCAATGTTGGGGTCGTCAGCATCGTCTTCAGGAGACAATGAGAGTGAAGAAGTGACCGGGCGTCGGCGGTGTGGGGCACGGGAGGCTGCGGGAGCTTCAACAATGGGAGCCTCGGCCTCGGGAGTTGGGCTCCTTTTGCGGCGAGCCGAGGGCTTCTCCGCAGCAAATAATGCTTTGCGGTGTGTTGAGGGCTGTGGCACACTAGTAATACCACTTGAAGAGGCCCTTTGGTCATCCTGAAGGAGAGATGAAGCCGAGGGCTGTGGGTGACCCACGCGGCGTTCCGGGTCAAGGCGTCGGGAAAATGGAATGCGGGTGGTTGCTAGACCAGGGTCGGCGTCATTATCACTGTCTTCAGCTTCCCTAGCCTTTTCTGCGGCTGCCCTGCGTGCTTTTTTAGCTGCACTTTTCACCAACGATTGTTTATAGAAATATTTGCCCACTTTCAAGGGCGTACGGGCAGGCAAAGGGGAAAGTCCTGGGCTAGGGCTAGGCCTAGGCTGACATAGCAAAGATGGCGAGGGGGTAGGCCTAGATTCTAGCACACTTGGAAGCTCAATTACCTTCCTCAAACACTTCCGCATCATGATCATCACTACTGTCTCCCCCCTCAAATAAATCGACATTATCGTCGTCTCCAAAGCCAACGAAATCGTCATCTTCGCTTGCACTTATAAATTTTTCTTTGTCCACCAAGCTTTCGCCACTGCTCTCTTCACTATCAAAAAGTTGTCGCTGTATAGTGCTATCACTCAACAAACGCTTAACTTTCTTTCGTTGAGCTTTCTTCTCGGTTGCAACAGGCGTTGAAGTTGCAAGCGGGGTAGCAGTGGGGCCCGCGGGAGGTTGCAGCGATTCGGACACGTCGGAAAACATTTTTTCAGTATAACTCGCTATGGCGGCCACGTACGAACTGATAACACTAGTAGTTGAGGGTTGGTGGCGCTGCGGTCGCTCCTGCAATGCAAAATTTGGCCGCGCGAATTTTGAAGCACGCTTTCAAGCACAGGCATTTTAAAAGGACACCCGGGCACCGGCCCTTTTTTCGTGGTGTCCTTTTAAAAGGACACCCGGGCTGGATGGGTTAAGGGCTGTCGATCCGTCGATCGCCGACCCAGCACAAGGGTTAGGGTTTGGCATAAAAGTTTCCCCTCGCTCGAACACGTCGGGTACCACAGTTCGACGGGTGTAGGGATTGCCGACCCACAACACCCTCCAACGAAACCAAAGAGTGAGTACGGTCGTTTACCTCATGACAGTCACGGTGATCCCAAAGGAGGGGGCAGCGGGAAGAAGGGAAAAACGGAAAACAGAAAGGATGAGAAATGATAGGGCCCACTACAATTAGTTGGGGGCAGGAAGGGTGGGCATGCGGGCATGCACTCCCCTCCTGCCGCCTCCGTCAGCCCCCGCACGTGTTCAAAAGTGAAACCAACGAAGCAGGCAGAGCGGGGGAGGAGGATTAATAATTTAGCCGTCCGGCTGGTTTAGTTGATAGCGTGCCTGATACCCATCTTGCAGGTCTCGCGTTCAATCCCCTCTCAGATTGAAAAGTTTTCAAGGATATAGCCGGCGGTTACCATCTCCCCATGAGCAAGGGGGGATGGGTAATGGTCAATGGTAGACTAAAGAAAGCCAAGCGCTTGTGAACCCTCGAAGGAGGGGAACGGGCGCTATATAAGTAACCTGACGATTATTATTGTTATTATTATTATTAACTTTTATTCCCAACCAAGTGCGGGACAAAATCAAGAGATATTATCTATCTTTCCTTAGACCAAGTATATAAATGGACACGATTAACCGGTTGGTTCTCATCCATTCGTTTTACCCAGATTTTACTGTTTTACCTACTATTAGTAGATCAATAATTTTGATTTACAAAGAATCCCAAATTATCACTCCTTCAGTATGGATACTATGATATTGTCATTCAAGTATAACTACTAGTAGTAAATCAATAATTTTGATTCACAAAGATTCCCAGGTTATCACTCCTTCAATAAGGATACTATGGTATAATCAGTATCATTCAAGGCTAATGCTTGACTACTCAACTCAGCAATAAACATTTTATATTTTAGACTCCGGACCAACTCTCGAGTTGGTCAATGATTAATTGAACCTCCCTCCGGTCCCACTTTGGGTCGGCGAGTGTCTTGGTCTGGGGCTCTTTTACATATCTCCGATCACTAGGAGATCCCCACATTCTCTCTGAGTCTGGGTTTTAGCAGAGTAGGCTGAGGGAGGGGACCCCTTAGATATTTATAACATTGCCTTCTCTGCCGGAGTTCCACAAGTCTTATACTAGGGTTCTCCAATAAGATATTTTTCTCTATCATTTATTACGGAATAGATTTTGTTCACTCTATTTCCGTTTGAATCTTGAGTTCTCCATACCAGTCCGAGCGGACTATTAGGTGCTTAGTAAATTTTACCCCCGCACCTATTAAACAACACAGAGTTATTCCGTCAGTCATTACCGAGTAATTTCTTTACCCCAAGTCCTCATACTACAAAGAAGGACAACACTTGGAATTAATTTTCCGTCTAGCAATTTCCAAGTAATATTTTCTCCCAAGTCCTCACTATAACAGAGGACACTTCTTTAGGGTCTACTTAACCAGTACAGTAATGATTCATTAGCTTGTTTTCCTTACGCCTCAGCACAACATGCTAGAGTTTTGGGTATCCCTAGCACCAGCCATTCCTTTTAATAAAATGTTCGACTAGGATCTGTTTTAAAAAACCAGACAGAACCGATACATTCAATTGCTATCTTACCTTTGCACAACTGGCTGTTCCGGTCCCACTTTGGGTCGGCTAGCACTTAGTCCGGAGCTCTTATAATTACACCTCCGGTCAGTAGGAGTTCCCCGCGTTCTCTATGAGTCCGGGTTGCAGAGGAAGGGGGCCTCTTAGATAACTATTCATTGCCTACTTCACCGGAGTTCCACATTCACATACCAGAATTCTCCAGGTAGATAATTTTATCTATCCTTTATTACGGAACAACTTTCACGGGGCTCAATCAACCATTTCCCCACACACCTCTTAATCACACAGGGTTAATTTATTAGTGGCCCCTCCATCATTGACGAACATGCCTATTACATAAGGCATCCTCTTCAAACACTAATCCGCCGTAGTTTGAATCTACCGCGCAGAGCATTTAAAATCTGAGGAGCCTTCATCATGAGCGCACGCGACCTCACTCATGGCTTGTCATTATAAATTGGGTTCTCACTACGAAAAAACTTCGTAAAAAATAAAAACAAAAAGAAAATAAGAATAACTATCCAATAAGCTTTCCATCATATCGTGGATGTACTTGTGTGGATCTTTGACCAGATGCTGATTCAGGCGTCATACTTCCTTCTCTGCTCTGCGGTCAACCGGCCCGGACGTGTCTCTCCACGTTCCGCTGGTTCCGCATTTGCTGCGTCCCTAGTGAGTTTTTTCTCATTTGTTTACTCCGGGATGTATCGAGTAAGGTTAGGATATGCGTAGCAGGAGTGTCCTGGGCTGGTTGCCCGCAGTGCAGTGTATTTTGGGTCGTGTGTTTGGGGCATCTATTTCGGATGTACCCTCGTGGTCCGGTTGTGGACAGGTGAACTTTTTCACAGTTAGCTAGCTTTGTGATGCAGGCGGCTTTCATTACGCGTTATTGCTTCCTTTTATCTTTCTGATGAGGTAGCGTATTTTTGCTGACGTTCCCAGCGTATTTTTCTTCACTTAGTGAAGTTTTTTCTGGGTCCCGAGTCAGTTCTTCCCTTTGCCGGAAGTATTTGCTACAGTGGTGTGTTGGCGGTGGTTCCTGTTGTGATATAATTCAGTGCTTTTTGTTTATATTCCAACATGTTACTGTTATCCGTCTGCCTAGGCCTAGCCAGCCTCTCGTAGCTTTTCCACATATACAAGTGTTATTGATTTATTTTCTAAATATGTACTACTGTGTCATGTGTGTCCTGGTTTAGTTGTGTATTGGCTAATTCCACGGACTATTTATGTGTCCTGGGTTAGTTGTGTATTGGCTAATTCCACGGACTATGTTGGGCCCGGCGTTAGTTGTGTTTTGGCTACGCCTCGGTCCGGTGTTGCGTTCAGATGGTATCTGGACGGGGTGGGTTTTTTTCGACGGGTTTTTCTCGGTTTCACCTTGATAACCCCGGCTGGTTGCCGAGTTTTGGCCACGCGTGGTTTAAAACAGGTTTGTTTCCCTGGCGAGTGGGTGTCTGTGGCTCCCCAGGACTGCGTCTCTGGGGTGCCTGTTTCAGGCTCCTTATGATTCCCGGCGGGTTGGCTGTACCCATCTAACAGTGTTCATACGGACACGTGTTGTTTGTAGTTTTTTCGGTTTTGCAAAGCCAATATAAAACTATGCTGTTGTTGTATTTCCTCCCCGGCGATCTTTTACAAAGAAGTGGGGATAGGAACAATTGGGGTTAACTTTTAAACTTTAAATCACCCGGCGGGTGCAACCTGGAAGGGTGGGATGACCGAATTTGCAAAATTCAGTTTTGTTGACCAGACATTTGAGGGATGCATTGTGTATCGCCTCCTTCAACATACGGCGCTTTAGGGCACAATTGGGGTTAACGTTTTTTAAACTAATATTCACACCCGGCGGGTGCTCCTTGGAAGGGTGGGAATAACGAATTTACAATTCAGTTAGTTAACCGGACAATTGAGGGATACGTTTTGTATCGCCGCCTTCAACGTACGGCGATCTAAAAAGATACTTCGGGAGAAGTTAGATCTCGTATATTTGTCAGGCTTCCCAGTTTTTGATCTACGAGATAATTCGGGGGCCGGCGTCTTTTTCATTTTTTTTTTTTCCAAAATTGAATCTTGAAACAAACACCACCGGAAAGACTTAATCTGTTATAAACGCCATGCTGGTCTTTATATATTATGTCAGAGGGTATTCATTAATCTTTTGGACAAATTAAGATATTCTGATATCTTTTACTTAGGAAACCCCACCGCGTAGCGAGCTGTAGTCGTTGAGTATTACGTCTCGTTACCCGGCGGGTTATTTAACACTTGTGTGCGAACACGATTGGGTTAACCTTATGAGCATTAATTCCTGGAAATTTTCTTTTTTTCCAGAGCTGGGTCCCGGTGGGTCTATGCAGAACCTGGAGTAAGTTTCCCACCAGTCTCTGTCATGGCTACCTTTGCACCGGTTTTTGCTTTATGCATTACGCCCTCCTGTTCAGGTATCCCTATTTTTGCGCACACCCTTTGCATAAAATATGTTAAAATGTCTCGTTTGGTGTGGGTTACCTTTCCGGCGTTTTTCTCGTTGCTCCGAGAACACCGTTTTTGTTTACCGAGTTTTAGTCAGGATGGCTAAAATAGGTAAGTTACCCCGACGAGTTTGGTCGCTTGAGGGCTCATCTGAAACTGCGTTTTCTGTGGTCGAGCCTGGGATCAGGCTTCCTGTGTGATTCATTGCTTTATGCATTACGCCCTCCTGTAATGTCTCGTTTAGTGTGGGTTACCTTTCCGGCGTTTTTCTCGTTGCTCCGAGAACACCGTTTTTGTTTACCGAGTTTTAGTCAGGATGGCTAAAATAGGTAAGTTACCCCGACGAGTTTGGTCGCTTGAGGGCTCATCAGAAACTGCGTTTTCTATGGTCGAGCCTGGGATCAGGCTTCCTGGGTTATTCCCGTCGAGGGGGGCTCCACACAGTTATCTAAGTGATCATGCTGACACCTGTTGGACATGGTTTTCTCTGCTTTTCAAAGCCATTGAAACAATGCTGTCTGTTTATTTGGTCTTTCCCTCCCGGCGACCTTTTTACAAAGAGGTCTGGGGCAGGTATAATTGGTTTGACATTGCATATAAAACCCGGCGGTTGTACCTTCGGGTGGTTATATTAACGAATTTGACATTCGCGATAATTTGCAGAACAATTGATTGATACAATAGGGTATCACGGCCTTCAAGACGGCGATCTATGAGGGCTTCTGGGAGAAGCCGGAATAGAGATTAAGATAGGCTTAGACTTTTTATGGGATAAAAAGATGCTTGAATCTTACTAGTGTTTCAAGTGTAAAGGGATACTTGAAAGACTTCATCTTTAATAAAGATATGCTTCATCTTTATGAGGATTCAGAAGTTATGCTTAATTCTTTTGGACAGGTAAAAGATATGCTGAATTCTTTAATAAGCCATTGAAACAATGCTGTTTGTTTGTTTAGTCTTTCCCTCCCGGCGACCTTTTTACAAAGAGGTCTGGGGCAGGTACAATTGGTTTGACATTGCATATAAAACCCGGCGGTTGTACCTTCGGGTGGTTATATTAACTGATTTGCAATTCGCGATAATTTGCCAAACAATTGATTGATACAATAGGGTATCTCGGCCTTCAAGACGGCGATCTATGAGGGCTTCTGGGAGAAGCCGTATTAGAGATTAAGATAGGCTTAGACTTTTTATGGGATAAATAGATGCCGGAATCTTACTAGTGTTTCAAGTGTATAGGGATACTTGAAAGACTTCAAAAGTAGTGGTGGAGTGCTACGGTTCGTTGACCGGCGGTTTTGTGGCACATATTTTGTACCATTTTTTGGGTGTACCCCTATGAGCATTAATCCCCGGAAATTTCTCTTTCCAGGGCGGAGTACCGGTGTTGCACCAGGTGACCAGGTAGTTCCCGGGGGCGGGGTAGTTTTCCCCCAGTCTCTGTCGTGTCGGCACTTGAACCTCTCATTGCTGTATGTTCAACACCGTTAAGCTCAGGTATCCCTATAATGAAATAATTTAATAGCTGAAGCATAATAAACATATATATTTTCTATGATTATATTATGATAATATTGTGTTTATTTATAGTAATTTATTTTAATACAATTAAATATATATTAAATTAATTAGTATACTTTATGATTTTGCTCACCAGCTCTGCTTTCAATGTGTTAATGAGCTATGGGAGCTTTTAATTATCATAAACCTTTACGGGACTCGGACGAGGGCTCCCATTCAGAGAGTATACCGAGCTCGCAAGCGAGGGACAGCCACAGCCAAGGTGTATGGCGATACTCACAGTCCTGGCAGGACAGCACACATCCCTTTGTGACTCAACTAGTGCTGACGTCCACCGGGATGCCGATGTACCATCTTCTATCCCAGTTTTAACATGGCAACATGTGGAGGTCCCGGCTTCGGCGGGATCTTCCCATGATAGGCCAGACTTAACGGATGAAGAACAACGATCTCTGGTCTCAGAGATGGAGGTTGAAGAGTCCAGTCACCTTCTAGGCGACTCTCAGGGTACTGTCGAATCTCCACGGAGTTCGTCATCGGCTAGGTATGTACCGGCGGAAGAGATTGATGGACTACTATTGAATGCACTTAATAGGTTCTTTGGCCCTACGCCGGAAACTCCTTTTGATACGGGAGATCCCGCGATGTCGACGATTGTGCGACCTCTGGCTACATCCTTTGCTTTAGCTAAAATACCTAACCATCCTCGTTTGTCAGATCCAATTTCCAATGTGCCAGGCACAGCAGCTCTCACTACTTCCACTGTGCGAGTCTTATCAGACATATCTCCCCCTCCTTTAGACAAGGCGCCAGTTAAAAAACAGGAGCTATGCCTCTTTTATACGGGCCGGATGAGTCAGAGGTAGCAATGTTACGGAAATGTTTTGGATGTTCATATTAAGGACATTCCAGGTTCTTATAACCATGACTTATTCTTCCCACCAAATCCCTCCAGAACGCCATTCTTGGTTCTCTCTTCAGGTTTTTGGTGCCGGCGGAGTCCCCTCTGCTTGGCTGCCACCCCCCACAATTGGCAGCCTAGAAACCTCGCGGACTTGTTCATTATGGACATTCAGAAGGCCAAGTGGCTAGCACCATATGGTAGCGACGTGACCGAGATATTCACGAATCAATATACCCAGTCTACAAAGCGACAGTTTCAATCGCATTGGCAAGCTTTTACGTCTCGGATTCTTAGAACAAAAACAAACTGTGCCCTCGGTGGCGTTGGTTGTTAATTATTTAATTTATCTGTTCATGCAGAAACATTTATCTGAAAGTGATTTATGTGGGCAGGTTTTAAACTCCGCCCACCTCCCCGTCAGCTCAGGCCTACATGGTCTCTGGACAAAGCATCGTCGTTATTCTCGTTCCCGTATGTACCAAAGACTGCAGATTTTACAAAAGGGCAGTATTCCTTATGGCTTTGGCGACCGGGAACAGAGTATCTGAGCTGGCGGCGATGAGCAACGCACCTAATTGCCTCAGGTTTGATAGGCTTCATGAGGGTATTCACATTGCACCTTCCCCAGGATTCGTAGTCAAGATTGAGCACGGTGAACACGTGTTTTCAGAGTTCACGGTGCCGGCGTTAAAAAGGGGAAAGGTGCACCATCTTTTTTGGCCCAGTGCAAGCTCTAACCAAATATTTAAGAGTGGCACCTCTAAATCACCAGGGTGCTTTATGGGTCGCAAGTCCGGGTGAACGCTTGATGGAGCGTACACTGGCTTCTCTCTTGGTCGAGGACTTTAAAGAGAAGAATCCCGGCGTTGTGGGTAAGACCCACGATTTACGCAAGGGGACAGCCTCTTTACGTTTCCTTAATAATCTTTCGGTGGAAGTTATTAAGTCCACACAGTTGTGGGCCTCTAATCAGGAGTTTTTGCCTCGATTCCTTTCAGTAGCTCTGGACAAACCTTCCTTGCCATGTATAGCTTTACGGCAGAGGGTCTAGGTGGCCCTTTTAGTCCCGTTTTGTTTAATTTCAAGAAAAAGGGGGGGGAGGGTGCAGTCAGTGTGACATAGGACACCCTAGACCCCTCCGGAGTATGTGTTCGGAACATACGAGCTGTGATACTGGTTGTAGGCATTGTATTATAAAATTTCTCTGTAGTATTCATTGCAGGAAATTGTGCTAAAGGCCAATAATAGTGTTACAACAATTCTTGTTGTAAATAGCTTTGGCTGTGAAGCAATAGATTTTTGAGAAATCTCGGTAGTTGCAACTACGACTTTTACTTTTGAAGTAATTACTTCTGCATAAGTACACGAGTTCAGTACTTCTACGAATGTACAAGAATTAATTTATGTTTGGTTATATTTTTAGGAATATATCCACTAGTTAATGGGGTTTATATGTGCACATGTAAACTTATAAGTTTTTAGTTTTCACCACTTACTTTAAGTGGGGTGCCTTCTTAACTAGCAGATCTGTGCACAGAGTCTCAGAGTTAACCCTTTTTCAAGCAGGCTTCTTTGAAGCACGCTCCTGCTTGTACCCCTTTTTTGAAGATTTAGGCTGTATAAAGTTTATGCACCCGAATATCTCTTTTTTACAAAAGTAAGAATACTATGTGGTTGTTTGATTATCTGCTTTTCTAGAGTTATGATATGATTACGAATGTCCCCCTCCAGTCTTAGAAATCAGGCATGTTCGTCAATGATGGAGGGGCCACTAATAAATTATAGGTTTGACTCCTGTAAGGAGATAAAGAAAACCTAATATTTAGTAGTGGCCCCGTAATCATTGACGACTGGGGCCCTCCCGACCATCCCCTTCCCATTCGTTGATGTATTAAGGATTTTGGTTTACTTGATATGTCAGTGAAGGAAGTATGACGCCTGAATCAGCGTCTGGTCAAAGATCCACACAAGTACATCCACGATATGATGGAAAGTTTATTGGATAGTTATTCTTATTTTCTTTTTGTTTTTATTTTTTACGAAGTTTTTTCGTAGTGAGAACCCAATTCATAATGACTGAAGCCATGAGTGAGGTCGCGTGCGCTCATGATGAAGGCTCCTCAGATTTTAAATGCTCTGCACGGTAGATTCAAACTACGGCGGATTAGTGTTTGAAGAGGATGCCTTATGTAATAGGCATGTTCGTCAATGATTATGGGGCCACTACTAAATATTAGGTTTTCTTTATCTCCTTACAGGAGTCAAACCTATATTCTAGCAATTTGGCTGAGTCAGATCCTTGACTCCGTGACCTCATAATTAACGAGGATATTTCTTAGGAACCAAAGGTTGGGGAATGACTTTACACTCAGATAAACAGCCCATAGGCGATTATCCAACCTTTTGTTTTACAGACAACTCACTCACACTAATGAGGAGTGGCAGATTCTATTCATGATACATACTATAGGGCAACATTATCACACATAAGAGAAGTCTATCTTTGCAACACTCTTCTGACAGTAGGAGATGTCAGAACAGCCCTTTTCATGACGTCCAAAGCACGTCAAGACCTCCGTATCTTTCTATCTAAAAAACTCTGCCCAAAGACATCAAGACTAGAATCTTGATCTCTCCATCTATTCTAACAGATTAACACCCACAACTACTTGGTCTGAAGTATCAGCACTACTTTTATAACCGTCTCTAAGGTTCTCTCGTGTTAACTTGTTACGACCGGGACTACGAATAAAACAAGGGCACTTAATGATTGGACTAGTAATAGGGCACTATGCAACAACGGTACGCTAGATCCAAACCCTCGAACTTATATGCCGGCGAACAAAACACCTATACCCTCCAGAGTTAATCTGCGATAGTGGGGTATCCTTAACTGGGCATAAATGTACTCTACTTCAGGCTAACCCACACTGGTATAGCCTGATAACAAACAAGATGCAAGTTACGTTAAAATGCATAAAAAGGAATCTATGGAAAGATCAATTAAATCACTGCAAGATTTAATACAATAAAAAGATGCTTCAATACAGTTACTCTAAACAACAATAAACTCTTCACTCCTATCTGAAAGAAAGTGAAGTATAGTCCTACAGCATAGACCTGGAAACTTCTGAAGAAAGTCTGATGCTCATAAGATGCTCGTACTGATCTTGAACTATATAAAGGCAGGAGGCAGGACACCACACGTGTAAATCGAATACACAAAAAGATAGGACATATAATGTTAACTGACACGAGAATACTATAAATGCGCAACGGTAGCAATGCTCGACACTAAAAGAAGTACTTCCTCATCAACGAAACAGTCTGCTATGGTTGTGTGGCTCAACAACAACCTAGACTAATAAATGCTGTGAAGGCGGGTGCCCAACCCCGAAAGGGGTTGAAATAGGGGAGCTATCCCCCCGCCAAAGGCGGCTTTCTAGGGCCTTTCCTAGCTGATGCTGAGAGGATTGGGTTCTAGTCATGTGGTGATGGGCTGGTCTATCAGAGTGAGAGCTGAGCAATCTCTGCCATACCCATAGCTTACTCTGACTGTTCCTTTAACTTATATATTTTCTAGATCTCAAGTGACGGCGTTTCTTCCGTGGATTGACCTCCCAATCTACCAAGATTGGAAGCCAAAGCGTCACATTTTTCCCTTGCCCCTCAACTTTCTCTTCATAATTGCTGAGGGGCACAGGGCCCTGGGTGGGGCTTTGGTTTCCCGGGCGTTTCCGCACCCTCCTCAGCTCCCCGCCATGGAGTGGCTTCGGTCACCCAGGCTTTATTGTGGTCAGCGGGGAGGGTTCTGTGGGGGCACTCGGTTATGGCCTTGGAATTGCTCGGGGCCTTGGGGCTGTTCGGCCAGGCAGCTTGGGGAACAACAACAACAACATAAATGCTGTGAATAATAATGCGTACATATCAAAGAGCTTATATTAAATACTAACAAGTGTCTACTCGATTAATAATGTCTAGCTGGGATACTCTAGGTAAGGAACTGGGATTGAGCAAGACAGGCTCGTAGCCTAGCGATGTCCTTAAGACTGCATCCTTTAAGCTACGTTAATTGACTAGGGTGCTCTCTTGACAGATCCAGATCACAAGTATCTGGTTCTATCCTGGCGACCCTCTAAAGACAAGCAAAGAGACAGCAAAGTGTGGAACTGGTACAGGCCAAAACCCTCAGTCAACACAATGCTGCACTCGCAAAGGACGCAACCGAAAAGACAACCCAGGCTACCACAGGACCGGTCGAAGTCGTGTAGGTATAAGCAAACCGTACACACATCGGAGACTACGACTACAGTTACCTTATCCCAGTCTAGCATTAAATAAAAGAGCAGAAACACTAAATCAATAATGGAGACACCCAAAGTTCTTAACCTATACTAACTAAGAACCCTCAAACCTATTCTAAGTACATGTAAATATCTCTGAGGACGGCGCATGCAATACAATGGGCCGGCTATGGAAACCGTATGCAGAACCCAAGGGGATAAGTAATTGAATAAAGGCGAGAAGTAATGGAAAAGAAGAAGTTCAGAGAGAGAAACAGTGATAAAGGTGGTGATCGGGGGAGAGTATGCAAAGGCATGTTAGAAGCACGCGCGCCAAGCCTGTCCTGACGAGGACAGCTCCTGGGGACCCTCATGCAGGAGGTAAGTTACACAGGAGCCCGCAAAGGCGCGATGGTCGGCCAATCACGGGCCGATACGTCACAAGACAGCAGGTGTCACGTGGCGAGCGAGAGGCAGGAATGCACACGTGACTCAGACACTTACTACCTTCTCACTCTGAGTCTTTCTCATTCCCACGCTGGTACTATCATCACTACTGTTGATATAAAATATTATAGGTTTGACTCCTGTAAGGAGATAAAGAAAACCTAATATTTAGTAGTGGCCCCGTAATCATTGACGAACATGCCTATTACATAAGGCATCCTCTTCAAACACTAATCCGCCGTAGTTTTGAATCTACCGCGCAGAGCATTTAAAAACTGAGGAGCCTTCATCATGAGCGCACGCGACCTCACTCATGGCTTCAGTCATTATGAATTGGGTTCTCACTACGAAAAAACTTCGTAAAAAATAAAAACAAAAAGAAAATAAGAATAACTATCCAATAAGCTTTCCATCATATCGTGGATGTACTTGTGTGGATTTCTGACCAGACGCTGATTCAGGCGTCATTCTTCCTTCACTGACATATCAAGTAAACCAAAATCCTCAATACATCAACGAATGGGAAGGGGACGGTCGGGAGGGCCCCAGTCGTCAATGATTACGGGGCCACTACTAAATATTAGGTTTTCTTTATCTCCTTACAGGAGTCAAACCTATAATTTATTAGTGGCCCCTCCATCATTGACGAACATGCCTGATTTCTAAGACTGGAGGGGGACATTCGTAATCATATCATAACTCTAGAAAAGCAGATAATAAAAACAACCACATAGTATTCTTACTTTGAAAATATATTTAACAACGGCGTAGCCGAAAAAATACAAGAAAAAGGGGGTTCAGGCAGGTGCGTGCTTCAAAGAAGCCTGCCTGACAAAAAATGGGTAACCCTGAAGATTCTGAACACAGATCTGTAGTTACAAAGGCACCCCACTCAACGAGTGGTGACAAAAAAATAACAAGTTATAAGTTTATATGTGCACATAATAAACCCCAACATAAACTTGGAGATAAATTGCAAAGGAACTCCATTATTCTAAAATTAAATTGCTTTCGCAGCTAAACTACTTTAACAACACCGTTGTTTTGTACTTAACATTGTACTAGCACAATTTCTCACTGAGAAATTTTCATATCACATTTTAACCTTAAATTGTATCACAGCTCTCATACTCCGGCGGGGTCTAGGGTGTCCTATGTCAACTGACTGCACCCCCCCCCCCCCTTTCCCGTGAAAGTAAACAAAAGTGACTGCAGGGCCACCTAGACCCTCTGCCTTAAAGCTATACATGGTAAGGAAGGTTTGTCTGGAGCAACTGACAAGTATCTAGACAGAAACGTGTGATTAGACGCCCACAACTGCGTGGACGCTATGTCTTCAACTGAAAAAATTTTCAGGAAACGTAAAGAGGCTGCCCATTTGCGTAAATCGTGGGCCCGACCCACAACGCCGGGATTACTTTCTTTAATGACTTCTACCAGAAGAGAGGCTAATCGCCGTTTAAGTAAGCGTTTACCCGTACTTGCTACCCATAAAGCACCTTGGGGGTTTTGAGGAGCTACTCTCAAATATTTGGTTAGAGCTTGCACTGGACATAAATTATGATGCACCTTTCCCCTTTTTAACGCCGGCACCGTGAACTCAGAAAACACGTGTGCACTATGCTCATTCTTGGCTACAAAACCTGGGGAGGGTGCAATGGAAATACATTCATTAAGTCTACCAAACCTAAGACAATTAGGTGTGTTGCTCATCGCCGCCAGCTCAGACACTCTGTTTCCGGTGGCCAAAGCCAAAAGGAAAACCGACTTTTTTAAGAGTAATGCAAAGTCTGCAGTATTTTGGTACAGACGAGAGTGAAGCAAAGACAAAGCTTTGTCCAGAGACCAAGTAGGCATGAGCTGACGGGGAGGTGGGCGGAGTTTAAAACATGCTCTCATAAAACCTGTTTCCTCCGCTACCGGTATGGAAAGACCCGTAAGGTCTAAAAAGGGCACTCTAATCGCAGTTAAGTGATTTTTTAATGTTACCACAGATAAACGTTTCTGCTCAAACAGATAATTCAAATAATTAAAAACTAATGCCACTGAGGGTACAGTTTGTTCTGTCCTAACGATCCAAGAAGTAAAGGCTTGCCAATGTGATTGATACTGTCGTTTTGTAGACTGAGTATATTGATTAAGTAATTTATTTGTCACATCTCTACCGTATGGTGCTAGCCACTTGGCCTCCTGAATGTCCATAATGCAAAAGTCAGCGAGGTCGCTAGGTTTCCAATCGTGTCTAAGTGGAAATACCCGACCGGGAGCGATACCGGGTCCGGGCACCACATTTTCAATTGCTGGTACCACAACTGCGCCGGCCACAGTGGCGCGATTAGCGAGACTAAGCCTCGATAATCTCGTAGTTTGTTCACTACGTGGCACATTAGTGACGCATCTGGCGGTGGAAACAGATAGATGGAGCTCCATCTGTTCCAGTCTGTCACTAGGGCGTCTGGCCCCCCTGCCGGCGTTTTCGCCCGGCGGGTGAGGTATAGAGGGAGTTTGTGAGTCTCCTCGGACGCAAAAAGATCCACTTGTGGATGGGAGAGCTCTGCAATCATTAGGTTGAAAATGGGTTGCTTGAGCTCCCATTCTACTGTCGTGCTCTGTCTCCGGGACAGAGCGTCTGCCCAGACATTTGCTACGCCTGGGAGATAAGATGCGTGAAGATAAATATCTAGACTGTTGGCTAGAGCAAAAATCTCTTCCGACACGTTTAGCAACTTCCTTGACCTCGTTGACCCTTGTTTCTGAATACAGTGGACTGCATTCAGATTGTCCATTCTGAAGGCCACCGACTTGCCCCGTAACGCCGGGCCGTGAGCCTGAAGGAAATACAAGGGGACTAGTAATTCTTTGACATTGATGTGCGAGATTTCTAAGTGGGACCAAAGCCCCTGACCCTGGTGCCCCTGATTTGACTGAAATCCCCAACCTATTGTGCCTGACGCATCCGTGTCTACCCATACCGTTGGTGGAGGAGAGGTCCATGACATTATTGAGTGCAATGTTTCCCTCTTCGCCCAGACCGCTAGTAAGGTGTGGATTAATTTCGGGATGGGCCATAATTTTCCCGCCGGTAAGAGCGGGAAATATTTGTTGCCTTCCAATATTAATCGTTTTACTTTCAACCGGCCCAACTTGACAGTTAGTTGAATCCAGTTGAGAGAGCCGACCAGAGACTCCCAGACCCTTCGCGTCGTAGTCAGACTGTGAAGAAACCTGAACAGTTTCCTGCGAAACCTGTTGCGATTGTCCACACTCTGACTCAGAGTGAGAGCGGCGGTGTCCCAGACCAGCCCTATCCACTGAATTACTCGTGAGGGCACAAGGTTTGACTTTACCAGATTTACCTTGAACCCTAGAGTTTTGACATGATTTAAAATGATATTGACATGTTTTATGCATAATTGTTATGTCTCTGCCACCACCAGCCAGTCGTCCAGATACCACAACACTCTGATCCCCTGTTTTAACAATGGCATCAGGGCTTGCCGGACTAGTTTTGTGAATAATCGAGGTGCCAGGTTCAAGCCGAACGGCATCCTCTGAAAAACAAAATTTTGGTGCCTGATCCGTAAGGCCAAAAACCTTTGAAATCTTTTGTTGACCGATACGTGCCAATAGGCGTCTGTCAGGTCTAGTGAACACATCCAACCTCCCGGCGGAAGTGTTAGCCTGATTTGGTGTACTGTTAACATTCTGAAAGATTCGTTGTGAATGTGAAGATTCAGATAAGACAGGTCTACGACCGGCCTCATCTGAACACTGTCCCTTTTGGGAACCAAAAATAGTTTGGACGTGAATACAGGGTAATTTGGGGGGACCGGGATGATGACATTCTTGGCAATCATTTCCTGGGCTAGTGACTCCACCTCTAAAGAAACAAAATTCGCCGTTGTCGGCTGACGTAAACGAGGTCGCCGGAGCCACTGCCAAGTGATGCCTTTGCGTGCCACCATCCGTGCCCAAGTGTTTAACGGCCATGCTTGGTGACACGTTCGGAACGACCCAGTTAGCAGACAAGGGTTCGCCGGCTGTACTACACTCGGTTCCTCCGGCCTTAAGGTAGGCGCCGGGAGTGAGAGAGACTTTAGTTTTTTGATGGTGGGGTTGGTGCTGGACGCTTCGCCGGCTGGCTGGTGTTGGCCGAAGACTGGCCCTGACCTGGTTTATGTTGGCCGCGTCCTCTCTGACCTGAAAACCTACTCTGTCTATGCCTGAACTGACCCTGGGGGGAGTGGGAGGACTTAGGCGGAAGAAAAGGTTTAGATCCCCCTGGCTGAGCTTTAGTAGTAGGCCTGGGTTTGGGGAAGTTAAATGCAGGTTTCTTAGAAGGGGTGGGACTGTGCTTAATGGCCTGTGCCATATTGAACACTGTTCGCCACACTTCAGGGGTCATTAAAGAGGGAGTAAGCACTGGTGACATAACCACCTGATTAGCAATGCGATCAGGTAGCTTGCGAACTAACGACATCCTAAGATCTTGTCGTGCTCGTACCGCCTCAAGCAAGGCGGTACGTATGTCACCCAAGGATTGGATTGACGACTGAAGAATCAGTCGCCGGGATAACTCAACCGATCTTCGAGCATCCGCATCTGCGATTGCCTGAGTGGATCGTAGTAAAGACTTAGCCACCTGCTGAGATACTATGTACTGTGAGAACAGGCGAAAAGCTTTTCCCCGTAGCCTAAATTCTCTGTCTAGGTGAGTAGGGGTAGGGGTAGTGAACGGGTCCTTCAGCTCACAAAGATTAATCTTAGGGGCAGCTAGAAATGAAAACAAAGCTGACGGGACTCCGCCGGCAGAACCCACCGGCATGGAGAACCAAGAATGAGTGTCCTGAGGTATCTGGTGGGAAGATTTAGAAGTGAAAGTGGTTGCAAAGTTTTGAGCCTCTACCTCCCAATCTACCCAAGGTCCTGGTCCCAACTGTCCCACCTTCAAAACTGGATTAGCTGCCTCGTCTGTGACGGTCTGTAAATCTAGTTCAGGAGTGAGAGCTGACAGAGTCTTAATATCATTAAACCCGTCCAGCTTAGACCAGTCTGAAAATAGTTTTGAAGCTGAGGCAGGGGGCAAAGCAGGCTTAGAAGCATACACAAAATAATCTTGATGATAATAACTAGGTATAGCCTTGATGTTTACGTCCAGAACATTACCTAAAGTATCCATGGCCCTTAGTTTCTTTGACTTATTGCCCTGGATGACCCACTCACGCGGTACCGGGAGTTCCCCTGACAAAGTAGGTTGGGCAAGCTCTGGTTTAGAGGAGTTCAAAAGAACCCATGACTCATCTGGCCCATAAAGTAAGGGCATAGCTACCTTTCTAAGGCGCTTTGTCTAGAGGGGGTGGATTGACATCCGTTATGACCCTGACATTTGAAGTTGTCAAAGCCGCCGTAGCAGGCTTATTGATCCCTGAGGTTAACAAAGTGGGAGGGTTAGGGATCTTAGATAAATCAATCGAAGTCATCAGAGGCCGTACCGTAGAACTTGTCTTGGGAGCCCCCAAGTCCATTGTGGGGTTTTCCTGTTGTTGACCAAAAAATTTAGATAAAGCATGAGTAAGCAGCCCATTATTTTCTTGTGCCGTAACAAACTGGTTTGATGAAGAACTTACAGGTGAATCATTAGTATCCTGTGCGGCGTCCAAGCCTGAGCCTGACCTTTGTCCTTCCATCTCCGAAATTATAGAAACTTCATCTTTCTCATCCTGATCCTCCTGAGAAGACCCCGCCGAGGCAGGGGTACCTTGTTGCCAAGATAAGTCTGGGATAGAGGATGGGATCGCCGCGTCCCTGTGGACATCGGCTACTGTGTGACTCGTTTGAGTCGGACGTGGGTGATCAGACCCTGGTTGCGCAAACCGCCAAACACCTAGGCCCTGGCCTACGCTCTCTTGAGAGTCTGAAACATTCTCACTTACTGAACCCCCTGAACTTTCCAATTCCAGGGTTAAAATATTAAGTGGCAAATCCTCTTTTGGGACAGGCACTGCACTGGACTCTTGGGCCTTAACACAAACTCTGTCTGGGGTAGAGGTACGATGAGATGCACTAGAAGTTGGTGAATGTCGAGAGGACTTCTGTTTATGAGAATCCTTTTTAGAGGATTTATGGCTACGGTGTGACCGCGAACTATTCTTGGATCTAGAGGAATCGTCGCCGTGACCACTGGTGGAACCTTCCGTCCTGCTCTTCTTACTCGCCGGTGAAGAGGCCCGACTAGATGACTGGTGTCTAAGAGGAGACCTAGACCGGGATCTCGCCCGAGACGAAGAGGCGGATACCGGGGGTGTAGGCTCTCTTGGGCGTTTAGGTGTAGCCGCAGAGGATACAGAACCCTGACCAGTCTCCGCCGGCTTAATACTCGTGACTCTAGAGGAACGTTTAGGGGGAGGGTGTTCGGAGAGCAATCTATCCCAAAGTGGGACGTTGTCACATTGAAGTGATTTATGTGCAACAATGGTAGTGTAGGCTGACATCTGTTGCCTAACCTCTCTTAAGGCTACCGCCGCGGTCTTATCATTATCACAAAGGACCTTTAAAGCTAATTGGGAGCAAAAAGAACAATTACGCATAACCCAGAGACCCCTTGAACGGTCTAGACATTTAACACACCTTATGCAACGGGTATGCGCAAAAATAGGGATACCAGCACAAGCAGTGGTAGTGCACAAAGCAAAAACTGGGGCCACGGTAGCCATGACAGAGACTGGTGGGAGGAAACTACCGCCGGGTCTGTATTGGTCCGCCGGAGCTCAGCTCTGGAAAAAAAGAAAATTTCCAGGAATTAATGCTCATAAGGTTAACCCAACATGTTCGCGCACAAGTGTTAATAACCCGCCGGGTAACGAGATGTAATGGCACAAACACAGCTCGCTACGCGGTGGGGTTCAGAAATCTAAACAAATCTTTTGTTAAAGAAAGTGAAGAATACCCTCTGATATAATATAACGGTCCAGCATGGCGCTTATAGTCTCTTGGTGGTGGCGACTGGCTCAAGATTCAATTTTGTAACAAGGCAACCCCCCAAAAGACGCCGGCCCTTGAAATATTTTAGTAGAATAGCACAGGGCAGGATGATACGAGATCTGATGTCTAACGAATTGTCACAAAAGATCGCCGTAAGTTAGAAGGCGGCGATACCTGCTTGTATCACTAAATTAACTGGTTAAATCGAAATCGAATTTTGTAAATTCCTTATTTTCCTCCACCTAGGAGCACCCGCCGGGTGAGAAGAATCGATATATTAACCTAAATTGAACCTTCAATTGCCGTAAAAGTAAAGGCGGCGATACACATAGTATCACTAAATGGATTGGTTAACTAACTGAAAGACATAAGTCGTTCATCCCACCCTACCCAGGTGCACCCGCCGGGTGAGATGTCCAAACGTTAACCCCATAAGTTCCTGTCCCCACTTCTTTGTAAAAGATCGCCGGGGAGGAACGCCTAAAACAACAGCTAGGTTTTTCAAGTGGCTTTGTAAAACCAGGTAGAAAAACTACATAACGTATGTCCGCATGAACAATCGTATTATAGATGGGAACAGCCATCCCGCCGGGAATCAAAGGAGGCCTGAAACCAGGCATCCACAGAGACGCAGTCCTGGAGAGCCACAGACACCCCAACGCCGGGGAAACAAGCCAGTGTTAACAACCACGTGTGGCCCAACACGGCTCGCGGCCGGGATTTTCATGGTGAAACCGAGAAAACCCGCCGGAAGGCAACCCACCCTGAACAGACACCATCTGAACAACAAGAGACACGAGGAGAGCCACGCACGACAACCCCAAGGTCACACCATAATCCGTGGAATTAGCCAATACACAACTAAACCAGGAAACAATTATAGTCCGAGGAATTAGCCAATACACAACTAAAACCCGGATACACATGACACAGTAGGGCATATTTATCAATAATAAACAATAACACTAGTACATGTGGCAAAGCTACGAGCGGCTGGCTAGGCCTAGGTAGACGGCATAATAAAAGTTGAAATATACACAAACACTGGAATATCACAACAGGAACCACCGCCAACACACCACCGTAGCATAAACTTCCGACCAAGGGAAGACTGACTCGGGACCCAGAAAAAACTTCACTAAGTGAAGAAAAATACGCTGGGAACGTCAGAAACAAAGCTTACCTCATCAGAAAGATAAAAGGCAGCATTAACTAACGCGTAGTGAAAGCCGCCTGCATCACAAACTAACTCAGCTGTGAAAAAGTTCACATGTCCACAACGGGACCACGAGGGTACATCCGAAATAGATGCCCCATACACTCGACCCAAAATACACTGCACTGCGGGCAACCAGCCCAGGACACTCCTGCTACGCCTATCCTAACCTTACTCGATACATCCTAGAGTAAACAAATGAGAAAAAACTCACTAGGGACGCCACGAATGCGGAACTAGCGGAGCGTGGGGAGGCACGTCCGGGCAGGCTGAACGCAGAGCAGAGAAGGAAGAATGACGCCTGAATCAGCGTCTGGTCAGAAATCCACACAAGTACATCCACGATATGATGGAAAGCTTATTGGATAGTTATTCTTATTTTCTTTTTGTTTTTATTTTTTACGAAGTTTTTTCGTAGTGAGAACCCAATTCATAATGACTGAAGCCATGAGTGAGGTCGCGTGCGCTCATGATGAAGGCTCCTCAGTTTTTAAATGCTCTGCGCGGTAGATTCAAAACTACGGCGGATTAGTGTTTGAAGAGGATGCCTTATGTAATAGGCATGTTCGTCAATGATGGAGGGGCCACTAATAAATAACGCGTTGTCACAGACAAAAACAAAGACCACCACTGGACTGTCTGTGACAATGCGATTACTAGGAAAGAAAGAACAACATTCTCTGATAACTGTAGCCCATTTCGATGTCCCTGGCGAGCGCTAGTGGCTACCGAGAGGCGATTCTGCCAACGCTGGTAGACATCACAAACTTTATTAGATTCAGATCTCAACGATACTCAACAGGCCACAGTAGTCGGGGCAGACTGGTTAATTCATCCACAGACAACAAATTAGACAGACTCAGACACACCAACAACAACAGTCTGACCATCCAAGAGCACATACCCACAACCCACAACGAGGGGCGACGCGCTCCTCGGTGCTGCTAGGAGAGTGGAAAACACAACCTAAGGTAACCTAAGGTAAGGTTCAATGAACTAGCTTAGTTCATCTTAGCCTTGCATCACATTATATCTCAAGGCACAACCGGTTCTTTCCAGGCCAGTTACACAGCATGACCAAAAGGAACTTGGGCCAGACATTTAATAAAGAATGGTCTGTTTTGGGGACTGGAAGAGACGACCGTGCCTTCGTAAGTACGTAAACAACGTCTCATACCAGTAAATGTGCCAACACTCATAAAAGCGATGCTTCAGTGAGGAATTCGAGTGAACATTCCTCCCACATCAAAAGTTTTTTTGTCTCACTTATTTCTAGTACCAAAACGAGATAGCCTACAGTTCAGGCCAGTCATAGAATTATCAATCCTCAACAAGTTTCTTGTAAACCACTTTTTCGAGATGATAACAATACAACAAATATCACAGCCCAACGTCTGATTATTAAAGTGGGAACCCTGGGTATACCTCCATTGGGAGACCCTATCACACAACATACAACATCAAATGCTTGACTACTACAAGTATGCAAGACATTACATGCAAAAAACAATTACCCAACGACTGTAGGAGTCGTTAATAGGGTCAATACATTGGGTTCAGCTACCTGTTCCGTTGGACAAACTTCGCCTGAATCCTTACATCGGGCTGGACAACAGAGCTTTTCCGAGTCAATCAACCTCATACCCTAATTACATTCCCTCAGCGTATCATCAGACTTTTAGGCTTCTGGATAAGACCTGAGACCCCTTCCTCGACAGCCCTCTGGTTAGAACCTCCACCATCAGTGTGGGTCGACATGGATACAGCGGGAGCCCCGAGCTGGAGTTACCAATCGTCCGACGGTCGCCAGACCCAAAGTCGCTAGACCTCTCTCAATCTCTATCACATAAATACAAAGGAACTAGTTGTCCCTCTATTTTTCCTAAAAAATCATGCCCTTTCACTCCAACACAGAGTCCAGTAATAACCTTTCACATGGACAACACATCAGCCGTGTCCTGTATCAACAGGCAGGGTTCAACGAAATCTCACACGCTCCTGAGATTGTCGGAGACAATATTTTTCCTTACTCTTCATTACCATATCACAATTCAAGCAGTTTACCAACCAGGCAAGGCGAATCTGTAGGCGGGCACCTTATCTCGAGGGTAGGGTGCCCTAGTCGAATAGACAATCACTCAGACGAAATTCAACAACTTGATAAAGCCGTTCCATGCACAGGTAAATCTCTTTAATTTACACCAATCGACAAAACTCCTCCTGCTTCTGACCTGCTGGCACGAGGTCCAGGCGGGCGGAACAGATGCGTTCTCAGAGGTTTGGAACAAGTGGTTATCTAATACCTCTTTCCCCCTCCGGACACACACGAATGTCCAAAGTTTTGCAACATATCAACTTAATTCAGGGTCAAGTGTGCCTTATAACACCAGTCTGGTCAACACATGTGTAGTTCATTCATCTGTCTCTCGAGTGTCCCATTCCAATACCATTTCCAATGTCTTGTTTCCACTTAGACCAGATTGGCAACCTGCAGACTTGTCTACATTTAGCTTTATGGATATTTTCAAAGTCAAATGGCGGAGCTCTTATGATTAAGCTGTTCACGACAAGTTAACCAAACAATTTACGCCTTCCACTATTAGACAGTATGAATCACATTGAAAACAATTTACCACGTGGATTGTAGAGTCTGTCCAACACATGGCTTCAGTCAGTTTATTTTTAAAGTACTTCAATTACTCTTTTGAAGACAAACAACTGTCAATTAACACACTACACAATCAATTCTCAGCCATTAAAGAGCCGTTCTTTGATCTCACTGGCTTCCGACTTACCCCTCAAAAGTTGAAAGGAGTTTTTCTTACTTGTTTTAGTTACGAGCTCCATCTAGACAGATTCTCCCACAGTAGTCACTAGACAAGGTGTTAAACCTGTTAATCAGTAAACCTTACACAGTCAACCCATCATATGACAAATTATGATCTAAATGTGTTTTCTTGATTTCTGTAGCAACGGCTCATAGAATAGCTGAGCTTGCGGCCATAGCTATATCTGATAACTGATTCCACTTTAAGGAGGATCTGAGCGCGGTCTCCCTGGCGCCAACTCCTGATTTCATAGCCAAGTATGAATTTTCTTAATTTCTGTAACAACAGCTCATCGAGTATCTGGGCTTGCGGCCATGACTAGATCTGATAACTGATTCCACTTTAAGGAGGATCTGAGCGCGGTCTCTCTGGCGCCAGCTCCCGATTTCATAGCCAAGTATGAATGAGAAGATCATGTGTTCTCTCTCCTTGATTTTATGGCCCTAAATCAAAACAATAAACACCATGCTCTATGCCCTGTGATGGCATGATATAATTGGGTACAGTATAACAAACTTCACCCTTACACCCGTCTCATTTGTGGATCTCTTCACATGACAAATCAAGGTTATCTCAAAGACAACTTGCATCTATTCTAGTTGACGTTATCTAAGTCGCCGAACCGTCAGCGGTAACAAAGGCTCATGAGGTGAGGGAGTGGGCCACGTCTGTCCGATTTCTTAATAATTACTCGACACAAAATATTAAACAAACAAAGGTCTGGTTCTCCCACCACACATTTTATCCAAGTACTGTTCCTGTCAGTACATTTGAAGAGTCCCACTGTTCCATGCGTAGCCATGAGACTCCTCCATAAGCCAAGTTAATTTCTGTTTTAATTACAATAGTGCAATTGGTTTATTTATTAGTGGCCCCTCCATCATTGACGAACATGCCTATTACATAAGGCATCCTCTTCAAACACTAATCCGCCGTAGTTTGAATCTACCGCGCAGAGCATTTAAAATCTGAGGAGCCTTCATCATGAGCGCACGCGACCTCACTCATGGCTTCAGTCATTATGAATTGGGTTCTCACTACGAAAAAACTTCGTAAAAAATAAAAAGAAAAAGAAAATAAGAATAACTATCCAATAAGCTTTCCATCATATCGTGGATGTACTTGTGTGGATCTTTGACCAGACGCTGATTCAGGCGTCATACTTCCTTCTCTGCTCTGCGGTCAACCGGCCCGGACGTGTCTCTCCACGTTCCGCTGGTTCCGCATTTGCTGCGTCCCTAGTGAGTTTTTTCTCATTTGTTTACTCCGGGATGTATCGAGTAAGGTTAGGATATGCGTAGCAGGAGTGTCTTGGGCTGGTTGCCCGCAGTGCAGTGTATTTTGGGTCGTGTGTTTGGGGACTCTATTTCGGATGTACCCTCGTGGTCCTGTTTTGGACGTGTGAACTTTTTCACAGTTAGTTAGCTTGTGATGCAGGCGGCTTTCTTTACGCGCTTTTTGCTGCCTTCTATCTTTCTGATGAGGTAGCGTTTGTTTTGCTGACGTTCCCAGCGTATTTTTCTTCACTTAGTGAAGTTTTTTCTGGGTCCCGAGTCAGTCTTCCCTTTGCCGGAAGTAATTGCTACAGTGGTGTGTTGGCGGTGTTTCCTGTTGTGATATTTCCAGTGCTTTTGTTTATATTTCAACGTTTTTTGTGCCGTCTGCCTAGGCCTAGCCAGCCGCTCGTAGCTTTGCCACATGTACAAGTGTTATTGATTTATTTATAAATATGTACTACTGTGTCATGTGTATCCTGGTTTAGTTGTGTATTGGCTATTTCCACGGACTATTTATGTTTCCTGGATTAGTTGTGTATTGGCTAATTCCACGGATTATGTTTGTGGGCCCTGGGTTAGTTGTGTTTTGGCTATCTCTCGGGTCCTATGTGCGTTCAGATGGTTTCTGGACGGGGTGGGTTACTTTCCGGCGGGTTTTTCTCGGCTACACCATGAAAACCCCGGCCGAGAGCCGAGTTTTGGCCACGCGTGGTTTCAAAAACAGGCTTGTGTCCCCGGCGAGTAGGTGTCTGTGGCTCTCCAGGACTGCGTCTCTGTGGTGGTGCCTGTTTCAGGCTCCCTATGATTCCCGGCGGAATGGCTGTACCCATCTAACATTGTTCATGCGGACATATGTTATGAAGTTTTTCTACCCGGTTTTACAAACCAAAGGAAAAAAACTAGCTGTTGTTGTGGGCTTTCCTCCCCGGCGATCTTTTACAAAGAAGTGGGGATAGGAACTTATGGGGTTAACGTTTAAACATCAGATCTCACCCGGCGGGTGCACCTTGGTAGGGTGGGATGAACGAATTGGTAATTCAGTTTAGTTAACCGGTCCATTTAGTGATACTATATGTATTGCCGCCTTCACACATACGGCGATCGAAGGCTCAATTAGGGTTAACATATTTTTCTTAAGTTTTCACACCCGGCGGGTGCTCCTGGGAGGAGGAAAAAAGGAATTTACAATTCATTTTAGTTAACCAAATAATTGAGAGATACATTTGTGTATCGCCGCCTTCAACATACGGCGATCTATATGACAATTCGTTAGAAGTCAGATCTCGTATCAGCCTGCCCAGTGTTAATCTGCAAGTTAATTCAGGGGCCGGCGTCTTTGTGGGGGGTTGTTTTCCAAAATTGAATCTTGAAACAGTCACCACCAGAAAGACTATGTTTATAAACGCCATACTGGTCTTTTATATTATGTCAGAGGGTATTCTTAACTTTCTTAACCCTTCAACCCCGGGTGGTACACGTGTGTACCATTATGTTTTGACCCGAGGAACCCGGGTGGTACAACATTGTACCATTGCTTGCGTATGTGCTTTCGAATGGCGCGCGTAAAAATTTCGTTCCGTGGTCGCTAGGTGACGCCACCAGACACCATGTACGCCACCAAAACAGTCTCTACCCTGCCGCCAACATGGATACTAGCCCAAAAAGTGATTCCCCTGTGTCCGATTCCCTGCTCCCTTTGACGCCTGCCCATGTTCGTCGCGCCCTAACGCAAAGGCACGTACAAGATGCGTTGACTCCCGGAGGTATTGAAATAGCTTTGAGGAGTTATGAACGTGGTGAAGGACAAAATAGTGTTGATGACTTGGGCAGTGATAGCTCCGAGTCTTATCAGTCTCACTATAGTGAAAATTTAGACGATCTAGACGAAATTCATGAAAGAGACGCGCAATTTGTTGGATTTGACGATGACGATGAAAGTGATGATAGTACTGAACGTGATATAGTTGTGCAAGGTGATGAGAGTGTAGTGAGAGTGAGCGAATGGGACAGCACTAGGTCGACTGCCAAGTTTAGGTTGAGTGACACGACACCTAGCCCTTCGCCAGCTAAATCCCCATTCAAGATACGCTTTTATAAGAAGCAAGTTCTTGAAAAGGCGGCCGCGGCAGCCAGGAAAGAGGCCCTAAAACTTGGTGAGGGAGCAGTGCGTGAGGGTGCCAGTGAGGCTGAGCGTGAGGGTGAGGTTGACCCGCCATTGTCTTCCTTATCTACCCACGCCACCCAAGTTGCCCCAGGCGCCCGCCATTCTTCCCCACCACCACCAGCACTGCCTAGGGTTGAGGACCCCCCACTTTCGGCCTATTTACCCCCTATTTCCCCCGAGAGGAGACATACTACTACAGAAAAGGGAAAAGGGAGAAAATATGTGAAAAAAGGAGCTACAAGTAGGCGCTCTTTGTTCGAGGCTCCCGCGGCTTCCACCCCTGCCGGTCCCAGCCATACGCCCCCGCAAGTTTCCCCAGGGTCCACCCCACCTCTCCAGCCTACAACAGAGGTTCCTGACGATGTTTTTGACCTCGCATCCATACCTGCACCTACAGACACTGAACCAGTGCTGTCTACGAATCGTCGTAGGCCAAGGAGCCCCGAACCTCTGCATGAAGATGACAGAGCCTCACCTGCCACTCCTTCCCCACCTCGCCGACCTACACGCCGCCCACGCATCATTCGTTCCCCGCGAGATTATGAGGGGGGGTCTGAAGATGAAGGGCACCTCACAGATGACTCTGGCCATGATTACCTGGGTCCACCGTCAGGGCAAGATGACGGCTCTGACGACAACGACGATGACTTTATGGACATCGACGACCTCAACCCAGACGCTTTGCCCAGGGCCGTCGTGCTCCTGGCCGCCCTGGCCGCCGGGCTGGGCCTGGGCGCCGTCGCGCTCCTGGCCGCCCTAGGGTGCGCGCCGCCAAAGTTCGTGGGCGTGCTGCCCCAGCTGCAGCTCCTCGTAAGCGTCGCCAGCAGGACCCATTTTATATTTTCAACTGGCAGGATGTGGCTGCTGATGAAGTGAATGACCCTGATGTTACCCCTTTTGATGAGGTACAGGAGGGTTCAGGAGTTACCCCAAGTTTTCCCGCAGGCCCCAATGCTCCACCACATGAGCTTTTTGAGGCATTTTTTGATAAGGAGGTTACTGAGTTTGTCATAGAAGAGACAAACAAGCACCACCAAATCCAGGTGAACTTTTTTGGCAAGGTGACCAAGGGCCACATGAAGCGGTGGACCCCAGTGACTCATCCCGAGTTCATGGTGTTCCTGGCAATCACCATGCTAATGCCTCATGTAAAGAAGCACAGGTTGGCTGACTATTGGATCACCAAAGATCTGATATCCACCCCTGCCTTCGGGAAATACATCTCTCGGGACCGGTACCTCGACATCCTCGGAGCGCTCCATCTTGTCACCAACACCGACATGCATCTCTCTGACAAGCTGTGGAAGATTAGGACGTTGTACGAGATGATGCGAGAACGTTTCACGTCATACTTCACGCCCTTCTGCAACGTCTGTATTGACGAGTCTCTTGTGCTGTTCCGGGGAAAGCTGAGCTTCAGGCAGTACATCCCCTCAAAGAGACATCGCTTTGGTATAAAGTTTCTTTGTGCTGTGCGATTGCCAAACTGGTTATGTCCTGGACTTCCTGGTCTACAGCGGGAAGGAAGGGGACGTGGAAATAGACCCCCTCATTGGCTTTGGCGGAGCAGTGGTTCAAGCCATGATGAACCGGTACTTCCAGAAGAATCACGTCCTCTACACGGACAACTACTACACGTCCCCCACTCTCTCAAAGTACCTCCATCAGCGCAAGACGGGGACTGTAGGCACAGTTAGAGCGAAAAGGAAGGGCATGCCAACTTTCCCTCCTAAAACCAAGAAAGGCGATGTCTTCAAAAAGAAGTCGGGACCCATTCTGGCTATTCACTGGCACGACCAGCGGAAGGTCAACCTCCTGAGCACCGTCCACAAGGGGGAAATGGTTGAGACTGGCAAGGTGGATCGCCGCACCCAAGTCAGGGTGACCAAGCCCGATGCTGTAATGGACTACAACATAAATATGAGGCTGGTGGACAAGTCCGACATGCAGATAGGCTTCATCGACTGTCTGCGTACCTCGTGCAGATGGTACAAAAAGTTCTTTCTGCACATGGTGGACATGTCAATGCTGAATGCCTACAATATCTACAGGCTTCGGAATCCGCGCACACCCAGGAAGTTCAGTAGCCTGCGGAGGTTCCAAAAACAGGTGTTGGTGGAGCTCCTGGACAGGTATGCTACGCCACAGAGGGCAGTGGCACAACCTGGGCGCCCCGTTCAGGACCGTATGCAGTGTGCACAGTATCTAAATGTGCACAAGCTCGGTTACCTGCCTCTGGAACGAGATGGAGTCACCATTAGCAGAAGGCGATGCCATGTCTGCTGGAACAGCCAGGTGAGGCCGAGGAAGCAGAAAAAGACCACCATGCAGTGTGTGGAGTGCCAGCTGTCACTATGTGCTATACCGTGCTTTGCTGAATACCACACCAAGCAGGAGTACTAACTAATAATCATAGTGAAAGTACCAAAGACTGACAATATGTATGTATATAGGCAACAAGTGGAAATAAAACAATGTATTGTGATAAAAAAGTCATGTATTATGAAAACATATATAAATAAGTGAAAAAAGACACAATAAATTGTATATAAAACGTTTACAAAGCATATAACTAAGTGAAAGTGACACATGACATAATATTAGATGGCCAAAGTATAATAAACACCTGTGATAACGAATAATCAGTGCCTAATATAACAATAACCTACCTCAATTACTAATAAAATGTACCGTATCAAGTGAAAATGAGCATTATCAGTGACAGTGACACTCTCTCAAGCATATTTACCAAAGTGAAAGTGACACACGAACTAATATTAGATGGCCAAAGTATAATAAACACCTGTGATAACGAATAATCACTGCCTAATATAACAATAACCTACCTCAATTACTAATAAAATGTACCGTATCAAGTGAAAATGAGCATTATCAGTGACAGTGACACTCTCTCAAGCATATTTACCAAAGTGAAAGTGACACACGAAGTAATATTAGATGGCCAAAGTATAATAAACACCTGTGATAACGAATAATCACTGCCTAATATAACAATAACCTACCTCAATTACTAATAAAATGTACCGTATCAAGTGAAAATGAGCATTATCAGTGACAGTGACACTCTCTCAAGCATATTTACCAAAGTGAAAGTGGCACACGAACTAATATTAGATGGCCAAAGTATAATAAACACCTGTGATAACGAATAATCACTGCCTAATATAACAATAACCAGCCTCAATTACTCATAAAAACTACGGTATCGAGTGAAAATGTGAAATATTATTGACAATGATAGCCTAATACACATATTTTATATAATTGGACTCCAAATAACTATAATAACATCACTATCAATAAATAAAATCGCCTCCGGGAGGTAAAAACTCTGGCGCGACGAGTGGCTAAGTGCGCAGTAGGTTAGCCAAGCCGGGGCCTGGGCCAAGGCGACGCATCCGAACGCGGGAAGATTTTCCCGCATAAAAATCACTCCACTTCCCGCGCTCGCCATTATGCAATCACTTGGGCTAGAGACCTCTACTCAACGGCATTCTACACATGAAGGTTTGTGCAACATTTTTTTTTTTTTTTTATAACTTTGTGTCATGTATTTCAGGAGTAACAGGTGAATCAACATGGACCAAAATTCCTCAAAACCCCCGGACACATAGTACAGTCACGATCTACCCTAGCCGGGGTTGGAGGGTTAAGACATGTCTGGATATTCGGAAATCTTTATAGAACCCCGCCGTGTAACGAGCTGTGATCGTTGTGACATTACATCTCGTTACCCGGCGGGTTATTAACACTTGTGTGCGAACATGTTGGGTTAACCTTATGAGCATTAATTCCTGGAAATTTTCTGTTTTCCAGGGCTGGGCTCCGGCGGACCAATACAGAACCTGTAGTAGTTTTCCCACCAGTCTCTGTCATGGCTACCTTTGCCCCAGTTTTTGCTTTATGCATTACTCCAACCTGTGCTGGTATCCCTCTTTTTGCGCACACTCTTTGTAATAATAATAATAATAAGCATGTTACTTATTTCTCATAAGCGCCAATTTTTCCGAAGAATTCACTAGCGCTCGAAAAGAGAAAGAAAAAAGAACAAAAATCAATGCATCAAAAGAAGGCTCATATACAACACACATTTAACAATCACCAGCAGTGGCAAAATTATAGGTTTGACTCCTGTAAGGAGATAAAGAAAACCTAATATTTAGTAGTGGCCCCATAATCATTGACGAACATGCCTATTACATAAGGCATCCTCTTCAAACACTAATCCGCCGTAGTTTTGAATCTACCGCGCAGAGCATTTAAAAACTGAGGAGCCTTCATCATGAGCGCACGCGACCTCACTCATGGCTTCAGTCATTATGAATTGGGTTCTCACTACGAAAAAACTTCGTAAAAAATAAAAAGAAAAAGAAAATAAG